>CM065729.1:37573517-37606017 GCA_033310375.1 Conus canariensis | reverse complement strand
TATTCTACTGTTCATATATCCAACGTAATGCAGTAATGCAGTAATGACCATGAAAATGTAGCAATGCAGCAGTCGAAACGAAAATTGTAACAATTGTTGCACACTTCGTCAAGACTGCTGCGTTGTTACAGACTTCGAGCACGTTGCTGCAATGTGTCATTTTCCGCCGCAGCATCAACGGGACCGTTTCTTTGTGACCTCTCGCGGCGAGAATCGCTCTAAGCGTGGCCAGCGCACATGGGAGTGTCTTGTATATTTGTTGGTGCCAGTATGACATCTCTCATGCAGAAGACATTTAATAGAATCCGGACACCGATTTTTTATAAAAAAATGTGTTTTTGGTGGTGGTGGTGGTGTGGTGGTAGGGAGGGAGGGTTGGCGTGAGGGATGGGGTGGGGTGGGGGTGAGGAGGGGCAGGGGGAAGAGAAGGGGGAGGGGAGGGGGGAGCCCATTAAATCTAACTTCCTATTAGTGCCGGTGTGAATTTAGTTATTCATTTACTTATTTAGGTATCTATTTATTTATTTGTTCATTCATTCATTCATTCAGATGGATCTGGTCGAGGATGAACAAGAGTGAACTTCATAAGGCTTAAGCTTCCCAATTTAGGACAGGTGTCTTTAACAATTGGGCAAGACATTCGTCTGAAAGGCACGCCTTGAGACGCCCCACCCATCTAAAAGTTGTGGGTTGAATCCCGGCAGTGTCAGGGAAAAAACAGTTGGCAGTAGAAGGGCATCTGGGGTTTATGACCTGGATCGGCCCGCCCCCTGGTGTAAGGCGGCATCTGTGCACTATTCTTAAATTCTCGTTTTTACGTCAGATTTTTTTGAGGAAAAGAGTCACTCTCCACATTCAGTAAGGATCCCATTTTTTTTTTTTTTTAAATCTAATCTGCACAATATTGACTGTCTACAAGTTTGTATGGTTTTCATCTCTGAACATGGACGTCAGCTTTTCATAACGTATACGCATATTCAAACATTTATTATTTTCAACGGTCACTTTTAAAAAAAAAACTTTTGTTGTTGTTGTTGTTGTTTTTGTTCTGTGTGTGTGTGTGTGTGTGTGTGTGTGTGTGTGTGTGTGTGTGTGTGTGTGTGTGTGTGTGTGTGTGTTCGGGGGGGGGGGGGGGGTTGCTTTTCGTGTTTATTCCATAATTGCTGCTGTACGAAAACAGAAAATGTCACGAAATTTACATCACAACATACTGTTGTTTATATTATTTATAATAAATAAATAGATAGATAACTATTTGCTATTATCAAGAAAGATAGAAGCTTTACAGTCTTTGGCTTTGCTGATCCATGCTTTTAATTTAAAAAAAAAGGCTTTTTGACCAATCAGTATTCTGCCATTATAAAGCACTGCTTCTTCGGAGGCATTAACCTGAATTCTTGGAGTAAAAAATGCCAGAATGCAATAAATATTTCAGTTCAAAATATGTCTGATTTGAAATTTACTTTGGAGGGAAAAAAACATGGCAATATACAATAAATATTTCGGTCCAAAATATGTCTGATTTGAAGATTTACTTTGGAGGGAAAAATGTAATATTTGGTCCAAAGTGTGTCTGATTTGAAAGATTACCTTGGAGGGGGGAGGGGTGGAATGCCAATATGAAATAAATATTTTGTTCCAATAATGTCTGATTTGAAAGTTTATTTTGGAAGGACAAAATGCCATTATCCAATAAATATTTCGTTCCAAAATATGTCTGATTTGAAAGTTTACTTTCGAGGGGAAAAAATGTCTTTATGCAATAAAAATGTCGTTCCAAAATATGTCTGATTTGAAAAATAAAAGTGTTCCTGGGCCATCATGGGTCGATATCGTTATGAAGTGGAGGATTCAAATTTCTGGATGTTTTCTCTTCACACAACTTCTAATAAAGAAGCAAACACTTTCTGGAAGTGGTCCACCTCTACTGTTTCTCATCCTTTTGAGTTCGAACCCTTTCTGTTAGTATCGTGATCATGCTGATCCTCGGGTTGTGGGTTCGAATCTCCACCGGGAGCGCTTCGGTACATGGGGAATTTTCCCCTCGGAGTTAAACTTTGGTTCTGACTTCTCTTCCCAAAACGTCCCTCGAGTGAGATTTTAAATCCAAGTTCCATGTGTTAATTGCTCGCGAAACATCTTGCACACATGTAAAATCCAGTCATCAACTTTCGGAAGAGAAGGTCAGTTTGGCCGTTGGTGTGGATGACACGTGTACACACCGAACGCACCGAAAGAATGGACATTTACATTAAAAACTTATTGACTTACAGACTGAATGATGCGGGAAACGACTGACCGTAGCGTCAGCAGGCAGTTCTTCAGTCGGCTCTGCCCAGGTAGGCAGCCTTTTGTGTAAAGGAAAGTGTGGATTGTAAGGCGCTTACAGCTTGTTCTCAAATCCAGGATAGACGCTATGTAAATACTACCACTACTACTACTATTAACTATCTGTTTATCCAACTATCTGTCCGTCTCTCTCTCTCTCTCTCTCTCTCTCTGTCTCTGCTTCTGTCTGTCTGTCTGTCTGTCTGTCTGTCTGTCTGTCTGTCTGTCTGTCTGTCTGTCTGTCTCTCTCTCTCTCTCTCTCTCTCTCTCTCTCTCTTCTTTCTCTCTCAATCACAGTATTGTGTAGATTGAGGACGGGTCATGCCTATTTTACTCATTCGTTTTTATTGAAGGGAGAAGACCCGCCTTTCTGTGTTGCCTGTGATAGTCGGATATCTGTCCAACATATTCTTTTAGACTGCTGGGATTTATACGACATTAGAAGGAAACATTACACTGCAGATAATATGAAGATTCTTTTCCGTGATGTTCCCCCTGACAATATTTTTAACTTCCTAAAAGAAGTGAATTTATTTCATCGTGTGTGAATTTGGTGTTGTTAGATTTTCTATACCCAGTATTGATTTTTGCAGATTACAGTTAGTGATTTCAACGTGTTGGTTTTTAATCCTAGGATTGGTTCTTTTAATCTTGTTTTAATGGGTTGGGTAAGGTTTTGCTTTTAATCCTTTTTTAACATGTATACGTGGTAGTTTGAAACGTGGTGACAGTCCTGAGATAACCTCTGCTGTTGACGGGACTATAATTTTAATCTTAATCTTAATCTCTCTCTCTCAATCAATCAGTCAATCTGTCAATCTAATTGTCTATCTGTCTGGCTAGCTACCAGCCAATCAATCTGTTAATCTCTGTGTCTGTCTATTATATCTGTTTATCTATATGTCTATCTATCTCTCTATCTCTCTGTTTGTCTATCTGTCTGTATGTCTGCATCTCTCTCTCTCTCTCTCTCTCTCTCTCTCTCTCTCTCTCTCTCTCGCTCTCCAGTCCATCTATCTGTCTGTCTGTCTATCTATGTAATGATCTGTATGTTTACCTTTCTTTTCATCCATCTATTTTTGTCACAGTCAGATTAAAGAACGCCAGCCCGACTGCTTTTGATTGCGATACTACCCTCTCTGTCTCTGTCTCTGTCTGTCTGCCTGTCTCCCCCCCCCACCCCCACCCCCCATCCCTCCACCCTCTTTTGGTTGTCTCTGTGTCTGTCTTTGTGTCTGTCTTTGTGTGCGTTTGTCTCTGTGTCTGTCTTTGTGTCTGTTTGTCTTTCTGTTTCTTTCTCTGTCTCTGTCTCTTTCTCTCTGTCTCTCTCTGTCTGTCTCTGTCTCTGTCTGTCTGTCTGTCTGTCTGTCTGTCTGTCTCTCTGTCCTCTCTCTCTCTCTCTCTCTCTCCTCTCTCTCTGTCCTTTCCTTCTCATTTTCCTTTTTGTTTATTTCGTTCTGTCCCTATGTCCCTTTAACTACTAAAACAAACAAACAAACAAACACACAAACAAACAAATGAACAAATAAAATTCTCTCTATATATCTCTGTCTCTCTCTGTCTCTTTCCCTGTCTGCTTCTGTCTGTCTGTCTCTCTTTCTCTCTCTCTCTCTCTCTCTCCAACCCTCTCTCCTCTCTCTCTCTCTCTCTCTCTCTCTCTCTCTCTCTCTCTCTCTCTCTCTCCCAACCCATTTTCCGCCAGTGTCGCCGACAATAGCAGGGTGGACGAGGAACGTGGCAGTGTGGCAGGTAAAAGGCAAAGTGGGATTGTGGACCGTGGGCCGGGACGGAGGCACGCGGGACGCGACGCGCGACACCATGGCAACGCGACAAGTGGATAGTGTATGTCTCTGCGCGTGTGTGTGTACGTCAGTGTTTGCAGTGGGGCGCGCGGGCTGGTCTGCCCTTTTAGTGCTAGGACGTTGTGTGTTCTTTTTGGGAGAGAGGTGTGGTGCTGCTTTCGGTGCCGGAGGAATGGACTTATCTCCCTTTCCATCTGCCTGTCTACATGGCGTATTTGCTGCCTACCTGAGTGTATGGCCATCGGTGGGAGTGTGGGAGTGTTTGGGTGTTGGTAGTAGTTTGACATCGGTGGGAGTGTGGGAGTGTTTGGGACTTGGTAGTAGTTTGACAAGCGGGTGAGGAAGAGGAGGAGGAGGAGGAGGTGAGTGCGTGATGAGCGGAGGGCGAGTGTTGCTGGATTTAGTGTGTGTGTGTGTGTGTGTGTGTGTGTGTGTGTGTGTGTGTGTGTGTGTGTGTGTGTGTGTGTGTATACGTGCGTGCATGCATGAGTGCGTCCGTGTGTGTGTGTGCGCGTGTTTGTATGTGTGTGTGAGTGCGTGCGTGCATGCATGCGTGCGTGCGTGCGTGCGCGCGCGCGCGCGTGTGTGTGTGTATGTGTGTGTGCGCGCGCGCGCGCGTGTGTGTGTGTGTGAAAGAGGAGAGAGAGAGAGAGAGAGAGAGAGAGAGAGAGAGAGAGAGAGAGAGAGGGAGAGATGTTGATGGTGGTGGCGGTGCTAGTGATAATGATAATGATGATGATGTTGATGATGATGACGATGTTGATGATGGCGATGATGATGATGATGATGAATGATGATGATGATGATGGTGACGATGATGATGGATGTGAGATTCAGCTGCTCGTTTTGATGCTCCTATAATGAGGGTGAGGAGGAGATACATTCTTTGACGCGAGGATGGGTGTTCGTGGATGTTGGTGATAGAGGTGAGTGATGAAGATGGTCATGAATCATTCTGCTTCATCATATGTCCACTACGTTTGTTGTTTATTAAGAAAGCTGCTTTGCCTGGGATTGCCGTTTCTCTTCTCCCCCCAAACCTACTGTTGAACTCAACTACTGTTGACAAGTGAACAAAACGTGTTAACCGATGAGCAGATGTTTATACAATGCATTTTCTGGGTAAGTCCGATATCAGTTTGTGAGGGTGAGGGGGTGGTGAGGGGTTGGGGAGGAGGGAGGGGGGGGGGATACAGAAAAAACGATATGAAAATTGTAGAGGGCGTATATTGGATTTTCATATGCAAGTGTGCAGTATGTTCGTATTATCTGTCTGTCTGTCTGTCTGTCTGTCTGTCTAATCATCTCTCTCTCTCTCTCTCTATCTATCTACCTATCTATCTGTCTGTCTGTCTGTCTGTCCCTATCTATGTATCTACCTGCCTATCTATGTATCTATCTGCCTGTCTATGTATCTGTCTCTCGCTCTCTATCTATCTATGTATGTATCTATAATTATATCCATCTATCAATCTATTTATCTATCTATGTATGTATCTATATATCCATCTATCAATCTATTTATCTATCTATGTATGTATCTATATATCCATCTATCAATCTATTTATCTATCTATGTATGTATCTATATATCCATCTATCAATCTATTTATCTATCTATCTATGTATCTATATATCCATCTATCAATCTATTTATCTATCTATGTATGTATCTATATATCCATCTATCAATCTATTTATCTATCTATCTATGTATCTATATATCCATCTATCAATCTATTTATCTATGTATGTATCTATATATCCATCTATCAATCTATTTATCTATCTATGTATGTATCTATATATCCATCTATCAATCTATTTATCTATCTATGTAGGGGTGCGGGTTAATGGAGGAAAAGAAAAGGAAACGTACAGAGACACAGAGACAGCTCTGTCTACTTCCTCATCTTTTGGGGCCAATGTCGCGAAGTATGTATTGCACAGACCACCACCCAACACCACCCTTCCCACCACCATCACCACCCCTCCCACAACCATCGCCACCCGTCCCACTACACTCTCACCATCCCTCCCACCACCATCACCACCCCTCCCACCACCATCACCATCCCTCCCACCACCATCACCACCCCTCCCACCACCATCACCATCCCTCTCACCTCCATCACCACCCCTCCCACCACCATCACCATCCCTCCGACCACCATCACCATCCCTGCTACCACAATCACCATCCCTTCCACCACCATCACCACCCCTCCCTCCACCATCACCATCCCTCCGACCACCATCACCACCCCTCCCACCACCATCACCACCCCTCCCACCACCATCACCATCCCTCCGACCACCATCACCACCCCTCCCACCACCATCACCACCCCTCCCACCACCATCACCATCCCTCTCACCACCATCACCATCCCTCCCACCACCATCACCACCCCTCCCACCACCATCACCCACCCCTCCCACCACCCCTCCCACCACCATCACCATCCCTCTCACCACAATCACCATCCCTCCCACCACCATCACCGTCCCTCCCACCACCATCACTATCCCTCCAACCATCATCACCACCCCTCCCACCACATCACCATCCCTTCCATCACTATCACCCCCCCCCCTCCCACCACCATCATTATTATTATTATTATATTGGGTATTTATATAGCGCCTATCCTCGGTCACAGACCAAGCTCTAAGCACTTTACAATAAACACACTACCTCACTCACTCAACGGGCTGCCTACCCAGATAGAGCCGGCCGAAGAGCAGCCTACTGGCGCTCATTCAGTCGTTTCCCGTACCATTCAAATATCAGTCACTCATTTTCATTTATCTCATTTATTCCTCCAGTTTCTCACATAGGATGCATGCGATGTTTATACGTGTTCTCCATTTCCACCGGTACACGATGGCACACGATAACAGTAAATGACAATTTTTGTGGCTTGGTAAGAAATACCAGGCGGCTATCTTCAATCTACATCAATTTTGCCAGGGCAGCGGGGAATCCCCCTGCTCTTTTCGATTTTCAACTGCCGTGGGTTCTTTAACGTGTGCAGGGGGCCAGGAAGGCACACGGGTCCGACTCGCTTATAGTCCCCATCCGATGGACTTGACGTTCAGTTCGATTTGTCATTCAAACTAGGAAAGAAAGGGCGAGAAAGGCAGGGCTCGAACCCACGCACTTCTCACACGTTGATTGGCAGGCGAACGTCTTAACCACTCTGCCACCTTTCTTCTTCACCACCCCCCCACCACCATCACCATCCCTCCCACCACCCCCACCATCCTCCACCACCATCACACCCTCCACCACTACCCCTCCCACCACCACCACCACCCTCCCACCACCATCCCTCCCACCACCACCACCATCCCTCCCACCCCCACCATCCCTCCCACCACCACCACCATCCCTCCCACCACCACCATCCCTCCCACCACCACCACCATCCCTCCCACCACCATCCATCCACCACCACCACCATCCCTCCCCCACCACCATCCCTCCCACCACCATCACCATCCCTCCCACCACCATCCCTCCCCACCACCACCACCATCCCTCCCACCACCACCATCCCTCTCACCACCATCACCATCCTTCCCACCACCACCACCATCCCTCCCACCATCACCACCATCCCTCCCACCACCATCACCATCCCTCCCACCACTATCACCATCCCTCCCACCACCATCCCTCCCACCACCACCACCACCATCCCTCCCACCATCACCACCATCCCTCCCACCACCATCACCATCCCTCCCACCACCATCCCTCCCACCATCACCACCATCCCTCCCACCACCACCACCATCCCTCCCACCACCACCACCATCCCTCCCACCACCATCCCTTCCACCACCATCACCATCCCTCCCACCACCATCACTACCACCAAAACCAACCCGATCCCAGTCCCCACCTCCCTTAAAATCAACAAGATTACAATGAAATGAAATGAAATGGAATAAAATAAGATATGAGAAAATAAAATAAAATGAAATAAAACGAAACAAAATGAAGTGAAATGAAATAAAGTAAAATAAATTTAAATGAAATAAAGGAACATGAAACTAAATAATACAGAAATCCCCGGCCCTGGCTCCCTTAAATCCCCCCAAATTCCATTTAATTCCAGTTATCAGCAGTGTTTTCGTCCAGTGCCAGACGTGAGGCTGGTTATGATGGCATCCATTTTCTATCAATCAGCCTTTGTCACGGCACCTTCAGCCAGTGTTGACACAGCGATTTTGTTTCTTTCTGTCCCCTGCACCAACTCTAGTGTGTGTGTGTGTGTGTGTGTGTGTGTGTGTGTGTGTGTGTGTGTGTGTGTGTGTGTGTGCGCGCGCGCGCACTCTTTATGTTCAAGCCTTTTGTGTGTGTGTGTGTGTGTGTGTGTGTGTGTGTGTGTTGTGTTGTGAGCGCGCGCGCGCTCTCTTTATGTTGAAGCCTTTCTTCGTAGCGGCAAGCTTAACTGACTGTGTTCATGAAATGAAAGGTTTTCTCTGCGGACTAAAGCCTATGTCACATGGCAGGGTTTTCTTCGTGGACTGATGTCTGTATCACGCAATGTATCCTTTGTGGGCAAGGGCCTAAGCCCAGAGACAATCAAGAGCCTAAGCCCAGAGACAATCAAGAGCCTAAGCCCAGAGACAATCAAGAGCCTAAGCCCAGAGACAATCAAGAGCCTATGCCCAGAGACAATGTTTCCTTTGTGCACCGAGACTGTACCACACGGCGATGTCTTCTTTGTACACTTAGGTCTGTGCATACGACAATGTTTCCTTTGTGCACTAAGACCTGCCTCCCACATCACAATGCTCTCTTTATGGACTAAGACTGCCTTCACATCACAATGCTCTCTTTATGGACTAAGACATGTCTTCCACGACAATGCTCTCTTTATGGACTAAGACCTGTTCCACGACATGATTTCTTATGGACTAAGACTGTCTTCCACGACAATGCTCTCTTTATGGACTAAGACTCTTCACGACAATGCTCCTTTATGACTAAGACCTGTCTTCCGACAATGCTCTCTTTAGGACTAAGACCGTCTTCACGACATGATTTCTTTATGGACTAAGACCTGTCTTCCACGACAATGTTTCCTTTGTGGATTCGGGTTTGTATCACAGGACAATGCTTTCTTTATGGACTAATGTTTGTAACACACGACAATGCTTCCTTTGTTGACGAAGGTCTTTATCACACAACAGTGTTCCCGTGATGGGCTAAGGCCTATCTCCTACAGACAATGTTTTCACTGTGTACTAAGGTCTGCGTCACACGACTATTTTCTGTATAGGCTAAGGCCTATTTCTCAAAGACAACGTTCCCTTCATGGACAAAGGCCGTTTCCCACGACACTTTTTTTTTTTTGGTTATAAAGTTTGTAGTCTAAGGTCTGTATCACGCTACAATGTTTGCTTTGTGGATGAAGGTGTACGTCACGTGACGATGTTTTCTTTATGGACTGTTCTCTACGACAATCTTTCCTTTGTGTCCTAGGGCCTATCTCTCACCACAATGAGGATTTTGGTGGACTAATGTCCATACTACGCTGTGTGTTCATTGCAGAATCAGGTCTATATCACACGACACTGTTGTCCCTTCGTGGACCAAGGTATATGTCTGCAAACAAAATGTTTCTTTTATGCACTAGGGTGCTTTCACTCGACAATGTTTTCTTTTTGGACTAAGGGTCTATGTTACATAGCGATGTTCCTTTGTTGATATAAAGTCTATGTTACATAGCGAATGTTCCTTTGTTGAATAAAGTCTATGTTACTGCAATGTTCCCTTTGTTTAATAAAGTCTATGTTACATAGGCAATGTTCCCTTTGTTGAATTAGTCTATGTTACATGGCATGTTCCTTTGTTGAATAAGTCTATGTTACATGGCAATGTTCCCTTTGTTGAATAAAGTCTATGTTACATAGCAATGTTCCCTTTGTTGAATAAAGTCTATGTTACATGGCAATGTTCCCTTTGTTGAATAAAGTCTATGTTACATAGCGATGTTCCCTTTGTTGAATAAAGTCTATGTTACATGGCAATGTTCCCTTTGTTGAATAAAGTCTATGTTACATGGCAATGTTCCCTTTGTTGAATAAAGTCTATGTTACATGGCAATGTTCCCTTTGTTGAATAAAGTCTATGTTACATGGCGATGTTCCCTTTGTTGAATAAAGTCTATGTTACATGGCAATGTTCCCTTTGTTGAATAAAGTCTATGTTACATGGCAATGTTCCCTTTGTTGAATAAAGTCTATGTTACATGGCAATGTTCCCTTTGTTGAATAAAGTCTATGTTACATGGCAATGTTCCCTTTGTTGAATAAAGTCTATGTTACATGGCAATGTTCCCTTTGTAGAATAAAGTCTATGTTACATGGCAATGTTCCCTTTGTTGAATAAAGTCTATGTTACATGGCAATGTTCCCTTTGTTGAATAAAGTCTATGTTACATGGCAATGTTCCCTTTGTTGAATAAAGTCTATGTTACATGGCAATGTTCCCTTTGTTGAATAAAGTCTATGTTACATGGCATGTTCCCTTTGTAGAATAAAGTCTATGTTACATGGCAATGTTCCCTTTGTTGAATAAAGTCTATGTTACATGCATGTTCCCTTTGTATGAATAAAGTCTATGTTACATGGCAATGTTCCCTTTGTAGAATAAAGTCTATGTTACATAGCAATGTTCCCTTTGTTGAATAAAGTCTATGTTACATGGCAACGTTCCCTTTGTTGAATAAAGTCTATGTTACATGGCAATCGTTCCCTTTGTTGAATAAAGTCTATGTTACATGGCAATGTTCCCTTTGTTGAATAAAGTCTATTTCCTACGACAGTCTTTCCTTTTCAGACTAAGGTCAGTGTCATACTACAACGTTTTCTTTCTAGACTAATGTCTCTGTTTCATGAATGACGTTTCCTTCGCTGACTAGGGTTTATGCCACACGACAGGGTTTCCTTGGCAGTCTACGGCCTATGTCAAAATGCAATGTGTCGTTTGCAGACGAAAGCTTTTGTCACACAACAATGTTTCATCTGTAGACCAAGGTCTGTGTCACACGACAACGTTTTCTTTGTACACTAAGGTCTATACTACATGATCGTTTCCTTAATAAGGTCTGTGCTACACAACGGTGTTTCCCATAAGAACGAAGGTTGACGTCACACGGCAATAATTTCTCAGGGGACGTATGTCTATGTCATAACACAATGTTTCCGGTGATGACTAAGATCTATGTAACACGACAGTATTTCCAGAGGAAGCACACCTCCAAAGAAGAGCGGAAATAGAGTAATGAATCGTGCTTTTGGACATCGGCCCAAGCCAACAGTCAGAGAAGTTCGCGCTTTTCGGATGGCACCCGGAGTACCATCCCACTATGACAGCGTGTGGGGCAGAAAACTGCTGGTGTGCACCGACTGCACAGTGCTAATTCACACAGCCACAGGCCATGCCTTTGATGGGCACCTGTTGACAGCTTGTTGCTGCCGTGTTATCACTGAAGAGAGAGAGAGAGAGAGAGAGAGAGAGAGAGAGAGAGAGAGAGAGAGAGAGAGAGAGAGGGAGGCAGGAAGGGAGAGAGAGAGTGAGAGAGACAGAGAGACAGACAGATAGAAAGAGAGAGAGAGGGGAGAGGGTGAGAGTGTGTGTGTGTGTGTGTGTGTGAGAGAGAGAGGGAGGGAGGGAGAGAGAAAGAAACGGGGAGAGGAGGCACAGAGAGAGAGTGAGAGAGAAGAGAAAGGAGGGAGAGAGAGAGAGAGAGCAGAGAGAGAGAGAGAGAGAGAGAGAGAAAGTGAGAGAGAGTGAGAGAGAGAGAGGGAGGGAGAGATAGATAGAGGGAGGGGAGAGAAGGGGGAGGGAGAGAGAGAGGAGTGGGGGACAGAGGGAGGGAAGGAGAGAGAGGGAAGGAAAGAGAGGGGGAGGGAGAGAGAGGAGGAGGGAGAGAGAGAGAGAGGAGGGAGAGAGAGAGAGAGAAGGGGAGAGAGAGAGGGAGAGAGAGAAAGAGCGAGAGAGAGAGGGGGGTGAGAGGGGTGAGAGACAGACAGATAGACAGGCAGGCAGGCAGACAGTCAGGCAGATAGTCAGGCAGACAGACAGACAGAGTCAGAGAGACAGAAAAAGAGGCAGAGAGAGTTTGCATGGGGGAGGAGCGAGCGAGCGAGCGGGCGAGCGGGCGAGAGAGAGAGAGAGAGAGAGAGAGAGAGAGAGGAGAGAGAGAGAGAGAGAGAGAGGGTGCTGGGGAACAGAGAGACAGCCTTTTTCTTGCAGACCACACAGCTCCAACACTGTCACTCACAGATCACATAAAACAGTCCGCCCATTCAACGAACTGGCTTAAATGCTCTGCTTGACCTAATGTGCACGTGATAATCACCGTTTGGGGTGATCTAGTTTCTTGCCATTCTCCCCTCTGTCTGTCATGGTGATCCTGTCCTGAACCTCGGGACTGTGAGAGTGTGAATGCCGCAGTCCCCACCTACCAGTCGGATGACGTGACTTTTTTTTTTTTAGGTGCATGAGGAGAACTATAATAGCTGAACAAGATTTTGACAGATATACCGGTTTAGAAATATTTCCTAAAGCACCGTGCTGTGTTTGTCAATACGTACCCTTGCTGTATGTACATAAATGATGCTATACGTGAGGTTATTTCTTATTATCTATCTGTTTATCTATTTGTTTCAAGTTATTTTACATTCTGACTTGCTTTGTACCTAAGTTCTGGTTGGTTGCTGTTGGTGTTACTTTTTAGTTCCTTTATCTCTGTTAAACAACAATAAAAGCAAATAAAAATGGTTTGAAAATTTTTTGACAGATATTGCTTTTGACCCCTGTCCTGTTTAAGATGAGATTCACTGGAGAGTGGGATGGCTGGGAACACAGCGCCTAAAGCAGTCATCGTGGAAGATCTTACCAAAAGAAATAAAAGGTGTACCCTACACTTTGAAGTTCGTTTCTATACTTAAGCACTTGCACATTCACACACACGCGCTCTACCGTAACGGGTCAGTCCAGACACTGGCTTGTGGGGGGGGGTCAGGATTCTTGCCAAGCCCTTCAATGGCACCAACTACTAAGTTGAGGTATTCACTCTGTCAGTGTCAGAGTCCCCGAATCTAGCAGTAGTACTGTTGTAACCGTCTACGGCTGTTCTGTCCTGTCGCAATGCTAGGGCAAAACTGTCTGCGAAGAACTGGAGGCCCTAGCACTGGCCTGTCACTAGTGTCACTGTCAGAACGACCTAGCTGTCTATCTTCAGATTCTATCATTAGAAATAAAGATGAGTGAATTGATTTTAGGATCCCTGAACTGCCAAGGGCTTAGGGATTTTCAGAAGAGACGGGATGTTCCCACTATTCAAGACAAAAATAATTGCCACTTTACTGCCTTCAGGATATCCATTTTGACAAAAAAAGTAAATATTTAAAACAAAAATTAAAACCACAGAGCGGTGTGTTGCAGCAGAAGGGGGTGTAAATGTTACTCTGCCTCTTTTTAGTCAAAACAAAATCCAGGGGTGTAGCAATATCAATTCAAAACATTTTCTTTGATTTTAGAATTAAAGCTGCACGTGCAGATTCGAATGGAAATTTCATTATAATATCCCAACAGATCAAGAGATCAATGGATCATGTTGTAATTTTAGCCAATATTTATGAACCAGACAGAGATGATCCTTCCGTTTATTAAAAACTTAAAACAACACTTAGACAATGTAATAATCCTAACTTGATAGCAGTGGGTGGTTTCCATGCAGTTCTGGGACCCGAAATAGACAACTGTAATTATAGATGTCGAATTATCCTAAAGCTGGGGAAGCGGTGGCAGATAGATGGTGGAGCTAGTCCTGACAGATAGATGACGTGACAATAACTCCAACGGCTGACGACATGCATGGCGTTAAGTCAACACCTCTGAAACAGAGTCTGCCCATAGACCCATAGCCGTTAAAAAGTGATCACCCTTGCCCCCTCCTTTCCCCTTGTCCTGAATATTTTACGGGGAATGTTGCCAAGTTGATATAATTTACAGGCAACTTTAGTGACAAAAAAGTTGTTGTTCTGATGAAAATAAAGTACCCTACAAGCTCACTGGTGTAATCTTTGTCGCATCTACCAGTTTATCAGTTGCATCTACCAGCTTATCAGTTGCATCTACCAGCTTCTCAGTTGCATCTACCAGCTTCTCAGTTGCATCTACCAGCTTATCAGTAGCACCTGAAATATTACTAAAGTACTACATCTACCAGCTTATCAGTTGCATCTACCAGCTTATCAGCTGCAGAATACCACCTGAAATATTACTAAAGTACTACATCTACCACCTTATCAGTTGCAGAATACCACCTGAAATATTACTAAAGTACTACATCTACCAGCTTATCAGTTGCAGGATACCACATCAACATTTAAAATTAATATTACTTAAGTATTACATATCTCATGCACGCTTTGCTCGTGTACGAGCACCGTGTTGCATAGTGTATGTGTTTATATATGTAACATTGTGTCCAGTGCGAGTGTGTGCATGCGCGCGCGCGTGTATGTGTGTGTTTGAGTGCATGCATATGTTTATGACTCGTGAACACAGAATCGTGTGCGCACGCGCGTTTGTGTGTGTGTGTGTGTGTGTGTGTGTGTGTGTGCGTGCGTGCGTGCGTGCGTGCGTGCGTGCGTGCGTGCGTGCGTGCGTGCGTGTGTAAAGAAGTTGTCCTCATCATTTTTATAGTACGAGCTGGCCTGGCTCGTCTTGGCTCCCAGGGGGCGAGGGGAGGGCGGGGGGAGGGGAGGGGAAGGGGAGGGGGGTTGGAATCTGAAGTTCAACTAGGAGCCACTTCTCAGCCCGTCTGGCGTCCTGCGTCCGGGGGAGGAGGGGGGGGGGGGGGGGGGGGGCGTTGCTGTAACTCTGTCAGCGGCAGATCTGACGTTTCTGTTGTCACAGCGACAGGAGGGCAGTGACAAGTTTCACAGACACGAGGCTCGCTAGGTGTCCAGCTGATTCTTGCGGCGAGGGAAGCGAGAGGCGCAGGGGATGTAGAGGAACAGGCTGAAGACAAATTCAAATGAACATGGTGACCACTTCTTCATGCTGGTCTTGCAATTGAAGGGTCAGCGTGACGCGAGGGCTGTAGAGTAAACAGGCGGAGGACACATGTTCAAATAGAACAACGTGACCGTTTCTTCATGCTCGTCTTGCAGCTGAAGAGTCAGCAGCGTTTTGATCGTCTGGTGCACAAGCCAGAGAATGTGACTAAATTTCCGTGCACCAATCACGGATGTGACCGTTGTCGGCCATTGCTTCCTCGCATGCGAGAGAGTCCTGAGACAGTCTAGCGCAGTCTTGTATGTTCCTAGCTGCACTCGTCACTAGGGTGGTGCTATGAAACACTGACACGTTCTTGCCACCTCGCCTCTGTGAAACGCCGCTACTTCGGGGACAGCAGGTCCGAGCGGTGGCCATACGCCACAATTGGGATTTTCGTCTAAGTTGCTCTGCAATCCATGTAAGCGTTTTGAGGCCTAGCGTAAGCATTTGATATTAAACTGATAATTGATATTAAACTGATGATTGATATTAAACTGATAATTGATCAAAAGAAGAACAGCCCACCAATCATTCTGCTTCTTTTTATGTAATTTCCACCGACATTCACAGTCTTCAAACACATGACCTTTCCGTTAGCTGACGTCACAGTGGTTCCTCCCAAACAGTCCCATTCCTTTCATTTTAATCTGTCTGCTTGGAACCACCTGGCATGTACCTTGAAAGCACATGAAAAAACAGAAGGTAAATAAACTTTCAGACATAATAAAAATTCTTAAAACTATCTAATTGCGCCAGTCTATAAATACTTGACTCCTTAAGCATGGCCTTAGCACATTCATTCTCGGTGTGCAGCCTGTGGTCCGGCAGGGCGAGGACAGACAATGGAGGCAAGGGAACTAACCCACTGGTGTCCACACATACACACATCTCCTCTTCACCTTACTTTCTCCCATTGAGGCGTGCGCCCACGTGCACACAGTGCGATCAGATTTATCATTTCAAAATCTGCAATTTAAAGAAGAAAAAAGCTACACGGTCCGGGGAATATGGCCCAAAGTGAATAATATTTATTACCGAAGCCTGATACACTTCTGTGTGTACTATTGCTGTCGCCAGCCGGCGATCAAAAAGAATATTCGATTCTTTTGTGCGTTTGTTCGGTTATTGTAGGGACACGATCAATTCTTTCATGCATTTGTCCGGTGACGAGATGATCGATAAAGTTCCAACTCTGTTATGCCTCTTGCATCTATTATCACTATGGTGCGCAGACGGTCAATCAAAATATCATTTTTTTCTTTGTTTGTTCCTTTGTTTTAACTCTTTTCGCGTACTATAACAACTCCAGAGAGACTATCGCTGAATTATCTTTTTATGCATTTTTTTTTTAGTTCGCTGTTAGTATTGTGAACAGGCGGTTAATAGAAGAACCAGTGCACATACATGCATTGTTTGGTCTGTTATCACTGCTGTGGACAGGTTGCATTGTTTGGTCTGTTATCACTGCTGTGAACAGGTTGCATTGTTTGGTCTGTTATCACTGTTGTGAACAGGCGGTTAATAGAACCAGTGCACATACATGCATTGTTTGGTCTGTTATCACTGCTGTGAACAGGTTGCATTGTTTGGTCTGTTATCACTGCTGTGAACAGGTTGCATTGTTTGGTCTGTTATCACTGCTGTGAACAGGTTGCATTGTTTGGTCTGTTATCACTGCTGTGAACAGGCGGTTAATAGAAGAACCAGTGCACATACATGCATTGTTTGGTCTGCTATCACTGCTGTGAACAGGTTGCATTGTTTGGTCTGTTATCACTGCTGTGAACAGGTTGCATTGTTTGGTCTGTTATCACTGCCGTGAACAGGTTGCATTGTTTGGTCTGTTATCACTGCTGTGAACAGGCGGTTAATAGAAGAACCAGTGCACATACATGCATTGTTTGGTCTGTTATCACTGCTGTGAACAGGTTGCATTGTTTGGTCTGTTATCACTGCTGTGAACAGGCGGTTAATAGAACCAGTGCACATACATGCATTGTTTGGTCTGTTATCACTGCTGTGAACAGGTTGCATTGTTTGGTCTGTTATCACTGCTGTGAACAGGTTGCATTGTTTGGTCTGTTATCACTGCTGTGAACAGGTTGCATTGTTTGGTCTGTTATCACTGCTGTGAACAGGCGGTTAATAGAAGAACCAGTGCACATACATGCATTGTTTGGTCTGCTATCACTGCTGTGAACAGGTTGCATTGTTTGGTCTGTTATCACTGCTGTGAACAGGTTGCATTGTTTGGTCTGTTATCACTGCCGTGAACAGGTTGCATTGTTTGGTCTGTTATCACTGCTGTGAACAGGCGGTTAATAGAAGAACCAGTGCACATACATGCATTGTTTGGTCTGTTATCACTGCTGTGAACAGGTTGCATTGTTTGGTCTGTTATCACTGCTGTGAACAGGTTGCATTGTTTGGTCTGTTATCACTGCCGTGAACAGGTTGCATTGTTTGGTCTGTTATCACTGCTGTGAACAGGCGGTTAATAGAAGAACCAGTGCACATACATGCATTGTTTGGTCTGTTATCACTGCTGTGAACAGGTTGCATTGTTTGGTCTGTTATCACTGCTGTGAACAGGCGGTTAATAGAACCAGTGCACATACATGCATTGTTTGGTCTGTTATCACTGCTGTGAACAGGTTGCATTGTTTGGTCTGTTATCACTGCTGTGAACAGGTTGCATTGTTTGGTCTGTTATCACTGCTGTGAACAGGTTGCATTGTTTGGTCTGTTATCACTGCTGTGAACAGGCGGTTAATAGAAGAACCAGTGCACATACATGCATTGTTTGGTCTGCTATCACTGCTGTGAACAGGTTGCATTGTTTGGTCTGTTATCACTGCTGTGAACAGGTTGCATTGTTTGGTCTGTTATCACTGCCGTGAACAGGTTGCATTGTTTGGTCTGTTATCACTGCTGTGAACAGGCGGTTAATAGAAGAACCAGTGCACATACATGCATTGTTTGGTCTGTTATCACTGCTGTGAACAGGTTGCATTGTTTGGTCTGTTATCACTGCTGTGAACAGGTTGCATTGTTTGGTCTGTTATCACTGCCGTGAACAGGTTGCATTTTTTGGTCTGTTATCACTGCCGTGAACAGGTTGCATTGTTTGGTCTGTTATCACTGCAAGTATCCCTTTGTCCATTTTTGCAAATATTAGCAGACGATCGACATGAAATGCAGTTCATTGTATGGCATTTTCTTTCTCGGTTATCGCTGTTACTCATGCATTTACACTTAACCCCCCTCCCCCCCCCCCCATACACACACATACACAACCCCTTCCCCCTCCCCTCCCCCACACCACTCAGGCTCCTCTGCTCTATGTCCTCACATTTGACGGATGGCTCTTGAAAGAATCCAACACGTTTAAAGCACATCTACTCCTCTCTTCCCCCTTCCTCTCTCCCTGATCCCCCCCCCCCCCCCCCGCCATCCCCCGCCATGCCCCCACACACATACCCCACCCCACCCCTCTGCTGTATGTCCTCACATTTGACGGATGTCTTCTTCATGGTATCCGAGATGTTCTAAATGACACATGTTATCCCCCTCCCCACCCCCACTCCCCGCCACATCCCCCCCCCCCTGCCCAGTGTCATCGCATTTGACGGATAGCTCTGGCAAAGTATCCAACATGTTTTTAACACATCTATTACCCTCTTCGTCTCTCCTCCTCCCCCCCCCCCCCCACACACTCTCCATCTTACCCTCCTAGCAAAGTATCCATGATGTTTATAACACATCTATTACCCTCTTCGTCTCTCCTCCTCCCCCCCCCCCCCACACACTCTCCATCTTACCCTCCTAGCAAAGTATCCATGATGTTTATAACATATCTATTACCCTTTTCGTCTCTCCTCCTCCCCCCCCCCCCTCCACACACACACACACACACACTCTCCATCTTACCCTCCTAGCAATGTATCCAAGATGTTTATAACATATCTATTACCCTTTTCGCCTCACCACCCCCCCCCCCCCTCCCACTCTCCATCTTACCCAGGACAAGAAGCATGGAATTCGTGTTTATCATGTCCAGGAGGACTAAAGAGATGAAAGCGACAGGGGAGGTAATGTTTCTGCGAACATCAAGGAGAGAGATTGATGACCTTTTAACCCACATGGTCTGCAGGTGAGAAGGACGGGGGGGGGGGGGGGGGGGGGGGGGGGGGGGAGGAGGGGAGGGGGGGTGGATGAGGGGGGGGGTGCGGATGGGCTGGGATGGGTTGGTTGGGGGGGGGGAGGGAAGGTAGGCGACGTGGTGGAGGGTGGGTTGAGGTGGAAAAGTGGTGTTCTGGGGACTGAATTGTTTGAAAGAAGAGGTCCCGTGGCTCAATGCAGGTCGTGGTCTATCTTGGAGTTACGTTGGAACCACTGGGTGCTGTCAGCTGATGTCTGCATGAAATGATCTCTCTCTCTCTCTCTCTCTCTCTCTCTCTCTCTGTCTCTCTCTGTTTCTCTCTGTCTCTCTCTCTCTCCTCTCTCTCTCTCTCTCTCTCTCTCTCTCTCTCTCTCTCTCTCTGGTCCCTACTCAGGGCGAGGACTGGATGTAAAAAAGCGCGTCAGTGCTTATCTATTATCCTCGTAAATAAAGAATTTTGTCTTGTCTTGTCTTGTCTTGTCTTGTCTTGTCTCTCTCTCTCTCTCTCTCTCTCTCTCTCTCTCTCTCTCTCTCTCTCTCTCTGTCTGTCTGTGCGTGCGCGCACGCGCGTGTGTGTTTGTGTGTGTGTGTGTGTGTGTGTGTGTGTGTGTGTGTGTGTGTGTGTGTGTGTGTGTGTGTGTGTGTGTTTTGAATATAATTATTTGCGCATTCAGTGTTTTCTTTTTGTTCATTTTCTCCCACACCCCCACTTCCTCTTCCCGATCCTCCTCTTCCTCCTCCTGTTCCTTGTGCTCCTCCTCTTTCTCCTCCTCTTCTTCTTCTTCTTCTTCTTGTCCTTCTTCTTCTTCTTCTTGTCCTCCTCCTTCTTCTTCTTCTTCTTGTCCTTCTTCTTCTACTTCTTCTTCTTCTTCTACTTCTTTTCTTCTTCTCTTGTCCTTCTTTCTTCTTCTTCTTGTCCTTCTTCTTCTTCTTGTCCTTCTTCTTCTTCTTCTTCTTGTCCTTCTTGTCTTCTTTTCTTCTTCTTCTTCTCTTCTTCTTCTTCTTCTTCTTCTCCTTCTCCTTCTTCTTCTTCTCTCCTTCTTCTCCTTCTTCTCCTCTTCTTCTCTTCTTCTTCCTTCTTCTCCTTCTTCTTCTCCTTCTTCTTCTCCTTCTTCTTCTCTTCTTCTTCTCCTTCTTCTTCTCCTTCTTTCCTTCTTCTTCTCTCTTCTTCTTTTCTTCTTCTTCTTCTTCCTTCTTCTTTCTTCTTCTTCTTCTTCTTCTTCTTCTCCTTCTTCTTCTTCTTCTCTTCTTCTTCTTCTTCTTCTTCTTCTTCTTTCTTCTTCTTCTTCTTCTTCTCCCTTCTTCTTCTTCTTCTTCTTCTTCTTCTTCTTCTTCTCTTCTCTTCTTCTTCTTCTTCTTCTTCTTCTTCTCTCTCTTCTTCTTCTTCTTCTTCTTCTTCTTCTTCTTCTTCTTCTTCCTTCTTCTCCCTCTCTTCTTCTTCTTCTTCTTCTTCTTCTCCTCTTCCTCCTTCTCCTCCTTCTCTTCTTCTTCTCCTTCTTCTCTCCTCTTCTCCTTCTCCTCCTTCTTCTTCTCCTTCTCCTTCTTCTCCTTCTTCTCCTCTTCCCGCTTCTGTTTCTTCTATTTCTCATTTTTCTCTCTCCTCCTCCTCCTTCTTTCACTTCTTCTTCCGACACGTGCGTTTTGCTGTACAACAGCTGCTTGATTGATGGATCAGTGCGCCAGGCCAAGACAGGTGGTGGACACCAGTGGAGCATAAATGTCAACTGCTGATGGATTGGGAGAGGGCTGAAAGCGAGAAATGGCCGCACGGGCACCAGGGTACTTTTGTTCTGGCCTCGACAGTTCAGGATTGTTCCAGAGCCGTGACAGGATTGTCCCAGAGCCGTGACAGGATTGTCCCAGAGCCGTGACAGGATTGTTCCAGAGCCGTGACAGGGTTGTTCCAGAGCTGAAACATAATTGTTGTTTTCGGGGTTTGTGTTGTTGTTGTTGTTGTTGTTTTTGTTGTTGCTGCTGCTGCTGTTTTAGTCGTTATTGTTATGGAAGTTATTGTTTATTTCTGTAAGCTTGTTTTTGTGATGAACATTTAATTGCATTTTTTAAATGAGTAAATTATAACACAAGCGCATTGATGAAAAGGAAAGGGGAAAAGGAGAGAGGGGAAGAGGGAGCAGGAGGGGGAACAAGGGGAAAAGGGGGGGGGGGGGGGTTTGGGAGGGGACACGTAGGGAAGGGGAGAATCCAAGATGATCATACCCTTGAAAAAAAATGTTAATAACACTAACAACAACAACAACATTATCATCACAATGATGATAACCATATCTGTAACAATGGAAATAACAACATGCCTATCAAGTAAAAAAGAAAAGAAAAGGTGACGAAAAAGTGTGTGCAAATGGGCATGGGGCATTACACATTTAGACGTAGTCTTACAATTGGACACGTGTATCTAGTATACAGTGACAGGCATAGATGTATAAACATTCCATTCTGTAGTAAACGTAGACGCGTTATCACTAATACTTGCATTATATTGGTCTATCTTGTATCTTCTAGTCAGCTGCTTTCTGAGAGACACTTATTCTTTAAATATTTTTAAATCGTTCGTTCGTGCGTTTTCCTTTCTTTGTCTTTTCTTTCTCTCTTTTCTATTTCTTTTTTTAATTTCTTTCATTTGTCTATACGCGTGTTTGAATAAATGTGTGTAGATATCCTCTCCAGTGTATACCCAGCCAGCCCGGTTAGTATACTGTATGTCAATGTGTGACGTGTCAGACAACACTATAACACAGCATACCGTACCATGTCTTGCCGTCCTGCATTTACATCGTACTGTACCGGAACTATAGGGAGCAGTGCAGGGGAGGGGGTGGGGGAGGGAGGCAAGGTGTTGGATGTGGGGAAGGAGACAGGGCAGACAGAGACAGAGGAGGACAGACAACTTGGATCAGCGGATCAGGAAGCGTTTTGCCGGAATCCTGGCACTCGTGGCCAACTGTCTGAAGGGAGACAACTAACGCAGCGTTCATCGGTGCAGTGTCCCCGCGGCTGAGGTGGGCACCGGACGCCGTCAGCCTGTGCCAGACTATCAGGCAAAAGCAAAACTACAATGATGATTTATTACAGTAGTGATACGGCGTTAGGCATCATCAGCCTGCTATAGCATAGACTGACATAGTGGAACATGACAGACCGTACCCTAACACACTAGCACGCCCTAGGATAGCACTTCATAGTTTACTATTCTATACTTGTGCTCGATCAGACCAGACCATACCATACCATACATATACCATAACCATACCATACCATACCATACCATACCATACCATACCATACCATACCATACCATACCATACCATATCATAATGTACCACACCACAATAAACCAAGCTTAACATATCATACCAATACCATACCATACCATACTATACCATGCCATGCCATGCCATACCATGATATGCCATACCATATACCACACCATACATACCACACCAGACCATACCATACCACACCACACCATACCATACCATACCATAAACATAGTACTTCTTAATACAGTTTGTCCTATCGTGACTGTTCCTCGACACACCCACCCCTTTCTTATCTGTGTCTCTGTCTGCCCCCCCCTCTCTCTCTCTCTCTCTCTCTCTCTCTCTCTCTCTCTTCTCTTGGTTGGCTGCCAGCAAGACGGATTTTCAAACAACAGGGAAAAAGTTAACAATCCTCCGTGAAGAAACTGTGCATTATGCCTGTGCATAGTTTCCCGTCTCTTTAGAAAGTGTTTTGAACACTCTGATGCCGAAATTGTCACTGTCTCCTTTAGAAAGTGTTTTGCACGCTCTAATGCAGGAATTGTCACTGTCTCCTTTAGAAAGTGTTTTGAACACTCTAATGCAGGAATTGTAATTGTCTTCCTTTCAAACTGAAGGTAGAGGGAACCAGGCGGTAACTGTCCTTTGACTGACACCAGCGAATCAACCTTCACAGCCTACGCGTCGTGACACTGTCTAAGTATGTAGGGACAGGAGGAGAGCCGAGGCACACAGGAATTCAGTGATTCTACAACATAAGGCAAGTCCATCCTCATCCCCCCCTCCCCCCCCCCCACCCTTTCTTCACAATCCTTCAAGTTTGTTATATATTAAACAGAATACGACTGCTTTTGATACGTATGGAGACGACAACCCGATCCTGTGTGCTGATGAATGTACTCTATGTCAGTCTGCAAGTTCTTCACTTGATTCAACCCAACCGACAGTGACAGTGTTCCAAAACGAAGATTTGGATAGTGCGAGTTGTGATGTGCCAGTTAACATGACACAGTCAATACACAGAGAAGTGACACAGAAAGCCGAAGACAGCACACTTCATGCTGACAACGAGATCAGTGCTGAAAGTGCAACAAAGTGTCTTGGTGCGGTTCCGCACCGGGCACAACAGACTTAACAGTCACTTGTGCCGAAGCTCAAGATGGTGCCTTCTCCAGTCTGTCCTTGTGGGCAGGAAGAACAGTCAGCGGAGCATGTGCTCCAATAATGCCCATCCCTGAACAAACAGACAGCTCTAATGACGAAGCTCTACGACAGTTTACAAGAGCTGGAGAAAACGGCACTGTTCGTCTCAAGGGCCGGACTGACCGTGTAGACCAAGGCATTCACAAAGAAGAAGAAAGTCCAACGGACGATCCATCGTTGAAACAACAGGATGGGAACAGCGTACGTGAACAAATAATGAACTGTTTGAAAGACAACGCAAAGGGGATGGACGGCCTTCTTGCCAGTTTCCGCGAATGCAGCAAGATCAGTGGCAGAGCGTGTGTCAGTGCTGGTGAGGAAGGGAATCTTTGTCCGGGTGAATACAGGAAAGACAGTGACAGTGCGTGTGTCAGTGCTGGTGAGAAAGGGAATCCTTGTATAGACACTTCTTAAAATGATCTTTTTGAAAGAAAAAAAAAAAAGCTTGATTGCAGTTGTACCTCATTGTATCTTAAGGATAGTTAGATGCTTCGCACTGTATGCCAAATAACCGCAATATGGATTCCATGTCGCGTAGGATGCTTTGTATCCATACAATCACATGTATATTTGATTTAATCGATTTTATTTTGTGTTCCATCCCCCTACTCTTCACCACTCCCCCCCCCCCACCGCCCCTTCCTTTCCCCCACCCCGCCTTCCCTTTTCCAATTGTGAATGGGCTGGACGCTTTAAACACGATAAATTCTTTGAGTCTTGAATCTTGAGAGTCTCTCTCTCTTCTCTCTCTCTGTCTGTCTGTCTGTCTGTCTGTCTGTGCGCTCGCGCGCGCGTGCGCGCGTATGTGCATGCGTTCGTGCATATGAGTGTGTTTGTGTGTGTGAGTGTGTGTGTATGTGTGTGTGTGTGTGTGTGTGTGTGTGTGTGTGTGTGTGTGAGAGAGAGAGAGAGAGAGAGAGAGAGAGAGAGAGAGAGAGAGAGAGAGAGATGTCAACACACACAGTCTGATACACAGACATACGGACAGATGATAGACAGACAGATAAACATATGGACAAATAGACCGACTAGCAGATCCACAGTCAACTCAATAGCAAATATTTCAGGGACTGTGTGCTCTATCACTGTTACAGGAAACCCACTGCCACACCTGTGCATCAACGGATGCCACCTTCCCGTCTCCATCCCACAAGAGTCCACTTCCTCTTCCTTCTCCCGTCATGACTTCGCCGTCTGCACGTGCCTTTATTCACAACACGCGCTGCTCGTGCTTTAATCAATAAATCGATAGAAGTCTGACGGGAAAAAAAATCTTGTTTCTGTCCTGTGGATTGTCCACGCAGAGAAACACAAGAAATGATGACGACTGGTCCACACGGCCAAGAAGGACAACTGTGGACGCAAATTTAGACTTCAGTAGTTTGAAGGAGAGAGAGAGAAAAAAAAACAGGCCGTCACACACAGATAACACTGACTACGCTCACCTGTCTACCGAACATCACTACCCCTGAAATACCATCATTCAACAACACGACGAACGACAAGAAGAAGCAAGCATACACGCACGCACGCACACACGCACGCACGTACAAACGCACGCACGCACACACACACACACACACACACACACACACACACACACACACACACACACACACACACACACACAACACACAGCACGCACACAACGAAACGAAATCAGAAAGAATCCACAGCAGCTAGACTCGCCTATTTATTGAACACCTCAACACTTAAGACTCCAAAAACGACAATAGACCTTTCAATTAGCCCACCAACAAATAATCCAACCGGACAACCCACAAACCTGGTAGGCGACCCACCAGCTAGACAACCTAACGATCAACCAGTTGGGCGACCCACCAGCTTACCAACCTAACGATCAACCAGTTGGGCGACCCACCAGCTAACCAACCTAACGATCAACCAGTTAGCAACCAACCAGGTGACCAACCAAATCAACCAACCATTTAAGCGACCAACCAGCCACCCATTCAACCAACCAACCAATCAACCAACCAACCAAAACAAATCAGGCAAGCAACGATCCTCACCACCACCACCACTACCACCCCCACCCCTAAAAAAACCCAGACCTGGGAGGAAGCAGCAGCAGCAGCAGCAGCAGTAGCAGCAGCAGCAGCAGCAGCAGCACACGGCCTCAGGATGATGAACCTGGCGCAGCGCATTACGGAGAAGTTCGAAGACCGACGGATCCGGCTGAACGTGGGTGGGGTGGCCTTCGAGACCATGCGGAGCACCCTGCGCAGGAAGCCTTCCACCCGTTTAGCCCAGCTGGCCGAGCGCCTCGAGTCGGACGACTCGTGGGATGGGGAGCGCAGGGAGTACTTCTTCGACCGCCACCCGGGGGTGTTCTCGTCCATCCTACACTCCTACCGCACGGAGGACCTGCACACGGAGCACAACCTGTGCGGCAACATCATCAAGACGGTGAGTCACGTCAGTTACTAATAATAGTAATTAGTAACATACACCAAAAGTAAAAAAAAAAAAAAAGAATAAGTAAAAGATTCCTGTCAACTGCTGTTCCTCTTGATAGGAAACAAGTTGAAAATTAAAATTCAGAAAAAGAAAGAAAGAAAAGAAAAGAAAAGAAAAATGACGGCTTGTGATACAGATTTTGAGGTTGGCGATGGTGATTGTAACTGGGGAGGATTGAAACCTGTTTTGTCCGGGGGTGGGTGGGCTGGTGAGAGGGTAGGTTGGAGGTGTTTAGCAACCCTCGGTTCGTGGACCTGTGTGGGGCTTTACACATGTTGGTATTGTTATAACCAAATGCATAGCAACGCAGGAAAATCCACAAAATAAATAAATGAATAAATAAATGCATCCCTCGATGTCTGTACCTGTGCTGGCTTCATACTATCGTTATAACCAAATACGTAACAACACAAGAAATTCCACGGGAAAAAAATGTGACAGTGTCACAAGTTTCGAATATTTTGTCCATGCAATATGATAATCTTGCTATAAGTTTTGTGCGTAATCATCAGAAAAAAGTAACAATCGTTTAATTTTCGTTCTCTCCCACCCCCCCCCCCCCCCCCAACCCCCAAATTGTGACGCAAAGTGTGACATTTTTGCAAGAATTGCTGCAAGCTTTTTGTTACACAAGAAAACAGTAAAATAAAAGAGTTGTAAATTGTACATTGAAGTTCGCCTGAAGGCTTCAAGCAGATGGAAGTCCATGATTTATTTCAAATTCCCATCGGCAGCGAAAGAGTTTATCCTCAAAATGTCATCGGGTTGAACAGTTATCGATCGTTAAAAGCCGAAGAAACAAAATAGTTTCTAAGAAACTGGTACAATCGTTACATTGTTGGTACAGCTGGGAGAACCAAAAATGTTGTTATCACGAACTTCGTGTATGATGCAAGAAAAGTGTAACAATTGTTACGTTTTTTTTCGTCTGTCTTGTTTGCTTTCTTCGTCCAGGCTGCGGTCTTGTTACATTAATTTTGCACGTAGATTACTGTATTGGTGTGCATTGTATGTAGAGATGGCTGCATCGTCGCATTGAACGTCGTGTCAGTGAATATTTGAGCGAGGATGTTGAGAAGTTTTCCATGCGAGGTGAGTGACGGCTGACTGAGATTTTCATATCTGGGTTTCCCCTTCAGACTTCATTTCCATATTTTAAATAAAATTTGCTTACGAATAATATTGATCCTAATTCCACGGAAGAGAAATTATAATTATTCCACCGGACAAAAGGGACAAATAATTTACAAGACAAAACACGACGCGTTTCGACCTGTTTGGTCTTCTTCGAGCAAGATAAACAACATTCAGGACAACGAAAACGAAGAACGAGCAGTCACTTACTTCTCAAATTAGGCGCAAAATGCACGTTGCAGTTTCCGCCGGCAGTCACCTCAGTTTCAAACCAATTCTTTGTGTGCGTTTTTTTGTTTTTTTTTTAAGGCTAATCTATTATGTTCAGCTGCATGCATCAACGAGTTAACTGTTGTTAAAATGTAACGGTTTGGGTGAAATTTCCCGTCATGCATACCTCGATTTGGAAATGTAATGTGCAACCTGTCTTGCTGTTCGTTAATGGTTGATGTTTCCATTAGCTATGCTGTGGATTGTGTTCTCTCTCTCTCTCTCTCTCTCTCTCTCTCTCTCTCTCTCTCTCTCTCTCTCTCTCTCTCTCTCTCTCTCTGTTAAGCAGTACTTTTAAATGGTCAATGATGCGTTGAGTCTTGAATCCTTGTGATGGCGATTTTGATGGTGGTGATGGTGCTGGGGATGGACATGGTGTATGGAGAGCAGTTTGTGCGATAACATGAACAAGTCGGTCACTGAGACTGCGTGTGTTGGTGTGTTGTGTGTGTGTGTGTGTGTGTGTGTGTGTGTGTGTGGTTGTGTGGTGTGGTGTGGGGGGGGGTGTGTGTGTGTGTGTGTGTGTGTTGTGTGTGTGTGTTGTGTGTGTGTGTGTGTGTGTGTGTGTGTGTGTGTGTGTGTGTGTGTATATTATGTGTGGGTGTGTGTGTTGTGTGTGTGTGTGTGTGTGTGTGGTGTGTAGTGTGTGTGTGTGGTTATATTAATGGTAGTGGTGGTGGTAGCAGCGGTCCTGATGACAGTGCTGGTGAGGTGGGGTTGTGGTGGTGGCGATGGTGGGTTTGTACGGCACTCTTTGTGCCGCAGCATCGACAAGAGTTGAGCGATAATGGGTTTGTTTGATGATGATGTTGGTCGTGATGGTGCTGATGATAATAGCTAGTAGGGGTGGTGGTCAGGTTTTGTTGGTGTAAGGTCGAGACACTCAATCTCATGACAGTTTTGCTGTAGATCGCCGCCTGCCGACCAGAATTCCACATTACACGCCACCTCTCAGATGCCCCTTCCCCTTTCCTACGCCCCCCCCCCCCCCATCCCACTAGACTCATGAGAGTTTCTGACCCAAAGACATCGATGGACACGTGTTTATTCACTTGCTTCTGCCATTGGAAAAGCCCGCTACGAATTTGTCCTATCTTCCAATGGTCTCTGCAGTGTTGGTCTAGAGGTTATAGCAATATTTGCTTTACGGGTGATGGTTCTGGCTCTTTTTTTAAGTTTACTGGCGCGGCCACTTTGTCTCTGTAGACTCCGTTCTGAGACCTGGTCTATGGTGCTGTGGCCTCGATCTTACTTGTTGAGGCGATTCTGTAGTCCTCCTATGACTTTTGATCAAAATAGATGTTATTTTTATGTTCCCCTTGTCTTGCTAGTGAGAGTGCTTATACAGCGCCTATCCTCGATTCGGGACCAAGCTCTAAGCGCTTTACAACCCGTAGTCTCTTTTGCACAACGGGCTGCCTACCTGGGTAGAGCCGAGTAAAGACCAACTTGCCGATGCGCCGATGCTTCATTGAGTCGTTCCCCGTGTTATTCAGTCAGTATCCTTTATTCGTTGCCTTTCTTCAATCTCTCGATTTTTCACGCATGGTGCATGCTATGTGCGATGTGTCATCCATACCAACGGCCAAACTGGTCTTTTCTTCAGAAAGCTGGTGATGGGGTTTTACGTGTGTGCACGATATCATGCATGCGTTCACACACGGACCCACGATTTCTAGTCCCATTCACTTGTCAGCTATTGTGTCCGCTCTTCATTTTCTCTTGACGCTTGATGTGCAAGACAGAATGTCCATATCATTCCCCTGTTCTGGGGCTGTATACAATTCCATGTTCATCTGGACTCTCCGTCCCACTGCCAGCTCTGTGAAGACTCCATCAACACACAAAGTGTCATGACGTGTTGAGTTTGAAGCGTGTTTGTGGAGCAATGGCAGTGGCACTTTGGTGGTACTATTGACATGGCCACATTTTTCTCGCTAGAAGTTGCTGAAGCTGTAAGACGTATTTTCTCCCTGGATTGTCAGGGCCATTTTGTTTCTGCATGTATCCATAGCCGGACTTTTTAAACCTTTGCTGACTGAACTGTCAGTGAATATCACGATGTATTTTGTTTCGCTGCTATTTTATTCTACCTGCACATGAATTTCTGTGTTGATTTTGTATTCTGGTCATTGTCAACAATATCTTCCAAGCTATGGTCCTTTGGCAATTTAATAGAGGTATATTAAGTGGCGAGAGTATTCTTCCCATTTCTTTGCTTGTTTGAGTTATGATTATTCGCAGAAAAGACTGTAAGTTGACTTCTGCTTGTCCTATCCATGATTTTCAACGTCCTAAATGAGAGTCTTTTGTGACATTATCTGCCTCATGTAATATTTCTCTATTTTGTTTGTTTGTTTTGGGCGAGGGGGAGTGAATGTAAGGCTGAAACTATGCATACGGCTTTGGTTTTGTATGGGGCAATCAAGGTGTTGGTAACACAAATGCTTTCATTCGTGTTTTTCGGCAAACACTGATTGATTGCAGTTGGCAAAGATAGAACTCACATGTTGAAGATAACAGTAGATTTGATATTTACAGAATGTTAAATCCTATGCATTCCTTCCGAAGTATTTGTCCATGGATATTGATAGACATTTGAAATATATCATGACCACGTTCAGATTTGGTATTTCGGATGTCTATGCACATTCTCAGCGTTATACTTATAGCAATTTAAACGATCGTGTAAGTACTTGTCCATTTTGTCAGGAATCACAAGAAAATGAAGTTCATTTTGTCTTCTATTGTCCTGGTAGCTTCATTTGTGGATGCCATGAGTAATGAAAGTCAGATCATTCAAAACAGGACAACAGAACACAAAGTGAACCTCATTTTCTTCGGCACTTTTGCGCAGCGGACAGAGAAGATCACATTTGCTGTGCTTCCTGTCACGATAATAATGAACAAAAAGATCAGAAATACCTAATCTGAACTTTGTCATAATATACCTTAAATGACTGTCCATTTTAATAGATAGATATGATGGAACACAATGTATACTTCTGAGCTGTCTGTAAAAAGCAAAACGGTCGCTTTCTTGAACATGACATGACCATTCTTGCCATTTGCAATCGATTAGTCTATTCCGAAATATCCGAAGGAAATCGTTCATATCTCCGACACCCTGTTGTAACCACACGAAACCAAAAACAAGTTCGTATGATTTAACCCTCACATTTGAAACCCAGTTTACTCTTCCTCTCGCGTCCAAATCATATAACATACCATATGCTTTCCTTGGCAACCTTGAGATTTCCATTTGTGTTATTTTAAACCAGTAGTGTATACACTTGGTAGCAGAATTCAAATATATTGGATATCTGTTTACTTCGCCATAGATTAAGTCGTTAGGTGTTCGCATACTCACTCGTAAAAACTTTTTCAGCGCAAATAAATGTTCGTTTTCACAATAAGCAGCAGAATCATAAAGGCCCCAGAGTTCAGCTCCATACAGTGCGATGGGCTGTACCTGAGAGTCAAACAATGTCATAAATAGTTTCAAAGATGTGTTTTCTAATCTCGATAGCTGTTGCATAATGCAGAGTAGTACACGCTTGGCTATACTTGCAAGATCTTTACATGCAAGGATGAAGCTTAGTTTTGTTGAAAAATGTATTCCCAAATATTTACATACGTTAACTACAGGCATCACCATTCCATTGTAAGTCCACTTTTCTCTAATTCCTAAATACCCACCCGTTCTAAATACGATAATGTTGCTTTTTGACATGTTGACTTTTAAATGAAGTGAAGTTGCAGATCGGAACAAACTATTTAGTTGAGTTTGCAAGCCTATAACAGTTTCAGACATCAAAACAACATCATCAGCCCAATGAAGTATAAACAACTCTAGAATGTCACAGATAAACGGTACACCATGTTTTCCATTTTTAATATCTTCTTAAGTCAACTCGTTAATGAAAAGAGAGAACAAAACAGGACTACATACATTCCCTTGTTTTACACCTGAGGTACATTGAATATAATGTCATGTTACCTCCACACCGAACTTGAGCTTTTACTAGGAATATATGCTTATTATACACCTAAGCAGTTTACCATGAACGCCAGCTTTTAACAGAATAGGCCAGAGAAGAGTTCTATTCACTGAATCAAATGCCTTTTCAAAGTCTATAAAAGCAACATATAACTTACGCTTTAAAGAAAACTGATTTTGCACAAAGGCCATCAAAGTAAATATATGATCAACAGTTGAATAATTGCGTTTAAATCCTGCCTGATATTCACCAGTTATATTATTATCTTCAATCCATTCCTGCAGCCTATGATTAATGTAAGTACTGTACAATTTGCTGCTCGTGTCACTTAAAGAAATCCCTCTATAATTGTTAGGATTGTTCACGCCGCTTTATTTGTACAGTGGTAGAACAATACATTCAGTCCAACATTCAGGATAAATTCCCTTGCTGAATAAAGAATTAAAGAAGGTAACAAAGAAGTTCAAAATTACATCTGTTTTACATGCATTCTTCAGCAGTTCACCAATTATACCATCTGGCCCAGCATCTTTACGGTTTTTAACTTTACTTAACGTAATTACTACCTCCTCTTTGGAAATTGGACGGTTTCAATAATCATCTTCCCCTTCGTCTTGATTCAACTGAAATTCACTATTATGCTCTAAATCTTTAGTTAGAAGTGTCGTAAAATGTTCATACCAGGTTCCCATACCAATACTGTTCGCTGGTTGTCTTCTTTTTAATGAAATCCGATGTACGTTCTT
>CM065729.1:37546017-37556017 GCA_033310375.1 Conus canariensis | reverse complement strand
TCTCTCTCTCTCTCTCTCTTTCTCTGTATTTTCGTTTATGTGCGTGCGTGCCTGCGTGCGCGTGCGCATGTGGTGTGTGTGTGTGTGTGTGTGTGTGTGTGTGTGTGTGTGTGTGTGTGTGTGTGTGTGTGTGTGTGTGTGCATGCGCGCGCGTGCGTGTGTGTGCGCGTGTGTGTGCGTGTGCCTGCGCTCTGTGATTCGCTCCCTTTCTTCGACAGTCGAATGCCAGGGTATGGCTTTTTGACCTTTCTGTCAGCATGTCACTCAGACAAGGGAACGAGGGGGCGGGTGGGAGGATACGGGAAGGGTGGAGGGGGGGGGGGGATGATCAATGTTCATTTCTTTGATATGGATGCGGGCCGATTGTGGCAATGCTGGCTGTGCCATTGTCGGGTCGTCCTGTCACGAAGCCTGCCTTTCATCTTCACCCTGATTAAAGAACTGGGCCTTGCCGCTGGATTGGAAGAACTGCAAATCAACGAGCCTGTCGTAGTGAAGCTGGGCATTGCGTTCCGCCCAGTTACGTTTGATATGACGTCTGCTTCTTCTGTGTACCCTTTCCTCACTGTTCTATACGATCACGTGTCGCCCAGTGGATGTTGTATGTGTACCTTTCCATCATTTTCCTCGTGGTCACGTTTCCCCCAATTGTATGTGTCTATGTACATTCCCATCAGTTTCCAGTTGGTCACGTTTCGCCCATTGTATGCTTTTGTGTGTCTTTCCACCATTTTCCACTTGGTCACGTTTCGCCTTTTGTATGTTTTTGTGTATCTTTCCATCATTTTCCAGTTGGTCACGTTTCGCCTTTTGTATGTTTTTGTGTACCTTTCCATCATTTTCCACTTGGTCACGTTTCGCCCATTGTATGTTTTTGTGTATCTTTCCATCATTTTCCACTTGGTCACGTTTCGCCTTTTGTATGTTTTTGTGTACCTTTCCATCATTTTCCACTTGGTCACGTTTCGCCCATTGTATGTTTTTGTGTATCTTTCCATCATTTTCCACTTGGTCACGTTTCGCCTTTTGTATGTTTTTGTGTACCTTTCCATCATTTTCCACTTGGTCACGTTTCGCCTTTTGTATGTTTTTGTGTATCTTTCCATCATTTTCCACTTGGTCACGTTTCGCCCATTGTATGTTTTTGTGTACCTTTCCATCATTTTCCACTTGGTCACGTTTCGCCCATTGTATGTTTTTTGTGTACCTTTCCATCATTTTCCACGCGGTCATGTTTCACCCATGGTATGTTTTTTGTGTACATTTCCATCATTTTCCACTTGGTCACGTTTCGCCTTTTGTATGTTTTTGTGTGTCTTTCCACCATTTTCCACTTGGTCACGTTTCGCCCATTGTATGTTTTTGTGTACCTTTCCATCATTTTCCACGCGGTCATGTTTCACCCATGGTATGTTTTTTGTGTACATTTCCATCATTTTCCACTTGGTCACGTTTCTCCCACTGTCTGTTTCTGTGTACATTCCCATGAGTTTCCATTTGGTCACGTATCTCTCACTGTATGTTACTGTGCACCTTTTCATCATTTTTCACTTGGTCACATACGTCCCACTGTCTTTTTCTGTGTACATTTCTTTCTGGTTTCACTTGGTCACATTTCGTCTATTGTATATTCGGTGTATAGTTCTATCTGGTTTCACTTGGTCACGTTTCGCCTGTTGTATTTTCTGTGTGCATTTCCATCAGGTTCTGTTTATTTAGTCACGTATTATATTATTGTATCGCTTTACCCAATCACATTTTGCCCAGCTACTTTCTGTGTCTTTTTTCCGTCACGTTCCGTTGTCACGTGGCACTCTGTGTATGTTTCTGTGTACATTTTCACCGCGTTCCACTCGGTCACGTCGCACTCAATGTATGTTTCTGTGTACATTTTCATCACTTTCCATTTGGTCACGTGGCGCTCAGTGTATGTTTCTGTATACATTTTCTTCACGTTTTATTTGGTTTCGTGGCACTCACTGTATGTTTCTGCGTATATTTTCATCACGTGGCAGGGGGTCACGTGTCATCCACTGTATGTTTTTGTGTATTTCTTCGTCACGTTCCACTCAGTCACGGATCGTCACGTTTAACCCAGTGTATGTTTCTGTGTGCACACACGTCCACCACCTTTCACCTGGACACGTTTCGCCCACTGTATGTTTCGGTGAACATGTCCATCTCGTTTTTGCCCAGTCACGTTTTTGCCTCATGTATGTTTCTCTGTCCACATCACTCAAGTTCCACCTCGTCACGTTTCACACTGTGTATGTCACTGCATACATATTCATCACATTCCGCTTTGTCACACATCAACTAGTCACGTTTGGCTTTAATGTATGTTTAAATGTACACACTTGTCACGTTTCACCCAGTGTACATATCCGTGTACAGAGCGGTCGGGTGTCATCAAGGTTGTTTTTTTTTTTTGTATCCTCTGGTGTATGTTTCTGTATACACGTGAAGTGTGTAAGGTCCAAGAGCAAGGTGAATTCACGCCTTTTTCTAGAAAAGCAGGGGACCATTACGCCTCCAGCAAGAATTTCCAGGGGTGTAGATTAAACTGAACGTTTGTGACAGCGTGGAAGAGGTCGGGGGAGACTACTACTACACGACAACACTGTAGATGAAACTATTGCTTGTAAAAGACAGGAGGGGGGTGGGGGAGGGGCGGATTAGGAGACTTCGATTAGCCGGTAGCATCGTGTTCTTAGAGCTCCATCCATCAACAGGGATGTGGTGAACGTTTCCCTTGCATTGCCGGCATGGACACACGCACTGTCACTTAGAGAAGGTGACCAAAGAAAGCGTACTTTCATAGGGCGCAGGCCGGTCAAAGACAGACTCTTCCAGTACGTGAGGAATTTAGCCGAAGGGGCACGCTAGCTGGAACTGGCTCTGTGACGGACAACACGTGCCCTGCGTGCGGCTGTGGGAAAGAATGAGTAGGCTACATCCTCAAGGGAGTGTGCATTGCTGTTAGCTTACGGTCAGCTGTTAGAGTAAGGGGCCCACGTATGTGTTGATATGTTTTCAAGCATTTTTCTCTGTGAGAATCTTTATAAGTTTTCTCTGTGAGAATCTTTATAAAATTTAAAGCATGCTATACCCCATTTCTATGTGATTGACTTCACTGGCATGCAATACGTTTCGCACTCAAACTAAAAATTTTGGTCTCACTCTTTTATTTCTACGTATTTTCACTTTTCCACTGCAGATTAAAAAGAAAACAAATACGCCAACATGAACTGTGCTCATGTTCACTCTTAACACATAAAAGATCACTGTATTAAACAAGTGAACAAAGAAAACTTAACATCGACCTTCATCTGTTCACTTAAAACTTCTGCCGTCATGACAGAATAAAATGACATCCATCTACATTTACATCTATACATTTATGTGTGCACATATAAACATGTACAACTACACAACAAAGTATACATACACTTCCCCTCTCTCTGTCTTTCTCTCTCTCTCTCTGTCTCTATCTATCTTTCTCTCTGCCCCTTATTAAAAAAAAATTTGTCAGGCATTGATCAGTCACACTGATGTAAGCGTGTTAAGTTCAGAACTGAACAAAACAAATCAAACAAGAAAAAGTCAGAAAACCTCTTACTCCTACCTAGTTTTATGGAAATCAAGGAATGGCGCTAATTAGTTTGATTTTAGCTGCCTGTGCTTCCAAACCAGGCGTAACGACACGCGAAACGCTTTCGTCAGGAAATCACATAACGTCAGCGCAAAGAGCTTTCCGTGCAGCCGACCTTGACGATTTTGATTTGCTGGCCGTGAGATGACGTTGACTGGGGGCCATGCTGGCGGAGCCTTTGTCAGCGGTTGTGCCATGGGACTCCGCCTTTCATCTTCCCCGTGAGGGACTGCAGCTGACCCTGGGTGAAAAGGGTTGCCAGTCACGAACCTTTCTCTGTGTGGTGATCAGGCTTCTGAACACTGGACGAAAGGGGCTGCCAGTCACGAACCTTTCTCTGTGTGGTGATCAGGATTCTGAACACTCGACTAAAGGGGCTGCCAGTCACGAACCTTTCTCTGTGTCGTGATCAGGCTTCTGAACACTCGACTAAAGGGGCTGCCAGTCACGAACCTTTCTCTGTATGGTGATCAGGCTTGTGAGCACTAGATGAAAGGAGCTGCCAGTCACGAACCTTTCTCTGTGTCGTGATTAGTGGTGTTTTTTTTTTTTTTTTTTTTTTTGAGGCATCAGTTGTCGGATCAATGGAGCACCTAAGGTGGCGACTTTTTTTTCTCTCCTAAGGCCAAAATCCACCTCTTCATTTTTTGGTGCTTCACACTGTCCTCTTCATCTGCCAAGAAAACAAAAAGCGGGAAAAAAACAAATCAATTTCCACGACTATGTTTTTTTTTAATTTTTTTATTATTATTTTTTTTTTTTACAACCAGTCTCTTACACACCATGCATAGTCTGTATGTTCTATCTCAAAATGGACAAACTTTTGCTGATTTTAGTGTTTTGGCATTTGATACAATGTGTCTGGGTTTGTTAATGTTCTAATGTGTAGTGTACTGGCACACTCACTCTGATAATGTCTGCTTATACAAACACACACACACACACACACACACACACACACACACACACAAAACAAAAAAAAGTCAATTTGTATATGTAATGCAGTCTATTGGTCTTCCAGATGCAGTGCTGCGTAAAATTAATACAGCGTTATACCGATTTGTATGGCAGAAAAAAATTCAGTAATAATAATAATAATGAATACTTATATAGCGCCTATTCTCGGCTAGAGACCAAGCTCTAAGCGCTTTACAATCAACACTCGTTTACACAACGGGCTGCCTACCTGGGTTCATTCAGTCGTTTCCCGTGTCATCCAGTCAATACCGTTCAATATCGTTCACTCATTTTCCTTACTTCCTTCATTCTTTCCATTTCTCATGCAGGGTGCATGCTATGTGTAACGTGTCATCCATACCAACGGCCAAACTGGCCTACTCTTCCGAAAGTTGGTGATGGGATTTTACGTGTGTGCAAGATGTTATGCGTGCGTTCACACACGGAACCTCGGTTTATAGTGTCACGGTCGCTAAGCCGGACGGCCCTACCACCCTTACCCACGCCTATCACACACTAGGTCAGACAACACAGCACACTAACACAGTTTTACAATCACGCACGCTTCTTTATTTCACACACACTCCATGGCGCCACCACTCACGCACATCCACAACTGCACACAAGTATCCCAATTCCCGCTGACTCACCCTACTCTACTATAAAGACCTGGAAGACCCTAACCTAACCTAAAACACCAGTTGCGGTATATCACTGTGACCTGGGGACACAGCGATAGCCCGCACACGTGGTGACTACTAGGGACAAGGATTTACCAAAGGGACTCTAATCTCTTAACTACTGCTACCACCCACACCTCTCCCCGGGACTCACCCTTCTCTTTTAACCCGGGACCACTACTGCACTGATCGCTGCGTCCCTAAGGGAGGCAACGACCAGTACCCTACACTGTGCTGGCCACTACGTCCTGAAAGGAGGCAGTAGCTAACACCCCTAACCCTACTGCCTAACGCTACACCCCTTCTACCACAAACATGGGACAACCCATCCCGGCCCGGAAAGCTCCAGTCCTCGGCGCTGTACGTGGCCCCTCACAGGCTGACACCTCCCCGGAAGACTCTGCACCCCGGCGCTGACCGTGGCTCCTCCGCGGGCCGACACCCTCCCCGAAGACTCTGCACCCCGGCGCTGACCGTGGCTTCCCGCAGTCTGACTCCTCCCTGCGATGGGCACGACACCCAACGTACACACACCAGACGCCCTCTCGACGAGTCTGGGGCTCGAAGGACGCCTCCTCCTCTGAAGGCCCCGTCGGACACCAAGGGTGAGGGAAAAAAAGCCTGGTGCAGCGCCCTCTCACAGGACGCCTGAACAGGGACGAGGAACCAGTGCCGGAGAACTCCCGGAAGAGCACCGGTAGCTGGAGGAGAGCTGCCCCACAGAAGGCAGCCGGCCTGGGTGGTCTCCCTCTCCCGGGAAAACAACAGGTACTGGAAAGCGCCGCTCACCTGCCGGCACGCGGCAGTAGACTGAGGTGGTCTGGCCCCAGCCTCAGGACGGAACAGGATACCTGCTGACACAACTGTAGGCCACTACTGTAGTGTTGCTACTACCCGAGTCATCAAGGCACATAGGCTACTTGGTAAAGCTTTAACTCTCCATCTCCCTTGCCTACTTCCCACTCGGGCATGAGAGTGACCCCTTGAATTTCGAATACATCCCCCAACCCATTACTCACTTTGGGGTTATCAGACCCATTTCCTGCCAACCCTTACAACAGCGGTAAAACAATATTCTCCCTGAGCCCATCCACGCTATTACATATGAAATTATGAATCGCACCCAATTCTCGGAGAAATAAACCAATCTAAGCGATCCAACACGGACTCCATGGGCCCCCTTAGGACATACTAAATAATCTAGGAAATGGCCAATTTCACAAGGAAATGTCTCCACACAATAACCAGTAGTAATACATATCTCTCAGAGAAAAAAAAACATCAATTTTTAGCGGTTCACAGTTCCAGCATGTTCACACAAGAGAATCGGCTCGCAGCCACAATCCTTCACATTATTACCCCTCTTTGCCCTGTCAATTATCATCATATATCAAAAACATGATTTGTTCGCCAAAATTTCCATCCAGCACATCACTCCCATGTCATCTCTTGTCAGATAACCCAGTGGTTAATCCTTGTTATGCCAACACAACCACACTTCATACAATATTACATGCTGCACATCATCCGTTTTTATCTTATCAACTGCTAAGCTACTCGCCTTAAACTTTACCTTTCCCTTCTCTCTGCTTACTAAAATTCATAACTGGGTTGCCTCCCCACAACCTAAGATATCTTTCTCCAACCCCGTTCTGTCACAAATACACACATCCCTGCACGTGTGACGACTGTCACTTTCTTACAAAACTTCTAACCATATGGACTCACTGTCCTGTACCAAATGCGAACGTCACAGATACAGTCCGCACGCGCACGACACCCGCGTCGAGAACCCTGACTCGTAACGAAAGTGAAAAGACACCAATATAAGTTGAATGGTTACTACCGTACCCCAGTGTAAACCACTCGACCACAAATTGGCCTTAGCCCTACTACACAGTTAACCGATTCCAATGCTGTGCAGGTCAACTACGAAATCGTAAATCAATTTCAACGAACTCCTACTATTTACAACTGAGATTGAGCACAATCATCAAACCCCTCTATGATTCACGCAGACACATCTGCACCTGACTCATATTATGATCCTCAACCAAATGCAACCTCGTACTACCCTCTTATTGAACCCACTGACATTACCATGAACTAACCACAAACAATATCTACATCACTGTCCATCAACGGTCATTATATTGAACCCACATTGTCTAGCCAGTTTGGCTGAGGAAATCGAACTCAGGAACCACTATGTACATTACTTACAAAAATATACAGGAAAGAGGTAACAACACAAACCGGCTGACTACAAATTTCAATCACGGAACCAAGACAACATCATACTAGACAACCAGTATACGCAACGAACACCATACAACTAATCGCAACATGAGACAACTACAGTTCAACTCGCCATAATACAAGACAACACAACGAACTACAACACAACGAACCTAACAGATCACCAACCTGGACATATAGACGATCAACCACACCAGTTCTGCAACTGGCTGACAGTGGCTGCAACAAGGACGACACCGACTCAGCACAGGCCAAGGGCACCCAAACCCGACGAGGACCTGGCACTAACTATGACCCGAAGTCACTCTTCAAAACTACCGGCGCTGCCGCCGCACCTACAAGGAGTACGTCCACTCCGACGAACACCAGGGACCGAAGTGAAGCTACCCCAACGCATTCTGCCCTGGTCGGAATCAAGCGAACTCTACTCACCACACAAAACAACGATTGGTCAGAGCAGTGTATCCCTCCGCAGAGCTGACACGCCTGACCAACGGACTAGTTGTTGCTCGTGCAACAACACGACAATTTACCACAACAACTCACAGACTTGACAACACAACAACAGCCGATATCCTGCCCCACCTTCTCTGGTATAGAACCAAAGTAACAAAAGGGTAACAATCGGGAACGAAACCAACTTCCTCCTACCACTCCCTCAATAAATGAAGACTGGAAGGCAAAAATACTGTATGTCCTACTTCACCTGCCCCCCTACCTAGCCTAACCTTACTACCTAACCCTGAGGAACTTAACCTAACTCTAGCTAACTAAACCCCAACCTCACATACGCGCGAGCGCGCGCGCGCACGCTCTCTATCTTGAACCACCATTACTCTTAAACACATGGACATACTGATTTAGTACCGCCGATCGGTGACACACCCCCCTGCCTAAGTTTTAACTACAGGTTAAAACCAACAACTTCTCACTCGATCGGCGTTTTAGCCACACTCTACCTATAACAATCCAATTCCCCATCACTCACTCTGTCCTACTGTTACTTTTGATGCACTCCAAAACTTCCATCACAACAGCATCAACTTTTAAATACATCAACAATCACAGGTTACATTAATCAACCTGGACTAACTCTGCCTCACACGACCTTAACGCAGGCACTTATGGGCAGCCGTTACACTACGCACTACATATAAATTCCATAACTGAGGGGGCTCTGATTACGCACAACTGCTGTGTAACACGTGCCATAAATACCACACCTTCAGTAACACTTTGCTACGCCATTCTCTACCAAAGATAATAACACATGCATAGCTTCGACAATGTCAACCTCTCACGACACAGGTTAATGGAACCCTCAGGTTTCCTCTCTCTCTCTCTCTCTCTCTCTCTCTCTCTCTCTCTCTCTCTCTCTCTCTCTCTTTCTCTACGGCAAGCGACTCAAGAAGTCTGCCGCCACATTGTCCTTTCCAGACACTGCCTGCACCGTAAACTGAAATGGCTGCAGCTGCAGTGCCCACCTTGTGATCCTCCCACTAGCACTCTAGACCCTACAGCTATCTTCCTGGGTTTCGTCCTCAAGTGAGAATGTCGCTTGTACCTGCAAGCTGCCGTTGCCAAGTTCTCCTTTGCCAACTTGCACGTCTTAGCTATTTTGTTCCTTAGGTTGACGACGTACTCTGTAGCTGTGCAGAGCTCTTGCCTCTCGGGTTGCAACCACCGATCTCTCAGTATCTGCATGGGCCTGCGCATCAGTGGCATCCTTACAAGGGGAACTCTTGAGACTCTTCCCTTGTCCACAGTCCGCTGACACTGGAAGCATGACTGGCAGTACCGACGAATGTCAGCATGCATGCCTGGCCAATAGAAATGGCGACCAACTCTCTCCTTGGTTCGGGTGGTACCTAAGTGTCCAGACATGGGTACGTCGTGGCCTAGCTTCATCACCGTGGTCCGTAGTTCAGCTGGGACGCAGATCTGACTCGCTACGTCCTTGGGACCCTCAAACCGCCGGACCAGTACACCAGACTTCCGAGCGTACTCGACTCGTCCAAACTTGGTGTGGAAGTGCGTCCCTGCTTCACACGCACTCCGAGCCTTCCTCAAGGTTTCATCCTGGTCCTGCATCTGAATTAACTGCTGGGTAGAGGTGTTCAGAATGCATTCCTCGACGGGCAGTGGTACGGGTTCTTGCTGCTCCCTGGCTCTCTGCGCGCGTGTCTGCACTGCCCCTACCAATGCCGGGTCTGCGTATACAGGCACACGTGTCCAACCGGGATCTCCTACTCTCTTTGCGAAGTTTCCGATCAGGACTTCCTGCACAGGGCTATTCATGACCAAAACCTCCAACTTCCCCGCGATGAATGGTGACTTCAACTCTACTACCGCCACAGGTAACACAGACCTACATCTGGATTCAGCCAACACTACTGGGACTGTCTCTCCTGTGTACGCATCTGCCGGTACTAACCACTTGGCCACTACGGTG
>CM065729.1:37542487-37545917 GCA_033310375.1 Conus canariensis | reverse complement strand
GGACGGCCCTACCACCCTTACCCACGCCTATCACACACTAGGTCAGACAACACAGCACACTAACACAGTTTTACAATCACGCACGCTTCTTTATTTCACACACACTCCATGGCGCCACCACTCACGCACATCCACAACTGCACACAAGTATCCCAATTCCCGCTGACTCACCCTACTCTACTATAAAGACCTGGAAGACCCTAACCTAACCTAAAACACCAGTTGCGGTATATCACTGTGACCTGGGGACACAGCGATAGCCCGCACACGTGGTGACTACTAGGGACAAGGATTTACCAAAGGGACTCTAATCTCTTAACTACTGCTACCACCCACACCTCTCCCCGGGACTCACCCTTCTCTTTTAACCCGGGACCACTACTGCACTGATCGCTGCGTCTCTAAGGGAGGCAACGACCAGTACCCTACACTGTGCTGGCCACTACGTCCTGAAAGGAGGCAGTAGCTAACACCCCTAACCCTACTGCCTAACGCTACACCCCTTCTACCACAAACATGGGACAACCCATCCCGGCCCGGAAAGCTCCAGTCCTCGGCGCTGTACGTGGCCCCTCACAGGCTGACACCTCCCCGGAAGACTCTGCACCCCGGCGCTGACCGTGGCTCCTCCGCGGGCCGACACCCTCCCCGAAGACTCTGCACCCCGGCGCTGACCGTGGCTTCCCGCAGTCTGACTCCTCCCTGCGATGGGCACGACACCCAACGTACACACACCAGACGCCCTCTCGACGAGTCTGGGGCTCGAAGGACGCCTCCTCCTCTGAAGGCCCCGTCGGACACCAAGGGTGAGGGAAAAAAAGCCTGGTGCAGCGCCCTCTCACAGGACGCCTGAACAGGGACGAGGAACCAGTGCCGGAGAACTCCCGGAAGAGCACCGGTAGCTGGAGGAGAGCTGCCCCACAGAAGGCAGCCGGCCTGGGTGGTCTCCCTCTCCCGGGAAAACAACAGGTACTGGAAAGCGCCGCTCACCTGCCGGCACGCGGCAGTAGACTGAGGTGGTCTGGCCCCAGCCTCAGGACGGAACAGGATACCTGCTGACACAACTGTAGGCCACTACTGTAGTGTTGCTACTACCCGAGTCATCAAGGCACATAGGCTACTTGGTAAAGCTTTAACTCTCCATCTCCCTTGCCTACTTCCCACTCGGGCATGAGAGTGACCCCTTGAATTTCGAATACATCCCCCAACCCATTACTCACTTTGGGGTTATCAGACCCATTTCCTGCCAACCCTTACAACAGCGGTAAAACAATATTCTCCCTGAGCCCATCCACGCTATTACATATGAAATTATGAATCGCACCCAATTCTCGGAGAAATAAACCAATCTAAGCGATCCAACACGGACTCCATGGGCCCCCTTAGGACATACTAAATAATCTAGGAAATGGCCAATTTCACAAGGAAATGTCTCCACACAATAACCAGTAGTAATACATATCTCTCAGAGAAAAAAAAACATCAATTTTTTAGCGGTTCACAGTTCCAGCATGTTCACACAAGAGAATCGGCTCGCAGCCACAATCCTTCACATTATTACCCCTCTTTGCCCTGTCAATTATCATCATATATCAAAAACATGATTTGTTCGCCAAAATTTCCATCCAGCACATCACTCCCATGTCATCTCTTGTCAGATAACCCAGTGGTTAATCCTTGTTATGCCAACACAACCACACTTCATACAATATTACATGCTGCACATCATCCGTTTTTATCTTATCAACTGCTAAGCTACTCGCCTTAAACTTTACCTTTCCCTTCTCTCTGCTTACTAAAATTCATAACTGGGTTGCCTCCCCACAACCTAAGATATCTTTCTCCAACCCCGTTCTGTCACAAATACACACATCCCTGCACGTGTGACGACTGTCACTTTCTTACAAAACTTCTAACCATATGGACTCACTGTCCTGTACCAAATGCGAACGTCACAGATACAGTCCGCACGCGCACGACACCCGCGTCGAGAACCCTGACTCGTAACGAAAGTGAAAAGACACCAATATAAGTTGAATGGTTACTACCGTACCCCAGTGTAAACCACTCGACCACAAATTGGCCTTAGCCCTACTACACAGTTAACCGATTCCAATGCTGTGCAGGTCAACTACGAAATCGTAAATCAATTTCAACGAACTCCTACTATTTACAACTGAGATTGAGCACAATCATCAAACCCCTCTATGATTCACGCAGACACATCTGCACCTGACTCATATTATGATCCTCAACCAAATGCAACCTCGTACTACCCTCTTATTGAACCCACTGACATTACCATGAACTAACCACAAACAATATCTACATCACTGTCCATCAACGGTCATTATATTGAACCCACATTGTCTAGCCAAACTGTCCTGAGGAAATCGAACTCAGGAACCACTATGTACATTACTTACAAAAATATACAGGAAAGAGGTAACAACACAAACCGGCTGACTACAAATTTCAATCACGGAACCAAGACAACATCATACTAGACAACCAGTATACGCAACGAACACCATACAACTAATCGCAACATGAGACAACTACAGTTCAACTCGCCATAATACAAGACAACACAACGAACTACAACACAACGAACCTAACAGATCACCAACCTGGACATATAGACGATCAACCACACCAGTTCTGCAACTGGCTGACAGTGGCTGCAACAAGGACGACACCGACTCAGCACAGGCCAAGGGCACCCAAACCCGACGAGGACCTGGCACTAACTATGACCCGAAGTCACTCTTCAAAACTACCGGCGCTGCCGCCGCACCTACAAGGAGTACGTCCACTCCGACGAACACCAGGGACCGAAGTGAAGCTACCCCAACGCATTCTGCCCTGGTCGGAATCAAGCGAACTCTACTCACCACACAAAACAACGATTGGTCAGAGCAGTGTATCCCTCCGCAGAGCTGACACGCCTGACCAACGGACTAGTTGTTGCTCGTGCAACAACACGACAATTTACCACAACAACTCACAGACTTGACAACACAACAACAGCCGATATCCTGCCCCACCTTCTCTGGTATAGAACCAAAGTAACAAAAGGGTAACAATCGGGAACGAAACCAACTTCCTCCTACCACTCCCTCAATAAATGAAGACTGGAAGGCAAAAATACTGTATGTCCTACTTCACCTGCCCCCCTACCTAGCCTAACCTTACTACCTAACCCTGAGGAACTTAACCTAACTCTAGCTAACTAAACCCCAACCTCACATACGCGCGAGCGCGCGCGCGCACGCTCTCTATCTTGAACCACCATTACTCTTAAACACATGGACATACTGATTTAGTACCGCCGATCGGTGACAATAGTCTCATTCGAAGGACTGTATGGGAAATGGAGTCAGAAACAATGTTAACTCCGAGGGAAAAATCCCCCTGTACCGAAACGCCC
>CM065729.1:37519987-37532487 GCA_033310375.1 Conus canariensis | reverse complement strand
CGGGGCATGTGTGACGTCATCCCTTGTGGTCGTTGTAAACGGGCGACCAGACCGTTATGAGCAGCTGCCTCCAAACTGCACTCACCCCACCCCATCCCCTCACACACGCTTCCTCCGCTCCCCCCCCCCCCCCACCTCCGCTCTCCTTTTGTTGACAACATTGCCACCTGTGCGCGTGACAAACCTCTGCAGGGTGCTCGTTAACTCCAGTCCTCTTCTGGGGGCGTCCCTCCTCCCCCCCCACCTCCCCCCCCCCCCCCGATCCCTGCCCGTGTGTGACCAGCCTGTGGGAATTGTCTGGTTGCTGCAAGACGTGATCTAACTGCCCCGCACGATTTCCACCTCCCCCCCCCCCACCCCCCCTTCGCCCCCCATCCCCACCCCTGACTTCGACCCGAACTCCACATCTCCACTGCCACCCCCCCTCCCCTCCCCTTCACCCGCCACCCCCTCCCCCCTTTACTCCACCCCCCCCACACACACACACCTTCCACCCTCTTCCTCCTTCCGTGTCCGTCCATTCCCATTCCGACCCGCCTCTCGCTTCTCCACTCCACTTCCTTCCACCCAGCCCTTTCCTTCTCCGCTCTTAATGTCATCGATCAGCTTCACCCGACTTGCCACACACACACACACACACACACACACACACACACACACACACACACACACACACACACACACACACACACACAGAGAGAGAGAGAGAGAGACAGAGACAGAGACAGAGAGAGAGACAGAGAGACAGAGACAGAGAGCGAGATAGAGGCAGAGAGAGATGGAGAGAGAATCGATCAGGGAGGATCGATTTTCGATTGGCCCTCTTTGCTGGGGGTGGCGCGTGTCAAAGGGGAGCGGAATTGAGTGGTGCTTTCGCCTCGTCCTGGTAACAACCACCTCCCTCCTCCCTGGCCTGGCCGCCCCTCCCGCCCCCTCCGGCCGAGACCCCGCCCGCTGCAGGTTTGTTTCGTGACGGTCACGAACATCGGTGATTTCTCTCTCGGGGGCTTCGGGCCGCCACGGTTATCTTGTTTTCGACTCAACTCCTTCGTTCCTTCACTCCTTCCTTCCTTCCTTTTCCATTTTTTTCTTATTCCTCCCTTCCTTCCTCCTCCATTTTTTTTTCATTCCTTCTCTCTTCTTTCCGTCCTTCCTTCTTTGTCCTTCCTACTGTTTTCATTCTTTCTCTCTCTTCCTTTCTTCCTTCCTTCCTCCCTTCTCCATATTTTCTTTTATCCCTTCTCTTTTTCTACGTCCTCCATTCCTCCTTCTTCCTCCTCCATCCTTTTTTTTCCATTCCTTCTCTCTCTTCTCCTTCCTTCCTTCCTTCACCTCCTCCTCCATCCTCCTTTTTTTTCCATTCCTTCTCTCTCTTCTCCACTTCCTTCCTTCCTTCCTTCACCTCCTCCTCCATCCTTTTTTTCCATTCCTTCTCTCTCTCTCTCCTTCCTCTCCTTACCTTCCTCCATCCTTTTCCTTCCTCCTTCCTCCTTCTTCTTCACCTCCTCATCCTTTTTTCCATTCCTTCCTCTCCTTCCTTCCTTCCTTCCCCTCCTCCTTTTTTTTCCATTCCTTCTCTCTCTTCTCCTTCCTTCCTTCCTTCCTTCACCTCCTCCTCCATCCTTTTTTTTCCATTCCTTCTCTCTCTTCTCCTTCCTTCCTTCCTCCTTCACCTCCTCCTCCATCCTTTTTTTCCATTCCTTCTCTCTCTTCTCCTTCCTTCCTTCCTTCCTTCACCTCCTCCTCCATCCTTTTTTTTTCCATTCCTTCTCTCTCTTCTCCTTCCTTCCTTCCTTCCTTCACCTCCTCCTCCATCCTTTTTTTTCCATTCCTTCTCTCTCTTCTCCTTCCTTCCTTCCTTCCTTCACCTCCTCCTCCATCCTTTTTTTTCCATTCCTTCTCTCTCTTCTCCTTCCTTCCTTCCTTCCTTCACCTCCTCCTCCATCCTTTTTTTTCCATTCCTTCTCTCTCTTCTCCTTCCTTCCTTCCTTCCTTCACCTCCTCCTCCATCCTTTTTTTTTCCATTCCTTCTCTCTCTTCTCCTTCCTTCCTTCCTTCCTTCACCTCCTCCTCCATCCTTTTTTTTCCATTCCTTCTCTCTCTTCTCCTTCCTTCCTTCCTTCCTCACCTCCTCCTCCATCCTTTTTTTTCCCATTCCTTCTCTCTCTTCTCCTTCCTTCCTTCCTTCCTTCACCTCCTCCTCCATCCTTTTTTTTCCCATTCCTTCTCTCTCTTCTCCTTCCTTCCTTCCTTCCCTCACCTCCTCCTCCATCCTTTTTTTCCCATTCCTTCTCTCTTTCCTTCCTTCCTTCCTCTCACCTCCTCCTCCATCCTTTTTTCCCATTCCTTCTCTCTTCCTTCCTTCTCCTTCTTCCTTCCTTCCCCTCACCTCCTCCTCCATCCTTTTTTCCCCATTCCTTCTCTCTTCCTTCAGGGAGGAAAGGCACACAGTGACGAACGACACAAGCCATGTTTACTGCAAGAGTGAGACATCGCCGACCCTGAGAAGCAGAACCGATTGAGTGGAAGGGAGGGGGGGGGGGGGGGGAGGGGGAGGGGGGAGCTAGAAATGATGTGGGGGAGTTAGGGAGAGGTAGGGAGGAAGAGGGAGGGGGCTATATAGGTGGGTGGTGCCTTTTCTATGCAGTGGCGGGGACTACGTGTGTGTGTGTGTGTGTGTGTGTGTGTGGTGTGTTTGGTGTGTGTGTGTGTGTGTGTGTGTGTGTGTGTGTGTGTGTGTGTGTACGAGAGAGAGAGATACTAAATATTTACACAGTAGTACAAAGGCAAATTTTAGTGTACAATCACTCCGCTGGCTTGCAAATTCTATATGTAAATATGCGTATTTCTGAGCCTTTTGGAAGATACTGACACAAACTGCAGCCTTACTGAAAATAAACCAAAGTACAAAATACACAGAAAACAAGGTGGAAAGTGATGCCATGCTTACAATGCAGAATACGAAACAGTCAAGGCAACATTCATTTTGCGCCCAATTTGAGAAGATAAGTGATTGCTCGTTCTTCGATTCCATTGTCCTGAATGTTGTTTGTCTTGCCCGAAGAAGACCTAAGAGGTCAAAACGCGTCGTGTTTTGTCTTGTAGTTTGTTTGTTCATTATGTCCGGCGGAATAGTAATAATTTCTCTGGAATATTTGTTTCAACTTCCGCCTGCAGTCACCTCACTTTGAAACTAAGTGAGGTTTAGACCTACATGACACCTTTAGATGTTGTCAGTAACTGCCATATGAAATGCTCATGTCGTTAGTAACAGCCATATGAAATGCTCATGTCGTTAGTAACAGCCATATGAAATGCTCATGTCGTCAGTAACAGCCATATGAAATGCTCATGTCGTTAGTAACAGCCATATGAAATGCTGATGTCGTTAGTAACAGCCACATGAAATACTCATGTCGTCAGTAACAGCCATATGAAATGCTCATGTCGTCAGTAATAGCCATATGAAATGCTCATGTCGTTAGTAACAGCCATATGAAATGCTGATGTCCTTAGTAACAGCCACATGAAATGCTGATGTCGTTAGTAACAGCCACATGAAATGCTCATGTCGTTAGTAACAGCCACATGAAATGCTCATAGAAGAGGTCCTCAAATAGGTTGTAAGCATGAAATAATGCATCTACCCTCACACACCCCCCCCCACTCCCACCCCTTATCATACCTCTCCATCTCCCTTCTCTCTCTCTCTCTCCCCCCTCTCTGTGTGTGTGTGTGTGTGTGTGTGTGTGTGTGTGTGTGTGTGTATGTGTGTGTGTGTGTGTGTGTGTGTGTGTGCGTGCGTGCGTGCGGGTGTGTGTGCGTGCGAGCGTGTGTGTGTGTGTGTGTGTGTGTGTGTGTGTGTGTGTGTGTGTGTGCGCACGTGCGCGCGCGCGTATGTGTGTGTACCTGAGCCTGTGGCTGTGGCTGTGTCCTTGTGTACATGTGTGCTTGTGCATGTGTGTACACTTCTGTGTACATGTTTATACAGTACTACATTTAGGGTAAATGTGAATATTGGTGGTTCTGTGGAATGGTGAGTGTATGTGAGTGTATCCTGTCCTATCAATGCTTATGCTGCCATTGTACAGCGAGATGAAATCGTGCACTCGGTTGTTTGGCCGATGTTCACATCTTCAGTACTCGTAGTAGCAGCAGCAGCAGTAGTAGAGCAGCAGCAGTAGTAGTAGCAGCAGCAGCGGCGGCGGCAGCAGCAGCAGCAGTAGTGGTATTAGTAATAGTGGTGGTAACAGCAGCAGCAGTACTAGTAGTAGTAGTCGTAGTGTTTGTAGTTGTTCTTTTAGTAGCAGCAGCAGCAACAGCAGTAATAATAATGGGAGTAGTGGTAATAGTACTTGTGATAGCAGTTGTAGCAGCAGTAGTGGTCGTGATAACAGTAGCAGCAGCAGTAGTGGCAGTAACTAGCAACAGCAGTAACAGCAGCAGCAGCAGCAGCAGCAGCAGTAGTAGTAATAGAGCGGGAAAGAAAAGTGTGATTCTTCTCACACGATTCCTGGCGATGCCGAAGACAAAGAAACTCCTACCTCCTGCCACCCTCGTACCTCCCACGTCACCCTCTCTCCCGTCTTCCCCCTAAACCATCCTTTCTCACAAGAAACGAAACAGAACACTCCCATCACAGAATGTAGGCCATGCGATATCAGATTCATCTGCAGTGAACAAAGGGAGATGATATAACGCTGATACCTGCAGGGTGCCCGGGAATCCACGGATCTCCACCCAAATCGAACGGATCTTGGAAAATCAGTTGTACGGTTAAGGGAATAACAAACAAGTATGGTAACTCTTACTCTCAGGTTTTGTGATTGTCTCCTTGTTTGTGCACTCTGTTGTAATTTCTGCTAAGGAGTCGGTGTCGTAAGCAGAATTTGTTTGGAGTTATGGGCGTGTGTTTATTTCATCGAGGGATCAAGAGTTACCTTACTTGTTTGTTATTCATTGTTTACCGTTCCCCGCCTCATTTATGATTTTTTTTTTTTTTTTTTTTTGGCTAAGGGAAGGAAAAAGAGGTACGGACCGAAAGAGTTATTTCCCATGATTGTTTCTTTTTAAGAGGATATGAAAAATACAAATGTCAATGTTCACATCATTGGAACGTTTTTGACATTCCATGAAAATAAGTGACTTCATAGAGCATTATCAAGTAGTAAACAGTTACTGCACGGTGTTTATACTCAAGTGCCAGAGAAATCCTGGATGTGATGTTAGCACCACAGTCTTCGTAGATTTGTGCTGGGACCGGATATCTTTTCATCAAGTTTGTTTACAACGCATGTGGTGGGCATTTTCTTAACGCTGATCGATGAGGATGAGGATGGTATAGATGATGTTATAGGTTTCCATTCTGCTCTGAGACTGCATGACGGGACTGTACTCATAATACATCCCAGCGTCGACCATTCTCGAGATATATAGACACCAACAGTGTTGGTCAGGAAATTTGAGCAACACTCTCAGAGACTCACCCATTAAGTGGATGAAACTCGACTCTGTGGTCCCAGTCCTCCCTCATAGCAAACTCAGCTCTGGGTAGAAGCCGGTCGGGGCAGAAAAATTCCTAAAATAAACGGCTTTAATGGAAATCGAACGCGCGACCTCTCAGCCGTGAGTCTGCGACGCTGACCTCTTCCCCACTATGGCTGGTAATGTAGTAGGGTTTGCGTCCTATTCCAGACAGACAGACAAACAAACAAGCAAAGAGACGAGGCTGAAAATATAACCCTTGGTGGACGTTGAACATGCTGTAACCATCTGTAATCAGCTGACATGACGTCATGATCACGTAGGAGACGTAGCAATGGCGCACGAGGCAAGACATGCATTCAGTATGATCAGCACATCTGTGTCCCCCAGGGTTTTCTCCATTCTGCCACTCGTATTAAAAAAGAATGGAAATTAAATGCCGGTCAAAGGCTCGAATCACTTAAAACTGATGCATCCCACACCAGATTTTTCTTTTCGAAAACCGTCAGCAAGTGGAAGATTCAGTCCTATCGGCAGAGCTGGTGATTGGCCTGAACATGTCTGAGGTCTGTTAAAGGACGCTCATCAATCGGGCCCCTCAAATTCTCCCACACTTTACGCTCAGGGAAACTTCATGCTTTGAAGTACCCCCTTTGTCCCTTTTCACTGGTAGTTAGTTTCACAGTGAGGTGACTGCAGGCGGAAATGGAAACAAATATTAAGAATAATTCTTAATTCTTAGTTAGTCCACCCAAAACAAAGACAAACAAGTTGCAGGTATCAGCGGTACTGGATGTCCCTTTGCACTCTGGAGACGAATCTCATATCGCAGGGCAAACATTCTGTGGTGGGAACTTTCATTTTCGTTTCCTGTAACTTGTTTGTCGTTGTTTTTGGCGGACTCACTCAAAATTATTCTTGAAATCCCTTTTCATTGAGCTCAAAGGTGTTTAACGAGAGTTGTAGATTGTCGTGGCCTTCAGCATATCCAGAACCACACCCTTTCCTCTTAGCTGCCTTGACAACCTTCAACACCTCTCTTCCCCCTTCATAGCGTTTGTCAAGGACCTATCCTTCACGAGGTCGGGCTGGGACCAAAACAACATGACCTGACTGACATGTTCACGGTCATAGTTCTGGCATAGGTCAGGCTCGTTTTCAATGTCAACACGAGCGAGGGGAGAAGGGGCAGTGGGGGCAGACTTGGGAGGAGGGGGGTGAATAGAATAGCCAGCATGATGACTATCAATACATCCCCCTGCCAGTCCGACGAGAAACTCTGTGAAACCCCACCAGACGAAACGAGTCTCTCTCTCTCTTCTCTCTCTCTCTCTCTCTCTCTCTCTCTTCCTCTCTCTCTCTCTCCGGACACTGAAAGGAGGCAATCAGTGTTTCGCAGGTGCCCAACTGGTCAGGCCTTTCATCTTTTTGGCCCCGTGTAACGGGCAGTTTGTATGCGACACGTTCTCCCTGAATGAGGGGGTTTGTATTACATTAAGCGTGCGTATTCGAACGTATTCTTATGGCTTGACCCCAACTGAAACCTGGTTCTGAAATAATGCACCAAATGTGATTAAGGGGGGGAAAAAAGGAAGAGTGAGAGAGAGAGAGAGAGATAGAGAGAGAGAGAGGGGGGGGGAGAGGGGGAGTAGAGAGAGAGACAGAGAGAAAATAGAGGGAGATGAAGAGAGGAAGACAGAGGGGGAGAGAGGGGAGGGAAGCAGGAAAAGACAGACAGACAGACGGACAGACAGACAGAAATGAAATACTTATGTTTTCATATATTTTGATTACCACGTGGATCGGGTATGCAGGTGTTGTTGTTTTCTGATTCAGGATTCAATAATTATATTTGTGCTGGCTTTGAATTGGTGGGTTTGTAGGTAGCTCTGATGTTCACATGATTTCAGCCATAATTTTGCCTTGGAGGTCAGCTGGGCTATTCAAAGAAATATCTTACAAGTGACTTGACGTAACGCATACTTCGAATTTCAGATTTCAGTTTGTTCATGGCATGGAATGTGGCTGGCCGGTCTTTAGGCAATATGACCCTGGGTTATAAACAACTTGAACTTATGACCTGGGCTATATCCAACAAAATCTGGTCTATGTACAAAATACAACTCGTCCATTTACAGCACGACCTTGTCCATGAACAAAATAACCTGGAGTATGAACAACATGACCTCGTCCGTGAACAGCATGACCTGGTCCATGAACAACATGACCTGGTCCATGAACAACATGACCTGGTCCGTGAACAGCATGACCTGGTCCATGAACAACATGACCTGATCCATGAACAACATGACCTAGTCCATGAACAACATGACCTGGTCCGTGAACAGCATGACATGTCCATGAACAGCATGACCTGGTCCATGAACAACATGACCTGGTCCATGAACAACATGACATGTCCATAAACAACATGACCTGATCCATGAACAACATGACATGTCCATGAACAACATGACCTGGTCCATGAACAACATGACATGTCCATGAACAACATGACCTGGTCCATGAACAGCATGACATGTCCATGAACAGCATGACCTGGTCCATGAACAACATGACATGTCCATAAACAACATGACCTGGTCCATGAACAAAATGACATGTCCATGAACAACATGGCCTGGTCCATGAATAACATGACCTGGTCCATGAACAACATGACATGTCCATGAACAACATGACATGTCCATGAACAACATGACCTTGTCCGTGAACAGCATGACATGTCCATGAACAACATGAATGTCAATTAACAACATGGCCTGGTCCATGAACAACATGACCTGGTCAATGAATAACATGACCTGGTCCGTGAATGACATGACCTGGACAGTGAACGACATGACATGTCCATGAACAACATGACCTGGTCCGTGAACGACATGACCTGGTCCGTGAACGACATGACATGTCCATAAACAACATGACCTGGTCCATGAACTGCATGACTTGTTCTATGAACAGCATAACCTGGTCCGTGAACAGCATGACCTGGTCCGTGAACAGCATGACATGGTCTATGAACAACATGACCTGGTCTATGAACAACATGACATAGTCTATGAACAACATGACATAGTCTATGAACAACATGATCTGGTCTATGAACAACATGACCTGGTCCATGAACATGACCTGGTCTATGAACAAAATGACATGGTCCGTGAACAACATGACCTGGTCTATGAACAGCATGACATGGTCCGTGAACAGCATGACCTGATCCGTGAACAACATGACCTGGTCCATGAACAACATGACCTGGTCCATGAACAACATGACCTGGTCTATGAACAACATGACCTGGTCCGTGAACAACATGACCTGGTCCATGAACAGCATGACCTAGTCCATGAACAACATGACCTGGTCCATGAACAACTGACCGGGTCCATGAGCAACATGACCTGGTCCGTGAACAACATGACCTGGTCCATGAACAACATGACCTGTTCCATGAACAACATGACCTGGTCCGTGAACAGCATGACCTAGTCCATGAACAACATGACCTGGTCCATGAACAGCATGACATGATCTATGAACAACATGACCTGGTCCGTGAACAACATGACATGATCTATGAACAACATAACCTGGTCCATGAACAACATGACATGCTCTATGAACAGCATGACCTGGTCCATGAACAATTTAACCTGGTGTATGAACAACATGACCTGGTCCTTGAACAATATAAGCTGGTGTATGAACAACATGACCTGGTCCATGAACAACATGACCCGGTCCACGAACTTTTCAGTCTGCGTCCTCAGGAACTCTTCCATCTACAGCTGAAACACAATCGTCACCAAGCAAAGGGAGGCCAGCTCGGACCAGTCAATTGGCTGCCGAACAGAGTGACAGCCCTTGGGGAGTTTCTGATCGATAGCGACTTTTCACACGTGAGGTGAAAGAGGCTTTATCAGTCGTCTGCTAGACGTCAATGGCGTTGTGACTGAGAGGAGAGATCTGCCGGACACACTAGGCACTACTCAGATGGTATCGAGGAGTCTCTGTGTGCCTTTGTGTACCTGTCTGTATATGAACACACTGGTTGTTATTCTTGGTCGCTAGAGACCAGAAAAACGGGTGGTGGGTGGGGTGGGGTGGGAGTGAGAGGAGTGTGTAATAGTAATTTAGTTTATGACAGTCATGGAACGAGTTCACTTCGCTCATTTAATTACTCCTACTTTAATTGTAGACAGACAGACAGACAGACAGACAGACAGACAGACAAACACATAGATAGATAGATAGATAGATAGATAGATAGATAGATAGATAGATAGATGGATAGATAGATAGATAAAATGTGTGTGTGTGTTGTGCGCGTACGTGTGTTCGTGCATACGTGCGTGTGTGTGTGTGTGTGGGAGAGAGAGAGAGAGAGAGAGAGAGAGAGAGAGAGAGAGAGAGAGAGAGAGAGAGAGAGAGAGAGAGAGAGAGAGAGAGGAGGAGAGAGAGAGAGTTTGAGACGGAGACAGAGACGGAAATACAGACAGACAGACAGATACGCAGAGAGAGAGAGAGAGAGAGAGAGAGAGAGAGAGAGAGAGAGAAGAGAGAGAGAGGGAGGGGGGGGGGTCTACGAAAAACAAGCAGTCTGACAAAATATCTTTCAACATCCTCATAGCTAGCAAACAAAATGTAAACACACCACTGAGACAAAATGAGCAGAGGGGAAAACAAGTGCAGGTAAACAATTCTACATTATGACCATGACGTAGCAAAGAGCTGTACATGGAAACAAAACAGGGGGGAGGGAAGGGGTTAGGTGAGAATGGGGACGGAGAAGAAGGCGTGAAAGAATAGATATCATTGAAACCTTAAAACCTCATGCATGAGAACTATTGAATACTGTATCATGAACGGAACCTTGTGTTTTGCCTGCCTGGAGTCGACTTTCGTCTTCTGGGAGACTCTCATCCGTAAAGCACGATCTAGTTGTTTTAGTCCATGCATGGAACGTTATAGAACTAGACAGCTCATAAACACGTGGTACTTTCTCCACCGAGGTGAGAAATATGATGTTGTCGCATGTTTATATTTGATAGGGTCGCCATCATGCTTTTATTTTGTGCATGCGTCATGATTTTGATAGAGTAGAATTCGACCGATGTTTATAAGTTTCATTATGGCCATGCAGTGTATTATGTAGCACCCACTTCAATAAAGGGTTTAGCGTACAACTGATTACTGTATTCGTATTCTTATACTCCTACCATCGGCATGTCTGTATCAACCATGCAGCATCCAACCTAATGCGAGGCCTCAGAACGCTTATATGGTTCATACAGTGATTTAGAGCAACATGGTTCATACAGTGATTTAGAGCAACATGGTTCATACAGTGATTTAGAGCAGCATGGTCCACACAGTGATTTAGAGCAACATGGTCCATACAGTCATTTAGAGCAACATGGTCCATACAGTGATTTAGAGCAACATGGTCCATACAGTGATTTAGAGCAACATGGTTCATACAGTGATTTAGAGCAGCATGGTCCATACAGTGATTTAGAGCAACATGGTTCATACAGTGATTGAGAGCAACATGGTTCATACAGTGATTTAGAGCAACATGGTTCATACAGTGATTTAGAGCAAACTCGTGATTGTGGCGTGTGGCCACAGCATCCATCCAAGACGCTGGCGTTCTTTCTCTGGGCAAACGATGATGAAGAAGAAGGGAAGGGAACGTGGGCCACACTCACTGAGAGGCGGGTCTGCCACTGGATGGGATGTCACTGCGTCGTGCCCATGTCTCCCCATCTGGGCACAGCTCACGTAGCATCGGGAAGGAGCCGAGCGAGACAGAAACCTCTCACGATGGCATAAGGTTCGAACTTGTGACCTCCATCGTCAGTCTTGTATGCTTTCCACTGCACTACGGGGCTCTCAGGATTTATTTCAGTCGACAGAATATTCCAAATGAACACGAACCTGTCAGCTTGAAGCAATTTGAGGCTAATTGTGGTTTGTTTGAATAATGCATCATCTCCAGTGTGGCATGAGAGTTATCGACACCTGATAAGAGGCTGAACACAGTGTTTTTGGAGAGTTCCAATTGCAAAAAAGAAAAAAGTAAAGAGCAACTGAAAAAAAGTTACACGTTCGATAAGCGATGTGTCCCGTTTAACAATTTTTTAAAAAGAAATTGAATGACTCCACCTAATAACAGGGACAAACGAATGACAAGACAAAACACGACGCGTTTCGACCTCTTTGGTCTTCTTGATTCAATGCCCATCTTACACCGAATTCGAGAAGATAAGTGATAGCTCCTTTTTCGTTTTAATTGTCCAGAAGGCTGTTTATCTTACCTGAAAAAGACCAAGAGGTCGAAACGCGTCGTGTTTTGTCTTGTCATTTGTTTGTCCGTGTTAACTGGCGGATTTACTTCAACTGCTTTTTCAAATTTGTTTCAACTTCCGGCTGCAGTCACCTCACTTTGAAACTAACTGTGTCGTCTTGTAGTTAGATCAGCTGGGAGTGTTGATTTTTATTTTCTGTAAAGCTCGACACGACTGTTAGATATGAAGACTGAAATGTATGTTTGGTATTTCAACACAACATGCATCCTTCAGTGAGTCAGTGTTATATGACAGACGGTCGGAGGGAGCACCTTGACTTACTCACGGTCAGCCAGGGATCTACAGAGCCGTCTGTCTGTAGTCATGGGCCACAGGGTAGAAGGTGCTGTGGTCACGCCAGTCCTTCACACTATCCTTCAGGATCTTCTTCATTCTGCCCGTAGCGGTCCGCCATCTGCTGTCCTCCGATGGTGCTCCGGGACAGGGCTTCATGTGGAAATACATGCCTGTTCCCAGCAAGATTACGGCGTTTAGGAAGTTCTTTTTTGTCTGCCAGTTCCTGATGCAGTCGGCGTGGTGTTTCGTTTGTTTGTTTGTTTGTTTGTTTGTTTGTTTTGTTTTATCATGTTTCGTTTTCCCATGTTCCTTATGTATAGGAGATGGGAATTCTGTCTGATG
>CM065729.1:37497487-37514987 GCA_033310375.1 Conus canariensis | reverse complement strand
ATAACGTTGTGTAGACATAGACGTAAGTGTTACAGAGATTAAGATCAGTGAACAGTAACAAAAGCTACAACAGTAGCTGCCAAAATAAATATACAGATTATTTCATAAGAACAAATTGCTAAAAAGATGTTTCCGCGGAAACATGTCATGTCTAACACTATTCAGTGTCTTCATTAATAAGACTCCAACTCTATTGCCGATCAATGATGCTCTTAAGTTGAAAACAAACAACGACCCCAAACACCCATGTCTGTTATGTGCAGATGACCTTTAGCCGTATCTGCCTCCGAGGCTGGGCTACAAAATGTGCTGAATCAGGACTCAATGAAAAAGAAAAGAAAAGAAAAGAAAATGTCATTTCCGCCCACATCGATCTAAAAATACCACTACCCTTCTGTTCAAACATGCGTCTGATATCAAACAGCCCACAAACCAGTACAAATATGTGAGGCCCGTTTCCCATGACAATAGTCTAAATTACAAGTGCGTAAGAACATACTGCAAGCGAAACACTACACACCTGAAACGAACTTGTAAAGGGTCAGAACTGACACCAGTCAGAATAAATCATCTACACAAAACCATGTTTATCGCACGAATGTCGACTTACGGAGATGAAGTATGGTTCTTTTATAAAAAAAAAAATCATAACGAGAACAGCTCACGAATCCCGTCCTTTTCTAGCACGGCCTAAGATTCCCTTACGTTAAAAAAGGCGTATTGATTTCTGCCTCAAAATTCTACGCTTGAATCTCTCGCCGTAATGGTAATTTGTCATTTCCATATCAGCCTGCAAATAATGTGTTAGACGGTGCGGCTACACGGTGCAAAAGCAGACGATACACCAGACCGAATATATATATATATATATCAAATATATATATATATATATATTATTATATATATATTTATATATATATTATACAAATAGATCTGCCTTCGAAGGGGAGTACGATGGTTCCCTCAGGCAGCTAGTGAAGGGTTTCTCATATTATAATATATTCCCCTCATCTTCATTTTTTTTTTATTCAAATCTTTGCCAAGTCATTACTCTAATGACTGAAGAATTGTTAGCCTGCACTTGTTTTCTCCCACTACTTAATTGTTCAGCATTATATATATATATATATATATATTTTTTTTTTTTTTTTCCCCATTCACCCGCTCAAGCACATACTGTTAGTTAGGCAGAATTATCTACCACTGCAGATATGAATGCTTATCTCCCCCTATTTCTTCAATCTAAGACATAAGAGCAAGCTATGTTTATAATTGAATATTTCTTGCAGTCATGCAACACCAAGCTGCTCTGCAAGTTGCTGGAATGGTGCTCGGTATTTATCCTTGGAATTTATTAGTTTATTGTAATTTAGTGCCTTGCGGATTCATTCCAAGAACTGGCCCTCAGCACTTGTGTCTTAAGAGGTTATCTTTTTATATTTTCTACTTTTCACAAGAAAATGTAGCTTGTTTTGCTCTTTCATGATTTTCTTTTGCTTCTTAGATGGCACCTTTGGTTGGTTTTTTGAAAACTCAACAAACATACTACGGTATTGCACACCAGACTTTTCTAGGATAGCATTCTTGTTAAAACCGAAAGGAGGCAGCAGGAGTCAAATTACCACTTTCCGCGGTCACTGAGGAGAAACAATCAGGTTTGTCTCCCCCTTGGAGACTATAAGCTTGCTGAAGGCTCATTTTGAGAAGCATTTATTTCATTTTTTTCCCCATTCACCCGTTCAAGCACATACTGTTAGTTAGGCAGAATTATCTACCACTGCAGATATGAATGCTTATCTCCCCCTATTTCTTCAATCTAAGACATAAGAGCAAGCTTTGTTTATAATTGAATATTTCTTGCAGTCATTGCAACACTAAGTTGCTGGAATGGTGCTCGGTATTTATCCTTGGAATTTATTAGTTTATTATTTATATATATATATATATATATATATATAACAATATTTTTTCAAATCACAGAAATGTCTAACAATGCCTGGCTTGAATTCATCTTGTGTTTGGCATAAAATGTGAATGAATCATATCCCGGAGCAGCGAATGAACTCCTAGCATTGTGATAACGAAATGTGACATGAAAAAAGCAGTTAGAATCCAAATACGTGGGATTCCATTGCCTATCTGGATTTACGGGTTATCAGCATGATGCTTCCAAAGGCTCTAGGGTGCTTCTCCTGAAAAACACAGTCTGACTCCGAGAATCCGCGTCAGAGTTATCCTCACCTCGACTAGATTGCCCATTACACGACGTTCAGCAGCGTTTACTGGCTGTAGGCATTGCATGTGGCTGTGGGCATTGCACTGGGGTTGTAGGTATTGCACTGTAGGCATTGCACTGAGGCTGTAGGCATTGCACTGGGGACCTAAAAGAGCCAGCCCTAAAAGATACGCCATTCACACCCGGCAGCTCATACTCTGGTTCAAACAACTTTTATTCAACAATCAAATAAACAGAACACATTCACCAGGACAAATGAGCAACAACAAGCCCTAGGCTTATACAGCACATACTCCAACACGCATGACACGGACGGACGCCCATTACGTCACTTCCACGCAGTTAGCATTGTCTGCTGGAATTGAGCTGGATCCTGACAGAGCTCTGCAACGGCAACCACCATTTTCTCCCAGCGAGTGACCTATGTCAGCCCCGCTCTCAACATGACCGTTGCCCAATTCACTGCCCCGACGTTCACGCGGTGTTTATTGCCTAGAGGAAGAGAGAGAAGGACGATGGGTTGGAGGAGCCAGATGATTAGCGTCCACCTTTTCACTCCACGGTTCACACTCTCACTCCACAGCGTTGACACGACACCGCCACTTATCGTACTATTATCACGCAGAGTTCCTTCGCTGTGGAACGGTATCTCCACGGAAAGACCCAAGAGTCAGAACCTGCCGTTCTCACCCCAAAGCACACGCTGTCGCCCCACAGCCTCGATTCAGCTCGCTCACCCATTACATGAGGATCCGACTATTTTCACTTGCAGATGACGTTCTGACTTGGCATTGAGTCAGTTGATGGAGATAAATCAAGAATTTGTTAAGTGAAAAGTTTTCTTTTCCTCGGAGAATGTCTAGATTATTATGAAGAGTGATTAGCGCACCACCCCTCCACCACCTCCCTGTATGCATCTCACTGTCTGTTTCTGCCTCTGTCTGTCTGTCAGTCAGTCAGTCGCTGTCTGTCTGTCTGTCTGTCTGTCTCTGTCTGTTCTCTGTCTCTCTGTCTCTTCTCTCTCTCTCTCTCTCTCTCTCTCTCTGGCGTAACTGAACCATTTTTATGTCCTCGAGGTAAAAAAAAAAGTGATGATTGCAGTCTAGTTTTGTTTTCACACCTTATTAGTGGGCATGCCAATGCAAAGATCTTATGCAACTTGGTCATGATGGTATAACACTTTCACCTGATTTTATTCAAAGTCTTACCATGCTTTTTGCAGATGATGTGATTCTTCTCTCTCATCCTATTACTTGTCTGCAGTGCCATTTGAATATATTGAGTGACACTGCAAAATTACTAAATCTTATTGCAAACCTTGAAGAGTCAAACGTCCCTATATTTAGGAAAGGAGGACATTGCTTCAAAAGGAAAATGTTTATGACGGTAAACAAAATCGAAATAAGTAACACCTACAAACTATCTGGATGTTACATTTTTCCACTGGTTTGACATTTTAATATACACTAGATGACATGCCTGTGAAAGCCAAAAGGAATGTCAATGGAATTCTGAAATTCCTTCGGTCTTTGGGAGAAAACTGCCCCAGACTATACTTTAAACTGTTTGATTGCCAAATTCAACCAATGTTAACATACGGTTCGGGAGTTTGGGCATTTACAGCAAATACTGTTATTGAGAGGGCGCATCTATTTACATTTTAACGAGTGCCACACATTAGCATGAAGACATCTAGCACATTCGTTTATTGTAAAATAAGGAAATATCATTTGTACATCCAAGCTCATAAAAAACTGTCCTAAACATTGGCTGAAGATTACGAGAATGCTAGAAAATCGTATTCCACTCATGACATATAGAACGTTGTATGTCTTTCACTGTATGAATGAAAATAATGGATGACGCACATTTGTTGTACATTATACAGATATGGGATTTGGATATTGAAAATAACTGGATGGACGCACATTTGTTGTACATTATACAGAATATGGATTTGGATAATGAAAATAATGGATGACGCACATTTGTTGTACATTATACAATATGATTTGGATAATGAAATAACTGGATGACGCACATTTGTTGTACATTATACAGATTGGATTTGGATAATGAAAATAACTGGATGACGCACATTTGTTGTACATTATACAGATATGGATTTGGATAATGAAAATAACTGGATGACGCACATTTGTTGTACATTATACAGATATGGATTTGGATAATGAAAATAACTGGATGACGCACATTTGTTGTACATTATACAGATATGGATTTGGATAATGAAAATAACTGGATGACGCACATTTGTTGTACATTATACAGATATGGATTTGGATAATGAAAATAACTGGATGACGCACATTTGTTGTACATTATACAGATATGGATTTGGATAATGAAAATAACTGGATGACGCACATTTTGTTGTACATTATACAGATATGGATTTGGATAATGAAAATAACTGGATGACGCACATTTGTTGTACATTATACAGATATGGATTTGGATAATGAAAATAACTGGATGACGCACATTTGTTGTACATTATACAGATATGGATTTGGATAATGAAAATAACTGGATGACGCACATTTGTTGTACATTATACAGATATGGATTTGGATAATGAAAATAACTGGATGACGCACATTTGTTGTACATTATACAGATATGGATTTGGATAATGAAAATAACTGGATGACGCACATTTGTTGTACATTATACAGATATGGATTTGGATAATGAAAATAACTGGATGACGCACATTTGTTGTACATTATACAGATATGGATTTGGATAATGAAAATAACTGGATGACGCACATTTGTTGTACATTATACAGATATGGATTTGGATAATGAAAATAACTGGATGACGCACATTTGTTGTACATTATACAGATATGGATTTGGATAATGAAAATAACTGGATGACGCACATTTGTTGTACATTATACAGATATGGATTTGGAGACATCTGGGAGAATAATGGTGTGGAAATGCGACCCAGTTTCGACACGCCTTCAAACAGAGATTGAAATGTTATCTGCAAGACTTGGAAGTAGTATCATCTCGAATAACTGATTTACATTTCATTCCACGTTCAGACAACTGCATGGCTTCCACAATGCATAAACACAATTAAGAATTCTGTTTTATGTAAAATTCTGACGAGAATCGAGCTGGTGTGTCTGCATGGAAGCACATCGCTTAAGATATTCACAAACGTGTGAGGATGTGTCGTGTGTGTTCTGTCCAGTTGTACAAGAATTTGAACTACGCTTTATTCTGATATGTTCTGAGTATCAGAATCTCAGAGAACATTCATTCCAAAGGTGTTGCCCGTCCTAAGGCTTTTATATATCTCTGTTGTTTGCAGACATCGCATTCACTGCACCCTCTATTATTGTTTTGAAAGTATTTGCTCAAATGAATAAGTATACTGTATTCAAATAAGGCAGTCTCTCTCTCTCTCTCTCTCTCTCTCTCTCTCCTCTCTCTCTCTCTCTCTCTCTCTCGCTCTCTCGTGTGTGTGTGTGTGTGTGTGTGTGTGTGTGTGTGTGTGTGTGTGTGTGTGTGTGTGTGTGTGTGTGTGTCTGTCTGTCTCTATGTCTCTTGTCTTTGCCCCCCCCCTCTCTCCTCTCTCCTCTCTCTCTCTCTCTCTCTCTCTGAATAAATCAGACGAAAAAAGAATAGTGTGTATGTATGTACCCTTGAGTGTGACAATGGTTCACCACATTCATTCAATGTCCTTCGCTGCTTCACGTCGCCTACCTATTTTGACACGGGCAGATATGGCCTAATCATTACATAATTCGTTTCTCTCTCTCTGTCTCTGTCTCTGTCTGTCTGTCTGTCTGTCTGCCTGCCTGCCTCTCTCTCTCTCTCTCTCTCTCTCTCTTCTCTCTTCTTCTTGTGTTGTTCATTTCTGTTTTGTTGCTGTGTAGAGTGTAGTGTTGGTTACACAGAAACTGGAATATGGGAACTGACAGCTAGGTAATTGCCTTATAATCTCCAGCCGATTCTTTCCCTCCATAACCGACGTTCACGCAGAGTTGATTGCTTGCAGGAACTAGGAAGTTGAAAAAGCCAGATGGTAAGATCCAGCATTCTCACTTCACAATTGACACCTTCACACACACACACACACACACACACACACACACACACACACACACACACACACACACACTCCACTCCACTCAATCGTCCAATGCACGTCGTTCAGGCGGCGTTGATTGCACACAAGAAAGGTGTTTTGGGTGAAGAACCAGACAATGACTTGAGCCATTCTTACCCCGCCACTCATGCGCTCACACGCAGCCTCAACACGACCCTTTCACGCATCATACGATTTTCACGCAGCATTAATTGACAGCAAAGGGGACAAGCAAGGAAAGCCTGCGCCAGCAATTTAAAGGTCTTCCACATTCCATGTCCAAGCTGTCACCGCACATTCCATGCATGCATCAGCTTGATCAGCCACCTGTGTATCCACAACTTGTCTCAACCGAAAGATGGCTGAAGTGATCCTCGTCGACTCCACAGACGAACTAGCAGTTGACTGTGATATAGTTCTGTCAGGATGCTCCAAGCTTGCCCATAGACTATGTACCTGACACATCTACACAGCAACAACAACAGAGAAATGAACAAACACAAATTAACATTTATTCAACACTGGCACAGCCTTTCCGACTGACAGAGCCAGACAATACATAACCTCCACAATCTTCTCCCCACAAGTCATGACGCAACATGACCCGTGCGCCTATTGCACTACTTTCACACAGTGTGGATTTTCCTCTAAGAATTGCACTAGGGATTTTCCCTCACAACGTTTGTATTCTCGCGAACAATCTCAACACAGCGTATTAACTCGTTACACTAATTCGTCACAGAGTTGACTGCCTGTAAGAATTGCACACAATCACATTTACTATTCTCACCCAACAGCTTACGTTATCACACACGGCCTCAACGCTATACGACTCATCACAAGAGGTTCACTCAGTGTTGATCAACTGCAGGAGCTGGAGTACTGGGGACTGACTGAGCTGGACATTGAGCCGTGCTGCTGGGGTCACTACTGCAAGTTCAAGGAGAACAAGAAGACGCTGACGGCCCTGGATGACAACTTCACCTTCCATCTGGAGGAGGACAGCGTCAACAACCCGCCCTCCAGCTTCACCAAGTTCAAGCGCAACATGTGGATCTTCCTGGAGGACCCCTCCTCCTCCAGGGGAGCTAAGGTGAGTTCAGGTGACCTGGTCGGAAGGGTTGGTTAAAGTCAAGGGAACTGATGATGGCGATGACGAAGACGACGGTGATGATGATGATGATGACGATGAGGACGACGTCGACGGTGATGATGATGTTGATGCTGCTGCTGCTGCTGTGATGATGATGATCATATTGATGATTGATGATGATGATGATGATGATGATGATGATGATGATGATGATGATAATGAGAATGATGATGATGATGATGACGACGTTGATAGCGACGACGACGACGACGACGACGACGACGACAATGATGATGATGATGATGATGATGATGATGATGATGATGATGATGATGATGATGATGATGATAACACCGACGGTACTGAGAGTAATGATGATGATGATAAGTAGAACTACAAATATAACGATTATACTACTTCTATTGCTTCTGCTGCTGCTGCTGTTGCTGTTCCCACAACTCTACTGCTACATATATATACTTAATTGTTCAGCATTATAATGTTTGGTCAATCAGTGGGAGATTGCATCTCTTACGAGATCCAAGTAAAGGTTGTTCTGTACAATTCTTAGCCACTCACAATGCTTGGGTTACTGAACAGCAGAGCTGACCACTCAGACTGTTCCATATCTTTTGATCTCCCTTGCATCCTTGAATGGATCCTCAAGCATAGGCTCAAAGATTGTCCCCTACATTTTATACTGTTTGCATAATGCTTTTAGTTTTTCAGCAACTTTTTTCCTCTCCACACTTTCGTTTTGTTCCATTTACTACCCTTCGCTGGCTGCTTTGGGGGTGCTGTTGGATTCTTTTTTTGAACCCTTGGTGGTGTGAACACCACAGAATTATGGACTGTGGTGTGTCTCTATTTGACACCAAGAGCACAGACACAATCAGTCGTGTCTCCCTGATGAGTCCGATCCAGCGGACGAAAGGTCTAGGAGCAGGCAATTCAAATAGATCTGCCTTCAAAGAGGAGTACGATGGTTCCCTCAGGCAGCTGGTGAAGGGTTTCTCATATAATAATACATTCCCCCATTATCTTCATCGCCTTTTTTTTTTTAATTCAAATCTTTGCCAAGTCATTACTATAATGACTGAAGAATTGTTAGCCTGCACTTGTTTTTTCCCACTACTTAATTGTTCAGCATTATATATATATATATATATAAAGCCACGATTAGCGTATTTAACACAGCTTAGTCCTGTTTGATTTAATGACTAGTGTATATATATATATGTACATACATATATATAAAGCCACGATTAGGGTATTCAACACAGCTTAGTCCTGTCTGCCTTTTGGATATCAAGAAGAAAGCCACTATGTTTCAAAATGGATGTTTGGCACACAATTATATGTGTGCGTATCGGTTCATTTTTTTTAAATTGTAATCTGCGTGTCGATTTTCCTGTTTGCGTGATAACTCAGCCCTAGTTTATTGGCATTATGCAGTCGGCTGGATCCAATCCCAATACAAAGATATAATATAAACTAATGGGAAAAAGACGTATAAAAAAAAGTATGTCAGTGTCAGACGTTCGGTTGTGATCGACATAAATTGCATCTACACAAACTGCGCCGGAACTCGTTTCAGCGGAAAAGGTGAAAAATTCCTGTCCATTTTAACAGACGAAGTATAGGAAGGGAGTTTCAGAATGTTGATGACTATGATGAAGATGATGATGAGGATGATGTATCATGATGTGGCCTGTTGATCTGTCAACATATGAATGACACTGTTGTTGTGGCTGTTGTTTATATGTTGTTTTTTTTCTTCGATAAAAATCGATTGTCCATGAAAGAAAGGTCTGACGTCATTGTCGTTCTTTCCGATCACATAAGACCTGAATACATGGATGTGTAAAAACAGAAACAGATTGTACCTTGGACTAACTCCACAACAAACAGCTACGGTCAGTGATAACCGGAAAAGAGAAAGAGGGAGAGATGGAGAGAGAGACAGAGACAGACAGACAGGCAAACAGACAGAAGAGGAGGCGAGAGAGTGGGTAGAAGTCTGAGGAGAGAGAGAGAGAGAGAGAGAGAGAGAGAGAGAGAGATAAGCATGGAAGTGGCACATGTTTTATTCAGTACAGGTCACTGCCTTTACTGCATGGGGTTTCCTTATATCATGAAACATCAGCAATAACTATTAAACCAAAAATACCATAAATATTAATACAACGTTAGCATTTAGCTGCGGCAGTGCTCATTTCGAGTGTCTTATATATATATATATATATATATATATATATATATATATATATATGTATGTATATCTGTGTGTGTGTGTGTGTGTGTGTGTGTGTGGACAGAGAGAGGGAGACAGATATATGGACAGAGAGAGAGAGAGAGAGAGAGAGAGAGAGAGAGAGAGAGAGAGAGACTTGCATATCTGTTTTTAAATTCTTCAGAAGATGTCTGTCACTGATTTTTATGAGCTAGGGTCACACACACACACACACACACACACACACACACACACACACACACACACACACACACACACACACAGAGAGAGAGAGAGAGAGAGAGAGAGAGGAGGGAGAGAGAGAGAGAGAGAGAGAGAGAGACAGACAGACAGACAGACAGAGAGACAGACAAAGAGAATGAGAGAGAGGGATGGAGGCAGAGAAGAGAGAGAGCCAGCCAGCCAGACAAACAGATAAGCAGAGAGGGAAGGGGGGTGGGGGATGTTCTTGTGAAATCGATATTTTCATTCCGTCCATTACTTTCTGTCACATTCATGGCTGCACATTACGTTAGTGCTGTATTGTGGCCATGGCCAAAGGTTGTGTCCATAACCAGTAAGGTGCCAAACGATTAAGTGCTTTGAACTTGGTGATACTGGGACTGAGGGGTGGGTTGGGGAGAGGATCATGGGGAGTGGGGGCGGCGACAGGGTAGTGGAGGACTTTCGGGTGGAAGAGGAGGAGAGTGTAGGCACGGAAGGGGGCACGCTGTGAAAAGTTCGTCCAGCCACAATACCGCCGTAAATCGATTAACTCGTCGTTCTGCAGTATGTGAACGAATCGGTCATTAATAACATCCTGATTTATTTATGATCCAGTCATGACGTGTCCCGGTGATTCTGCTATAGTCATTGTGCTCTCTCTGTCTGTTAGAGGTCTGGGTGGAAAACCACAGTCATTATTCTGTTGTTACATCTGACGAGACCCTCGCCAACACCCACCCCAATCACGCAGAGGAAGGATTCTTGATTTAGGAGACTTGACAGCATATCACTTAGGGTCTCTGGTGGGGTTTGTTGATTTGTTTGTTTATCTGTTTGTGGTTATTTTCTAACTAGAGTGTTTAAAGTTGGGTCATTTTTGCAATAGGAAAGGGTAGCAAGCACACTTTTCTTTCTTTTTTTCCCCCACATATCTTCAGTCATTCAGTTTTGTACAATTTTGCCTTCAAATATGTTTCAGCTGTGAATGGTCTCTGTAATCCGATTAGAAGAGATCGGGATACAAAAAAAAAAGAATTTATCATGAAAAAAGTCAAGTCAAACGTTCAATTGCGACCAGAAGATATTGACCATCGTGGCAAAAAAAAATGCAGGAAAACGCTGTCTGTATAAAAAGAATCCAGACAGAGCTGAAAAAAGGAGTAGAATGTTGATGACGATGACGATGATGATGAAGATGTGTCATGATGGGCCTGTTGATGTGTCAACATTCAAGGACACTTTCGTTGCAGTTGTTGTTTGTATGTTTTCTGTTTGGCAAAAGTCGATTGTCCATGAAAGAAAGGTCTGACAGCATTGTTGTTCTTTCTGATCACATGATAAGACCGGAATATATCGATCTGTAGGATCAGAAACAGATTGTATCTTGGATTTGCTCAATAATAAACAGTTATGGTCAATACTAATCGGATCAGAGAGGCAGGCAGACAGACAGACAAACAGGCATGACAGACAGACAGACAGAAAGCGAGGAGAGGAGAGAGAGAGGAGAGAGAGAGAGAGAGAGAGAGAGAGAGAGAGAGAGAGAGAGAGAGAGGCAGAGAGACAGAGAGAGACAGAGAGGAGAGAGACAAAGACAGAGACAGAAGAGAGAGCGACAGAGAGAGAGAGAGGAACGGTAGAAAGTCTGAGACAGAGAGAGTGAGAAGAGAGAGAGACAATGAATCTTTATTTCATAACGGTAAAAGTATTGGCTTAGTTAGTCGTTTTTCACACTTGCCGTTACTTTTCTACGAGAGAGAGAAAGAGACAATAATAATAATAATAATTGAATACTTATATAGCGCCTATTCTCGGCTAGAGACCAAGCTCTAAGCGCTTTACAATCAACACTCGTTTACACAACGGGCTGCCTACCTGGGTAGTGCCGACTGAAGAGCTGCCAGCTGGCGCCTCATTCAGTCGTTTCCCGTGTCATCCAGTCATATCGTTCAATATCGTTCACTCAATTTCCTTACTTCCTTCATTCTTTCTATTTCTCACGCAGGATGCTTGCAATGTGTAACGTGTCATCCATACCAACGGCCAAACTGGCCTTCTCTTCCGAAAGTTGGTGATGGGATTTTACGTGTGTGCAAGATGTTATGCGTGCATTCACACACGGAACCTCGGTTTATAGTCTCATTCGAAGGACTGTATGGGAAATGGAGTCAGAACCAATGTTAACTCCGAGGGAAAAATCCCCCTGTACCGAAACGCTCCGGAGGAGATTCGAACCCGAACCCCAGAATCACCAAGATTACGAGTCCGGCGCTCTACCAACTGAGCTATTCCCGCAGGCAGAACGACAATGCTGTCAGACACAGGCAGACAGAGACAAAGACAGAGGGTCGAAACTCTGAGACAGACAGCGACATAGCCATGGAAGTGGAACATGTTGTATACAGCACAGGTCACTCCCTTTACTCTATGGAGTGTCCTTATATCATGAAACAATGACAATGGGTGCAAAACTAAATGGAGACCCTACAAAAGAGTTCCAAAAACTATTGATTCCAAAGTATCCTAAATAATGATACAACATCAGCATCTAGCTGCCTATACGTTTCCAACTTCTTTGGAAGATGGCTACTTAATTATTTTAGCCAGCATGGGTCAGAGAGTGAGAGAGAAAGAATGAGACAGACGAGAGAAGACAGAACACACACACACACACACACGACGCAGCCACACACACACACACACACACACACAACACACACACACACACACACACACACACACACACACACACACACACACACACACAACAGACAGGCAGCCAAACACAGACAGAGACAAAATAAGAAACAGTGTGTGTGTGTGTGTGTGTGTGTGTGTGTGTGTGTGTGTGTGGTGTGTGTGTGTGTGTGTGTGTGTGTGTGTATGAGAGAGAGAGAGAAGAGAGAGAGAGAGAGAGAGAGAGAGAGAGAGAGAGAGAGGAAGAGAGAGAGGGAGAGCGCCAGTCAGCCAGCCAGCCAGCCAAACAGCAAGTAGAAAGGGAAGAGGGAAGGAGAAGGATCTTGCGAAATCGATATGTTCATTGCATCCCGTTGCTTTCTGTCACTTTCGTGAGTACACATAACGTCAGTGCTGGATTGTGGCCATGGCCAAAGGTCGTTGTCCATAACCAGTCAGGTGCCAAACGATTAAGCGCTTCGAACTTGGTGATGTTATTGGGGAGGAGTGGGTTGGTGAGAGGATCTAGGTGGGTGGAAGAAGGGACAGGGTATGACACTCTCAACAGTTTTTCAGATTTTTGCATTTTGCATGACGGATGTTCTTTTTTTCGTAACATTCTGCGCTTTTTTTCTAAAATAATAATATTTTTGTGATGAATGTGTCTATTTTGGGTTTTTTTGAGGCGATATATTGCTTCAGATAACAAAAATGTTGTTTTAAATACCATAATTTCGGGAAGAAAACCGTTGATCACCGGTGATCGAAATTCAAGGGAAAGAACTTAAGAGACCTTAGGGTGGAAGGAGAGGGGTGGAATGGGAGCATGTGGAGGGAAGGGGGACACATGTTCAACCTTCCACAATACCACCGCAAATTGATTAACTCGTCGTTCTACTGTATGTCAGCGAATCGGTCATTAACAAAATTCTATTTATGATCCTGTTACGATTTGTTCTGGTGGCTCTGCAATAGTCGTTGTGCTCTGTCTGTGTGTTAGAGGTCTGGATGGAAAACCGCTGTCATTATTCCGTTGTTACATCTGACCAGACCCTCGCCAACACCCACCCCAGTCATGCAGGAAAACGAGCCTTGCTTTAGGAGACTTGACGGATCTCATGTTGGGGTCTCTGGTGGACTTTCGTTCATTTGTTTGTTAATCTGTTTGTGGTTATTTTCTAACAGGGGTGTTTTTGATGGGCCATTATTACAATGGCTAAGGATCGTAAACATACTTTTCTTTCTTCTTCCCCCCCCCCCGCCCCCAAACCTCTTCAGTCATTTACTTTTGTGCAATTTCCTCTTCAAATATATCAGAGTTCTGTATGGTCTCTGTGATTGGATTAGAAGAGATCGGGATTTGAAAAAAAAGAAGAAAATACACATAGGAACAAAAATTAAGTACGGCAAGTAAAACGTTCCATTGAGACCAACAGATGTTGATCGTCGTCCAAACAAATAAAACAAGAAAAGCGAGAAACTGCTGTCTATATAAATAGAACCCAGGACGACCAGAAAAGGGTAAACGAAGACAGTTGGAGAATGTTGATGATGATGAAGATGATGATAGCGATGTTTCTTGATACGGCTTGTTGATGTGTCAACAAATAGAAACTTTTGTTGCAGTTGTTGTTTGTATGTTTTTGTTTGAAGGATATCGATTGTCCATAAACGAAAGGTCTGACTGCATTGTCGTTCTGTCTACTTAAATGATAAGACCTGAATGCATCAATCTGTGGGTGCAGAAACAGATCGTGTGCATCTGACTGGCTCAACAATAAACAGCTCCATTTAATAGTAATTAGAAGAGAGAGGAGAGAGAGAGAGAGAGAGAGAGAGAGAGAGAGAGAGAGAGAGAGAGAGAGAGATTCTGAAAGACAGAGAGATAACCATGGAAGTGGTACATGTTTTATTCAGTACAGGTCACTGCCTTTACTCCATAGAGTTTCCTTATATCATAAAACCTGAACAATGAGCATAAAAAACAAATGGGAGACCTTGGAAAGAGAGTTGCAACAATTAACAACCCCCAAATACATAAATATCAATACAACGTTAGCATTTAGAGTGTTTAGCAGGGACAGCACTCCTTTCAGGTGTCTTGTATATGTACTTGCATATTTGTTTTCAAATTCTACAGAAGATGGCTATTATTGATTTTCATTAGCAAGGGTCACAGAGAGTGAGACAGACACACACACAGACAAAGAGAAAATGAGAGAGAGGGAGAGAGAGAGAGAGAGAGGGGGGGGGAGAGAGGATGGGACACAGACAGACAGACAGACAGACAGACAGACAGACAGAGTCAAAGACAGAGAGGGAGAGAAGACAGAGTTAGCCTGCCAGTCAGCCAGCCAGTCAAACAGACAAGCAGATATGGAAGGGGAAATGGGGATGTTCTTGTGAAATCAATATTTTGTTTGCGTCCCATTGCCTTCCGTCACTTTCATGGGCCACATTAAGTCAGTGCTGTATTGTGGCTATAGCCAAAGGTAGTTGTCCATAACCAGTAAGGTGCCAAACGATTAAGTGCGTCGAAAGTCAGTGCTGTATTGTGGCTATAGCCAAAGGTAGTTGTCCATAACCAGTAAGGTGCCAAACGATTAAGTGCGTCGAAAGTCAGTGCTGTATTGTGGCTATAGCCAAAGGTAGTTGTCCATAACCAGTAAGGTGCCAAACGATTAAGTGCGTCGAAAGTCAGTGCTGTATTGTGGCTATAGCCAAAGGTAGTTGTCCATAACCAGTAAGGTGCCAAACGATTAAGTGCGTCGAAAGTCAGTGCTGTATTGTGGCTATAGCCAAAGGTAGTTGTCCATAACCAGTAAGGTGCCAAACGATTAAGTGCGTCGAAAGTCAGTGCTGTATTGTGGCTATAGCCAAAGGTAGTTGTCCATAACCAGTAAGGTGCCAAACGATTAAGTGCGTCGAAAGTCAGTGCTGTATTGTGGCTATAGCCAAAGGTAGTTGTCCATAACCAGTAAGGTGCCAAACGATTAAGTGCGTCGAAAGTCAGTGCTGTATTGTGGCTATAGCCAAAGGTAGTTGTCCATAACCAGTAAGGTGCCAAACGATTAAGTGCTTCGAAAGTCAGTGCTGTATTGTGGCTATAGCCAAAGGTAGTTGTCCATAACCAGTAAGGTGCCAAACGATTAAGTGCGTCGAAAGTCAGTGCTGTATTGTGGCTATAGCCAAAGGTAGTTGTCCATAACCAGTAAGGTGCCAAACGATTAAGTGCGTCGAAAGTCAGTGCTGTATTGTGGCTATAGCCAAAGGTAGTTGTCCATAACCAGTAAGGTGCCAAACGATTAAGTGCGTCGAAAGTCAGTGCTGTATTGTGGCTATAGCCAAAGGTAATTGTCCATAACCAGTAAGGTGCCAAACGGTTAAGTGCTTCGAACTTGGTGATATTGGGAGGGAGAAGTGGGTTGGTGAGAGAATCACGGTGAGTGGGGGAGGCGACAGGGTATTTGGGGACCTGGCGGAAGGAGAGAGGTGGGGCGGGGAGCGTGTGGAAGGAAGGGGGACACATCATAGAGAGTTGAACCCACCACAACACCACCGCAAATCGATTAACTCTTTGCTCTGCTGTGTGTTAGTGAATCGGTCATCAACAAAATCCTGATTTATTTATGATCCAGTCATGATTTGTCCTTGTGGTTCTGCTACAGTCATTGTGCTCTCTCTGTGTGTTAGAGGTCTGGGTGAAAAACCGCTGTCATTATTCCGTTGTTTCATCTGACCAGACCCTCGCCAACACCCACCCCAGTCATGCAGGAAAACGAGTCTTGCTTTGGTAGACTTGACGGATCTCATATTGGGGTCTCTGGTGGACTTTCGTTCATTTGTTTGTTAATCTGTTTGTTAATCTGTTTGTTAATCTGTTTGTGGTTATTTTCTAACAGGGGTGTTTTTGATGGGCCATTATTACAATGGCTAAGGATCGTAAACATACTTTTCTTTCCTCTTTTTTCTTTTTTCCCAAACTTCTCCAGTCAATTAGTTTTGTGCAATTTCCTCTTCAAACGTGTCAGAACTCTGTATGGTCTCTGTGATCGGATTAGAAGAGATCGGACTACCCAAACAGAAAGACTAAATAAAAAGAAACAATACATTTGAAATAGATAACTGCGGCAAGTGAGACGTTCCATTGAGACCAACAGATGTTGATCGTTGTGGCGAAAAAAAAAAAAGCGAAACTGCCGTCTGTATAAACAGAACCCAGACAGACCTGAGAAAGGTAGAGGAAGACAGTTGTAGAAAGTTGATGATGATGAAGATGACGATAGTGATGTTTCATGATATGGCTTGTTGATGTGTCAACAAATACACACTTTTGTTGCAGTTGTTGTTTGCATGGTTTCTGTTTGAAGGGGATCGATTGTCCATACAAGAAAGGTCTGACAACATTGTCGTTCTGTCTGCTACTATAATAAGACTACAATACATCGATGTGAAGGAGCACAAACAGATTGAATCTTTGACTGGCTCAACAATAAACAGCTTCAGTCAATCACAATGGGATCAGAGAGAGGAGAGAGAGAGAGAGAGAGAGAGAGAGAGAGAGAGAGAGAGAGAGAGAGATCTATGAAAGTGGAACATGTTTTATTCAGTACAGGTCACTGCCCTTACTGTGTGGGGTTTCCTTATATAATTACTATTAACAATCAGCATAAAAACAAATGGAGGCTTTGGAAACAGATCTGCGGCAACTCCAGAATACTATGAATATTAATACAACGTTAGCGTTTACAGTGTTTACCTGCATCAGCATTCCTTTCAGGTGTCTTGTATATACACTTGAATATTTGTTTTTCAAATTCTTCAGAAGATGTCTGTTACTGGTTTTCATCAGCAAGGGTTAGAGAGACTGACAGACATGCAGAGAGAGAGAGAGAGAAGAAGAGAG
>CM065729.1:37452487-37492487 GCA_033310375.1 Conus canariensis | reverse complement strand
TAGACTGTGAAGGAGGGTAACAGTCAAATAATTCTAATACTTTCGGTTCAGCCTCCGTGCACTTACATGATGTGAACGGAGAACAAATAGTAAAGGAACGAACAAAACGGTTGTTAATTAATGACAGTGTGATATCTGATGCTGAGGCAGAATCAAGGAAAAAGAAATAGATAGTGATAATGTTTCATCAAAATTTGGCAGTTGAACGGCTAAGTACTCATGCTGACGTAAGAATCTTCGACCACAAGGTCACTTCAAGTTCTTACTGATTTTACGTTCCTGGGCGTTTAATACTAACCTGGTAAAATAATAGTATTGTACATGCGCGGATATTGAGCAATGCTTTTCTTTGTTCAGTGTATTCTGGTTGAATTTTGATATTTGGTAAGTATGCCCGACTGCCCTGTAAGAATCCAGTGTCTTCCTTTCAGTACTATCTAAAGTCATTGCGTGGTGTATTCTATGTCATGTACCACTCGGTAGTGAAACAGTGTAGGGAGTTGCATGATGCCAGACATATGCAGTTTTACAGCAGATTCCACGAAAATCTTGTTCAGAGATGTCCCACCCGATGTGATCTTTGAATTTCTGAAAGAGATCAACATTTTTGATCTGATTTAAGATTTTACAGAAGAAAGATTCTTTAAAAAAAAAAACATTTCGGGTATGTTTTTAGAATGTGTATTTTAAAGGGTTGCGTGAATGGGGGTTTGTTGTTGTTGTTGTTGCTCTCGTTGTTGTTGTTGTTGTTGTTGTCATTGTTGTTCTTGTTGTTTTTCAAGATTTGTGGGTTGACTTCAACGCGGTGACAGTCCTGATATGGCCCTTTGCGGTCAGCTGGGCTATAAGCAACATTATCTTACCTTACCTATCTAAGGTCTTTCCATAGTGCATCATAAGGTAATCTGTGGCGGGGAGAGGCTGGAATCCAGAAGCACGCGCGCTGAAAGGGTTAAGGCATCAGGCTGAAATTGTCCTGATCTGGCGCCAGGTGAGCACCAAGGAGCTGCTCCTGATGGTGGTGTTCCTCTTCTCCGGCGTCCTCATCTTCGCCAGCGTCATGTACTACGTGGAGAACAACACCTTCAACAACATCCCCATCGGCTTCTGGTGGGCCATCGTCACCATGACCACTGTCGGCTACGGGGACAAGGTGAGCCCGTAATCGCTGTGTCGGTCTGTCTGTCTGTCTGTATATCCGTGTCTTTCTGTCTGTGTCTGTCTGTTAGGCTCTGTCTGTCCGTCAGTTTCATCACGGCTGTATGGCTCCTGAAATTGAAATAACTGGAAAATGAATCTCTCTTCTCTCTCTCTCTCTCTCTCTCTCTTCTCTGTCTCTGTTCTGTCTGTCTGTCTGTCTGTCTGTCTGTCTGTTTTTTCTCTCTCTCTCTCTCTCTCTCTCTCCTCTCTCTCTCTCTCTCTCTCTTTGCACGTTTTCAAATGCAGTTTGGAAGCTAACATAATGGTTCTTTTATATTAAACAAGCGTACATTTATCGAAGCTGAAAGGAGAATAACAGAATGCACGATCCCATAACGAGCAATAAGCTTTGAAAAGAACACGAACAAGAAAGAGGGAAGCATGACGCACTAAATATTCAAGCGCCCGCTCAATTGATTTTAAGTCTGATTGATTGAATGACTTATTGAATTCCGACCGAGTGACTGAACGCATGATCGATCTGTGACTGGTGTATGAATGGGTCAACTGCTTATCCGATTGACTTACTGCATGTTTGTTTGACCGACTGATTAGATTAGACGAATTCCCCGAATTCTCCCACCAAATCGCAGTGATGTTTACATAATTCAGCAAAATAGCTAACTCGAAATATGTATTGATATCTGTAAATAAGAACTGCAGAGGTGAAAAACCAAAGATAAAGTTTCAGCAGTCTAGTTTCTTATTCAGCTTTTTCCCATTTAAATTCTGTTTCATCTTCTATACAAACGAGCTAATTATCGTCTTTAAAGCTGGAGACTACGTTGGTTTAGATAGTATATTTTAGCTGTGTCGAAATGTAAATACTAATACAAATTGGATAGGACAACAAGAAATTCTCATATAAAACATTTTCTTAAGAGAATACGCTCACAAGAATTTACGATGGATATCTGAACAGGGATGCATAATGTCTCCACAACATGACAAAACAGCAACACATGAAACAAAGGGGATAAAGACCAGAGAGAGAGAGAGAGAGAGAGAGAGAGAGAGAGAGAGAGAGAGAGAGAGAGAGAGAGAGAGAGAGAGAGAGAGAGATTGTAGGCCAGGGGATAAGGAAAATGACTCATTTAGGTGAGTGAACGCCAGCGTGTGAGAAGCAGTTCCTAACTGCACACCATCCATAACAAAGCGAGGCCGACTCTGAACAATAGATAGACATCAGAAAAGATGGAGACCAGTTCGGTACGGTTAGTTTCAAAGTGATGTGACTGCAGGTGGAAACTGAAACAAATTTCAAAAAGAAATTACAGTTAATACCAGTTAATACCAGAAATTACAGTTAATAACAAGAACAAACAAATTACAAGACTTAACACGACGCGTTTCGACTTCTTAGGTCTTCTCCAGGCAGCATTCAGCACAATGAAAACGAAGAGCAACCAATCATTTGTCTTCTCCAACTGGATGAAAGATGGGCGTAGAATTGCTCGTTCTTCGTTTTCATTGTCCTGAATGTTGTTTATCTTACCTGAAGAAGATCTAGGAGATCAAAAGTCGTCGTGTTTTATCTTTTGTTTCTTCCATGTTATCTGGTTGATTAACTATAATTTCTTTTAAAAAGCAGTTCTGTAGAGACTGAAAAAAGAAAGGCGGAGGTGAGTTTTTCATCTATATTCTGTTCACGGTCAGTAATTTTAGACTTTGTTAATAAGCAAATACATGAATGTACTTTAAAAAAAAAACGAGTGCAAAGGGAAAGAGTAAGTACCTGATTCATCCATATATATCTGATTTATCCATCGATCTATATGTACCTGAATTATCCATCGATCCATAAGTACTTTATTTATCCATCGATCCATATGCACCTGATTTCTCCATCGATCCATGTGTACCTGATTAATCAATCGATCTATAAGTACCTTAATCATCCATCTATTCGTATACGTATGATTTATCCATCGATCCGTACTTGATTTTTTCATCGATTCGGAAGTACCTGAATCATCCATCGATAATTGAGTACATTCTTCATCCACCGATCCGTATGTACCTCATTTGTCAATCGATCCGTAAGTACCTGATTTTTCTATCGATCCATAATATACTTGATTTATCCGCTGAACTGTAAGTACCTGACTAACCTATCGGTGCATAAGTTACCATATTCATGCATCTGATTTATCTGCCGGTCTGTGAGTACCTTATTCATTCATCTGATTTATCCATTGGTCTGTAAGTATCTTATTCATTCATCAGACTTATCCATCGATCTGTAAGTACCTTATTCATTGATCTGATTTATCCATCGATCTGTAAGTACCCAGTTTACCCATCGACACGTAGGTGGCTGATCCATCCTTTGATCTGTAAGTGTCTGATTTGACCATCGATCTTTATGTACCTGATCTGTCCATCTGTCCGTAAGTACCTGATGCAACCATCGATCTGTAAGTACCTGATCTATCCATCTACCCCGTAAGTACCTGATTTGACCATCGATCTTTATGTACCTGATCTATCCATCTACCCCGTAAGTACCTGATTTGACCATCGATCCCTAACCACCTGATTTGCACCTCTATCCGTAAGTACTGATTCGGTCCATCGATCTCTCAAGCACCTGTTTGATCGCTCTATGGATGGGTGGGCTTCTCTGCCTGCCGGCAGGTGCCCTTTACGGAAGGGGGCTACATCCTGGGCTTCCTGTGCGTGCTGTGCGGCGTGCTGACCGTGGCCTTCACCGTGCCCATCGTCGTCAACAACTTCACGCTCTACTACGCGCATGCGCAGTCCCGCAACCAGCTGCCGCCGCAGAAGAAGCGCGAGCTGCAGCAGAAGCTGATTATGAAGAACCAGAAGGCCACCGAGTTCATCAAACGCCTCGCCATCAACGTGCAGCAGCGACGCAACAATAACACCACCGCCGCCGCCGCCCATCGCCGTGCCGGTGGCGGTGAAGGGGAAGGTGCCCCCCGAAGGAGGGAAGGCAAGGCGGAGGACGGGGAGAAGAACTTCAACCCTCTGGAGGATCTGAAGACCCCAAGGACCACCACCTCCAGGTGCGTGTTCTGGACCGGTTGTTCGGTTTGTGTGTGTTGGGCGGGGGTTCTTTCTTTGTTTCTTTTCTGTTCTTTGTTTGTTTTGTTTCGTTTCCTTTCCTTTGTTTTCTTTTTCATGTTTCTTTCTTTTCTTTTCCTTTCTTCTTCTTTCTTTTCTTTTCTCTCTCTCTCTCTCTCTCTCTCTCTCTCTCTCTCTCTCTCTCTCTCTCTCTCTCTCTCTCTTTCTCTCTTTCTTTCCTTCATGCCTTTCTTTGCTTTTTTTTCACTCTTTCTTTCCTTCTCGTTTATTTCTTTTTTCTTTCCTTATTTCTTTGTTTTTTTTTCTCCATTTTTTGTTTCTTTTCTCTCTGTCTTTGTTTCTTTTCCTTCTTTTTTTTTCCTTTTTTTCTTTTTTTCCTTCCTTTCTTTCTTTCTTCCTTTCTCTCTTCCTTTTATTTGGGGGAAGGGGGTGGAGAGAGGTCGGGTGGTTGATGGGGGGTGGGTCGGAGTGGGGTGATGGGAGGTAGGAATTGGGGATGGGGGGTGGAGTAAAGGAGAAATGCGATAGGGATATGAGGGGCAGAGTGGCGGAGCTGTTTAAAGCCGAGGAAGAGAGAGAGCTGAAAGGGACGTAGTTCAACATTTTGGAGATTTGGGGGCAATCTTAAATCACCTTGCCTCCACGTCAGAGGAGAGGTGGAACTGGAGCGAGACTGTTTCTGAAAGCGCAGTGAGGAGAGTTGGGTTGGGAAGAGGGACTGGGGAGGAGTCGGGTGGGCGGGGGGGTGGGAGGAAGGGGGAAGGAAGATGGGTGTCGGCGGACAAGGCGAAGACAGAGGGAAGGATTGTGTAGTTGGGGAAAGGGACTCAGGTGTGTGGAACATCTAGATCCCAGCCTGTTTGTCCAGAGAAAAGAACATCACGTGACAAGTGGCCATAGTCTGACAGACGAACAATGGCGGCAGGGTTCTTCCGTCTTTTTTTTTGTCTTTTTTTTTAAAGTTTTGAACTCATTTCGACTTCCATATCGTACCGGGGTTTGGATGGGGGCTGTGTGCTATTGGGAGAAGGAAGAATGGATGGAGGACAACTTTTGGGGGTGGGGGGGGGGACGGGAGAGGATTTAGAAGTATAAAGATTATTTTATTAGGACACACTTTGGGCTGAGCTTTCCTAAAAGCACCAGCAGTAGCATTATCGCTTACAATCTTTTTGTCTCCTCTCCCCCATTTCTTCAGGAACTCCAAAGATTCGGGCATCGATGCGTGTCTCCCCTCACCCCCGGGTTCGCCGCACAGGCGCGGCGCTCCCCCCAAGGACAACAACAGTAAGCCTCCCTTGGCCATGACAGAGGCCGACATCAACGGGAGTCTGGGATCCTTCGGCGCCGCGCGACCCGAGGAAAGCCTGGGCTCCCTTGGGGCCGGAAGGCCGGAGGGAGGTTTGGGAGCCGATGGCGCCGGACGACCGTCGTCCCGGATCCAGACGGTGTCTGAGATCGTGCCGGATCTGGAAATGCCCGGAACTCCGGACACGGCGTTCAGCACGGATATGGAGAACAAGGCGGTAACGGCTTTGCAGTTTTAGTTCTTAGCTGGTAAACTGGGTTGTATTTTTCCCCTTCGTCAGTTACATCAACTGGTTGACTGCTTTCTTCATTGGGTAACTGATTTCAGTGTTTCGTTAGACTGACAGCCACTCCATTTTATGTTCATTCATATACGTCAGGTATAGCCAGTCAGTGCGTAAGGTGACTGGTTGCTCGCCTAGATAAGCGGGTGTTTGGTTTGTTGGATAATTTTTAGTCTAGGTTTCTTTGGTTTAGTTTGGTTTGTGAATTACGTAGTTGGTAAGGTGCTTGTTTTGGTCAGTAATTTGGATAGTTGGTTTGTTTTGTTAGTCAGGTAGTTAAATGCAGTTCGTTAACTGGTATCTATTTATCTTAATCAGTTAATTTAATCACTTATTAACCCAAAGCGTTAACTTCTTTGCCTGTCTGCTGTGTTTAATTTTCCAAAGCGTTGAAGCATTTGTGCTGTAGGTGACTCAAAGCAACAAGTGTTGATGGGTTGTCACTTCCAGCCACTTAGTGGACCATTCACGTATTGACTAAGAATTGACCCTGGCCACTCTGCCTTGATCATCCCTCCCTCTCCCAACCCTCTTCTGTCTCTGCCTTGATCATCCCTCCCTCTCCCAACCTTCTTCTGTCTCTGCCTTGATCATCCCTCCCTCTCCCAACCCTCTTCTGTCTCTGCCTTGATCATCCCTCCCCCTCCCAACCCTCTTCTTCTGTCTCTGCCTTGATCATCCCTCCCTCTCCCAACCTTCTTCTGTCTCTGCCTTGATCATCCCTCCCTCTCCCAACCCTCTTCTGTCTCTGCCTTGATCATCCCTCCCTCTCCCAACCCTCTTCTGTCTCTGTCTTGACTGTCTTCATCCACAACTCCCTCAGAGACTGTACTGAAGATCAGAAGGACGGAAAGGGAGGGAATGGGAGGGATGGGTATGGTGGTGGTGGTGGTGGTGGTGGGGGGGGGGGGGTAACATACGATTCAATGACAGTACACAGAGAGGAGAAACGGGAGGTGGGGAATTACCGGGGTGGGAGGGGGTGGGTGGGTGGTAAGATTTGACTACGAGGTGACTTGCTGCATGCGAGACGTGCCGTGGAGAACCTTGTGTTCTGGCAGCTGTTGTCTTGCTGCATGCGAGACGTGCCGTGGAGAACCTTGTGTTCTGGCAGCTGTTGTCTTGCTGCATGCGAGACGTGCCGTGGAGAACCTTGTGTTTTGGCAGCTGTTTCCACAGTGGCACAGCGGGTCATCTGGATAGAGCTCACGATAGAGAAGCATGTTCTGAGCTAAGCTTGATTCCGAAGATCACGTGCCTTATTTAGAGATCGATGTGTGCAGTCGTTTCAACGTCAAGCTGTCACGAAAAGTGTGTGTGTGTGTGTGTGTTGTGTGTGTGTGTGTGTGTGTGTGTGTGTGTGTGTGTGTGTTAGACAGACAGACAGACAGACAGACAGACAGAGCAACCAACCAATCAACCGACCGACTGACCGACTTATCCAGTCCACGAAGAGACCGAACGTAAAAAAAACAAATCTTTGGACCATGTGTCTGTTGACCTGCTACAATTTCTCCCCCCCCCCCTCCCCAATCACAGATGATCGAAACGGAACAGCTTCTACACACCCTCCAAGACCTAGACGAGAAGAAACGAGAGGAACGCAGACGACAGCTGAACAGGATGAACCAACGGAGAGACGAGGTCCGAGCCAGGGCTACCCCGAGACCCCCCAACGTCCCGAAAAATAATCAGGTGACTCCCAGGAACTAGCAGAATGACGTCATTCTGAAGAAGTTCGCGCGTGACTGATACGTGGAGGTGGAGGTGGGGTTAGACACGGCAACAAGAGGTCGCTTCCGGAAGAGCGTTATACTTGAACATGGCGACGGCCTTAGCGAGAATTCACTGTGGAGACGGAGTGGTCATGCTTTGAATGGTGGTTAAGGCGAGCTTTAGACACTTGAAGAATAAGCTCAGCAATAGGCTACTGCTTTCAAGGAGAGAAAGAAGGAGAGAGAAGAAGGGGGTGGGGTGGATATAGGATTGGCGTCACACGTGCACCTGCAAAAGCACAGGCGCTTGCACATGCGTAGGGACGTGTGCAATCACCCTCCCGTCCTCAACTCTACACCACCACACACATGTACCACAAACCATTCCACACACACACACACACACACACACACACACACACACACACACACACACACACACGCACGCACGCAGCACGCACACGCACACACGCACACACACACACACACACACACACACACACACACCACGGATACCAGGTCCATCATCAGGGCCACTACCATTCTTACATCGTACCCAGAAAATGAACGCTTCAGTTACGATTCACCGACGAGACCCCCCTCCCCTTCTTCCCCTCCCCTTCTTCGCAGTGCAAAAAAAGCAGCATTAAAAACATCCTACCAAAACTTCCCATGGAAAGCTGATCCACCTGTGCGAAACGTGCAAAGTCTTCTTATATAAGATAAGACTGGAGAAACTGGGTCCGTGTTACGCACTTTTACCTGCGTACCACAAGGTGCATTCATTTTGTTCATTGAATAAAGATTGGTGAACTCTACTTGTGCCTGGAGTTGGTGCGCTGGGGAACGTCAGCGGCAAAGTTCTTTTGTTTTCATTCTTTTTGAGGGTGGTGCGTCCAAGTTGTACGACTTGCGAGTCTCCAAGGCTTATGGCAGTGTATTACCCCTATATGTATGTGGACAGCAGTATTTCTGCTGGCGGAAAACGCTGCATTCTTGTCACTCTTAAGAAAAGTCCATCGGTGTTAATGTATGGAGTGTGCCTCCTCGATGTTTGAAGACGACCAAGACAAAAGCAAAAACAATAAGCAAACATACACAAAAAACTTCTTTGGAGATGTGTGCAGCGTCTTTGCTGCAAAAAGGCCGTCCATGTTTTTGTTTTTTTTCATTTGAGAGTGTATGCACCGTTGTTGTTGGAGAAAGAACATCAGGGTCGTTTTCTCGAGACTGCTCAACTATGCCCGGTATTTTACTGTGAAGTTGAAACAGTGAATACACTCTGGCTCTATTGAAGCTTGCACGCTATTTCTGTTTGAGAAAGTCCATCCATTTTTGCTCACTGAAGATCACGTCATATTATTCATGCGTTCATGATTAGGTTTCCTTTTTCTTTTAGAGAAAGGTTTCTTTTCTGTGGACGTACGCATCTTGGCCATTTCAGAATATCCACCCTATGTGAATATTTATTGTCGTGTTGATGGAGACAATGCTTACATATGACAGACTGCAACCTCGTTGCTTAAGAAAGTCCATCCATTTTGTTTCTTGAACATTGTCCATCATCGTTACTTTTTTCCCCCTTATGTTATATTTAAAATTTCGGAGATTTTTTTTTTTTTTTTTTTTGCTTTGTGAAAAAAATATTCCTTTGATAATTCAGAAACTCCCTTTTTCTTGATTGAAGGATTTGTATCCGTGTTTTCTTCAGAGGAAAAATGTATTTCGCTCTCAAATTGTAAACACCTTTGTTCTAAGAAAGTGCACGCATTTTCTCGTCTACAGTTTAAGAAAGTTCATTCAGTTTGCTGAATAACAGAATATATCATTGTTGTTTGAGAGAAAGTCCATTTTATCGTCCGGAAATTGTTCAACATTGTTGCTTGGAAAATAATCCTGATTTTGCTCACTGGAAAAGATGCACAATTATAGCTTGGAGAATACATATTGACCTTACCTGACGCTGTTAACACAGCTTCGTTAATGAAAAAAAAACTGTATATCCATTTTGCGCCCGCACCATTATTGTGATTTAAGGGGTTTTTATATACAAATTTCTCTTATTACAATTCATGCAAAAAGGACACCCATTTCCGTGTTGTCATGAAAAAAAAACAGCTGCCGAAGCCTAACGTAAAGTCCTCTTGAATTAACTTACTGTAATTTATATTGTCGATGTCGTTGTTGTTGTTGTGGATGATGCTGTGCTGAATTGGACCCGCTGGCAGTGAGAAAAGCATCCTTGCTGTCGAGGCTGGAACAGGACGTGGATCGTTTCCCGAAGATTGTCGGTGGCCTTGACCTTCGTCATTCATCTGGACAAAAGAGTTAAAAGAGCCCAGGGAGATCTCACTCTGCCACATGAATACCTGGCAGTACGGGTCAACGGGCAGAACATGCTGCCTCGTAAGGCAGAAGTCGGATGTCTGATTTCTAATCCAGATTGTTTGGATTTTCCCGCCGAAGTTAGCGTTCAGTAATACCAAACGGACAGAAGTCATGACTTCGCTCGCGTGTTAGTAGATCTGAAGGTGACTTGACACACTTCAAGGACGGACATCACCGCAGAGTGAGTGAGGCAGACGGCAGCAGAGAACTATAAAATAGGCATTCTGGCTCACCCGGCTCCGCTGTTGCTCCGCCGGCTTACCCAGAATGCCTATTTTATAGTTCTCTAATAGTAAACACTTTACAAAATACATAATGTGTAGGATTATCTGTTTTTAACACTAATTTAGAAAACTTTTGAGACTTAAGTTTTTGCTTAATCCTTCGTTTTTCTTGATCAATAACATCATTTTCCCGCATACATTCATCAAATGTGAAATAAATTTCTGCAAAACTCTTCACATCTGGCCGCATTACTGATCACCTCTGGATCTCACTTGAGACCCTATGGCGCCCTAGGGCCCCAAGTCAGACCCAGAGGGTCACATATAACACGGCCAGATGTGAAGGGTTTTGAGAATATGCTTCCAACAGTAGTATACTTTTATACTTGGTTGCCTGCTTACTATTTTTCTAATTTGGGGCAGTCCCCTTACCCCCTTTTTAGTGACTCTTCCAGATTTGGGTTTACGGGCGTTTATAGCCGCGCCAGTGACCCAGACAACACAACACATGTGGTTTACGGGCGTTTATAGCCGCGCCAGTGACCCAGACAACACAACACATGTGGTTTACGGGCGTTTATAGCCGCGCCAGTGACCCAGACACACACAAACGGCGAATACCACAACGACAAATGGGAAGAGTCACTAGAGGGCAGGGAAGAGGGCCAAATTTAGACTTTTGCAATACCATGACAAACAAGAATATAAAACTACCGCAGGCATATTCTCAAAGTTATATATTTTAAGATTTATATATATACCCAGCATACAGAAAGCTTTACAATTACATGGTGTCTACTTGCCTAGAGTAAAGTTGTTTTTATTTTGTTAAAACAACACCAAAAGCTAATTAACAAAGTGCATCTTACCTTACTTTTTAGTCACTACTTTTTAATAAAATTTATTTTAAATACTTTATTAGATTGAATATAAAAATGCTGCTTTTAATACATAAAATTGGGAAAAGATTATTTTGAGGTGGGGAATTTAGCCGCCTAAATTTATACAATGACGGCTAACGCCTGCACTAAACGACGCCGGTGGGGAATTTAGCCGTCTAAATTTATACAATGCTGCGTGGCGGCCTGCAGTAAACGACGCCCTTACATCCGTTATGTGTAACTTGACACGAACCAGCAAACAGTGTGACGCTTCGACTCGGCAATTATGCAGTTGAGTAAGCTGTGGCCAGACATGTCTGACCTAGAGTACTACATAAAGGCAGCAAACCCTTCAGAAGTGAAGAGGAGTTGTCTCCCCGGAAAAGAATGTAACAATTAATTGTGTTTTATGAAAAAAAATCGTCATTAAGTCGTTCTAGGTTCTTATTCAAGTCGGCATCACGTTCTTATTCAAGTTCTTATTTAAGTTCTTAACAAGTTTTTATTCAAGTTCTTAACAAGTCAACATCAAGTTCTTAACAAGTCATCATCAAGTTCTTAACAAGTTCTTATTCAAGTACTTATTCAAGTACTTATTCAAGTTCTTAACAAGTCGTCATCAAGTCGTCATTAAGTTCTTATTATGTCGTCATTAAGTTCTTATCAAGTCGTCATCAAGTTCTTATCAAGTTCTTATTTAAGTTTTCATTAAGTCGTCATCAAGTCGTTATCAAGTTCTTATTCAAGTCACTTATAATTATTTATTAAGTTCTTGAAATATTACTGCATATCAAATGTATCAAAATGAGATTTTGTTGTTGGCAGTTCTGGTATTCTTTTTTGTTCAGATTTTGTATTTAGTGGCTGTGATTTTTTGGGCTGCTTTGGTTTTTGCTGTCTTTCTTTATATGTTTTATAAACGTAATAACCACCCCCACCAACAGCAATGACGCCAAAAATGCCAACTCTTTTAATCCAAATAATCCATGAATACTTTGGTGTTGCGGGACTTGAAACAACTTGTTCTTGTTGTGGCTCTGGCACAACTGGTGTTTTTTCATTATGAGTTATATGTTGTAACTCTAAGTTTCTTTTTTTGTTCCACTCTGCTAATTTTTTCCCTGCTTCAACGCGCCCAGGATTCTTTTCACGGGTCACTTTCTCCATCAACGTTTTCTGATTCTGCTCGGTCATTTTTAAGGGAAATAAAATCTATATGATTAAACGTAATTAACCCCATAATTACTGGCGACAATAATGTTCCAAATCTGTAATATAGATCACATCCTAGAGACTCTAATGACTTTGTTAAAACTGGATCCTGCGTTAAATCATACATAAAATCTTGTTCAGAATCAATGGGCACAAATCTACTAACTAGTTTAGTGTACAAACTAAGAACAGTTTGTCCGACACTTTTGACCATTCTTGACCCCAGTTGCGCTTCATACCTGTTGTGATACTTTACAATGTCTTGCGGCGACATCTGTTGAATCTGTTCTATGCTGAATTCATTTCCGAGGTACTGTTTTGTTTTTCCACACGCCGCCAAAGAATACAGCCTTTCCTTTTGGCGCATAATAGCTTGGTCATCAACTTGATTATTTGTAATCATAAGTTCAGGAAGTAAATCATCGCAGTTTATGTTTTATTAATAATAAATATTATTTTATTTTTAAAAAATGAGCACCGAAAAAACTGTTGCCAACCTTGTATACCATTCTGCTGTTATTGGAGGTCTAAGCGTAGGATACACAATGCTTGGTAAAAGCTTGTTAAGAATAAAACCAGCAGATCTTGGCAAACTAGACTTTGAAGACTCAGCAAAGTTGATTGCTGTTATTACAGCTTCGTTTGCTACGAAAGACTTTCTAGTTAAGCAAGGAATAATTCCAGAAAATATAAATATGTAAAAAAAATACATTTATAAAAATGGCTTCACTCGTAATGATGATAGGCGGCGCAGTGGTTAACGCGCTTGCTTTCAGCGGAAGTAATTATGCGTTTAGTAAACTACAAAATAACGATGAGAGAAAAAGACATAACAGAGCTATGGAGCAACTAGCCGCTGCACAAGACACCTATGAAAAGCAAAGAATGGAGCAGTTAGATTTTATTAACGACAGACTTAAACAACAGGGACATGCAGCTTACACATTTAAAGATGTTGACCAGGCAATAAAAGAATATTATTTAGTGACAGGCAAACAAGTTGAAACATTGCCCCCACCAAAATTTAGCGATTACTATCAACCATCAGAAAAACAAAAGATGCAAGAAATATTGTTTATTGTCTTTGGCATGACCGCTGTGTATTTTGTTGCACAAAGTATTGGCTGAATAAAAAATGAACAAGATCTATTATTCTCCAAAAGGATATTGGAAGGGAATCACAGCAATTAAAAAGCTAAGCCAAGCAGCGGGAGTCAGTGAACAAACAGCAAAAGAATGGTTATCTAAACAAGCGATTTGGCAAATTTATCTACCAGCGCCTAAACGAATACAGAGACCACACTTTGTGAATATAACACCAAACGACACCCATCAAATGGATCTTCTATATTTACCCCATGATACGATTAGACGAAAAAGATTTAAGTACGCACTTACAGTCATTGATATAGCTTCAAGATACAAAGATGCGGAACCATTAACACAAAAGAGTGCTTCTGCTGTTGCTGTTGCTATACAGCTGATATATCAACGAGGCCCTTTAACTTATCCTCGCATGATTCAAGTTGATGATGGAAAAGAATTTAAAGGTCAAGTGAATCAATTATTGTTAAAACATAGAGTTACCATTAAAAGAGGCATTCCGGGTGTTCACAGATCACAGGGTTTGGTTGAAAACTTTAACAAACAGTTATCTGAAAGACTTTTCTCCTACCAGTATCACAGAGAGCTGATTGACAATTCTCGCAACACAGAATGGGTTAGAAGACTGCCCTCAGTTTTGCGCGCAATGAATAATGAAGAATTTAAAGGTCTAAAACCAGTACAAGCAATCAAAAAACAATAAATAAATGTTGTTGAAGGAGACGCCAGTTCATCAAGCAAACTATTACCATTTGGTTTGAAAGTAAGGTACCTTTATTTACCGGGAGAAGCAGAAGGGGACACCCGCATCAGGGCAACAGATCCAGTTTGGAGTGTTGACTCATATGAAATAAAAAGAATTGTAAAGATGAATCCGCCCGTGTATTATTTACGAGAAACTGACACAACAAAACGACCAGCCCCTCAAAGATCTTTTGTGAAAGAAGAACTGCAGATAATCCCCCCAGACACAGTTCCGCTTTAACTGATTTACGTAAATATATTTGAGTTAAAATGGAAGCTCAAAAAAAATTATTTGCGTATAGATTTATTATTAAAACAATGATAAAGAATAAACTACCCATTGATCCTAATATTTATGAAAAAATCAAAAATCTTGAAACAACAACCACAAATAATCCAGCTATACTGGATAAAGAAATTACTGAGTATCTAATTGCGCTTGACCAAATGTCCTCCAGTGCCCAATTGCATATGAATACTCTGGATTAACAAATACTCTTTTTGTGTTAGTGCGGTCAAGAGACCGTTTTGTTACAACAGTTGTGTTGATCTCATGTAGATTAGATCGTAGTTTGTAATTGTCATGATGAAAAGTCTTTTTATTGAACAATGCTTCTTTGTAGTTGTCATGTGATATGTTTGACAGCACAACACTGCGAGATATTCCCTTTGCTTTTTTGACAACTTTTTTTTGGCTTGAAAGACTGTACATTTTTGACCTTAAACCAATAAACTCCTTGATCACACCTCCAGATAATTCATCCTTCATCTTACCTAAAACCTTCTTATTAATAACTGAATGCAAAGGTGAATCTTTAGGGTAATCAGATGTGTCGTACCATCCAGCATGCTCTTTTGCTACTTCTAATTCCATGTCTTTGTAAAAATCTTCAGTAGGGATGTCGATTACAAAGGAATCTGTATCTGTGTACAGAACTCTGGACTCTGGATACAAGGGTTTAAAGTAGTCGTAAAGAAATTCTAACATCAAAAGCTTCGACAGCTCTAAAACAGTAAACCCAATAAAAACAGGTTTGTCCAATTTGACTTTCTTTTTTTTCATCATTATTCCAAAAAGCTGATCATGAAATCTTCTGAAGTCTTGATAATTTGGTTTTGAAGTCAACTTAATTGCATCGTTTTCTCTAGTGACCAATCTGACATCTTTGCGCTTGTGCGGATTTTCCATAGTCTTTCCAAAACAGCTGTTGTTCATCAACTTGAAAAAGTCTTTTTCTGAAGCATCTGCGGATTTAGTTCTGAGATCAGTGTTCTTCATGATGTATGGTTTCATGAACTGTTCTTGATCAAATGCAATTATACGATGAACTGCTGTTAACTTTAAACCATGTCTTAAATAAAATTGGAGAAGTCTGTAATGACAGACATAATTTTTTTTGTCACGAAGATTAGGCACAAGTTTAGGCGGTTCTGTCATTGACACTTTTAGGGTTTCTGCCGCTAATGGATAGTCATTATGAAGGTCATGAAGTTCATGAGGATATTCTAAATCAACTTCTAGAATAAAGCCCCGTTGTTGATCAGCTTCTAGAGTATGCAGCCATTTTAAAAACTTTTGAATGTCTTTTACACCTCCTGTGTACATTTTAAAGTTACGTAATGGAAGTGATTGACTCATAGCCCAACCATACAGATTGTTTGCATCTAAATACATAAGATAGTTAGAAGTTTTACTAGGATCATAGTTGTCTAAATACTTGTTGTTTGCTTTACAGTAATGGTGAGACGCCATACTAATTCCTCCACGCAATCCGTTTTCAATCATCTGAAGCATTGGTAGGTCAGTTAATAAATCAATCTGTACACCAGTAAATTTTAAGAAAGCATCCCAACTCATCCCAGGCGCAGAAATATAATGCGCAGGATCTAGACTATAATGTTTCATGCAGGTCTTTCTGTAATTTTCAAAGATATCCGCCAACAAACAGGTATCCGCCATTAAATAAGAATCATGATAGTCTCCCATTGTTTTAGAGTCTAATTTTTGCCACGCTTCTTGAGCATAAGAATAATCAGAATCACTGATGTCCTTTCCTCTAAGACTAGAAAAGAACGCACCTTTAGGCGGAAGGGCTGGCTCTTCAAACCTTTCCCAGCTGTTCATGTACTCATAAGGGTAAACGCCCTTTCTAACGAGCGTTGGGTCAAAATATTCTTCCGTTATTGGGCAGGACTTTAAGGATCCTGCTAGTGACTCTAATGAACCCATCAGGTGTTGCATAGAGTCATAAAAAGATAAATTATTTAAAGTGAAACACATGTACTTTTCTGATGACTGCGCAATGCATGACACCCTGAAATCGCTAGTTACTGCTTGCAATATAAGATGAGAATCATAACCTCGCAAGTTATGAAAGAATATAGGAAGTCTCCAAGTCCTAGGATCAAACTTTAGTTGAAGATTGCAATTGTTATGTGCTGCTCCTCTGAATTCTCCGCTAATGTGATCATGATCTCTTACTGTTGGGTTTAAACTTTTAGGTGTTAGCTCTAAACCACAAATCCAACAGTGAGTGGCTGAGTCATAGCGATCTTGATCTTCAGGGGTCATCTTAAGATCGGATAGGACTAGATTATTAGAACAGACATTACGAACTTCTTGCATGCGTTTTAAGAAATGTTTTGCTGCATGTGGTCCTCTGTATAATTCTGGCTTTGAATGGACGCCATCCGACCTGACAACAATGAAGGCAAATGAACAAATCTGGTGATTATTCATTATAACTGTTTTTGGTAAATGTTTTGGAGCAGGTCCTTCATAAGGAACAATAAGCGATTCAAAGTCTGCGTAAACAACGTATGGAGACCTCTGGAGTTTTTTGTAATTCTTAAAACTAACCTTACTGCCTTCTCTTGGCATAATTAGTTCTGTATTGCAGTCAACTGGACTAAGACAATGTTTTACATGTTCACTCGCTGCTTGAACAGACGGAATTCTTGTTAAACATTTTCTACAAAATTCTTGTTTGCTATGTTGTTTTGTAGTATGCACTAGTAATCTACTCATTGTGCGTATTAGAGTGTAGTGCAACCCATTAAGGCTTTGCATTAGGAGTAAGTCTACATGAGTTTTGGTTGGTTCGTCTATTGTTGGACTGTTCTTTGACACTCTAATTGGCAGAAGGTTGGTTTCTTCAGACCATGTGTAGACATTAACAGTTATTGGTGGATTTTGTTTTTCAAACTGATCAATTTTGTCTACAGCCATAGGAAATTCAAGGCCGTTAAAGTTAAGATCATTGGCCCACTGTAAATAGTTAGATACTCTCTCTGCATTTTTGGCAACGTGATGCAGCCTAGCAAGAACGCACCACATAAAACATTTGTCGTCTGAATTCTTTATGTTCAGAACTGCTTTCTTTGCAACTAATGTTGGAGGCAGTAGAATGTAAGACTTGCCTACAATTGGCTCATACTTAGCCTGTCTTAATCTGATGTCTAGGACTTCACCCTCTGACCAACCAGAGCCTCTCATTTTAGCTGCTTCAGAGGCTTCATTAAACTGTGTAAGAAGTTGATCTGCCCAACCGGGTGTTAAGTCATTATAAGAAAGAATAGTCTGCTGTTTAGTTGAGACCCAGACTTCTAGATTTTCTTCGTTTATTGTTATATAGTCGATTAAAACAACTAACCTTACTTTAACTGGAGGGTTTATTGTTAGTTTACTTGGAACTTGAGAAATAGCATGTACAACGCTTGCCTGCACGTTTGTTGGATCAATAACTTCTAAAACGACCTCATTTAAAGCTTTTGACAAACGCTCTTCCTCTTCCATTGCATCTAACCAAGAGTCAAAACTGTCATATATCTTATCCATGTTGAGCTTCTTTTCTAACTCAAAATATTTATTTAAATTAAAAAAAATACTTAGTCAGAATCAATATCAACGGTCTTTTTGTGCTTGGACTCGTAAACTAAAGTATAAACGCCCTTTGGTGTTGTTAATGTGAGCTGTTTAGAACAGAGTTTAATGTCTCGTTTACTTTTTTTAAGCATTCCTTTTTTATCTGGTCGGTGTCTGGCTGTTGAGAAAAAGTTGCCCTTGCCTTTCTTTGAAGATCAAACTTTTGTCTTTTGTAGTCCTCAAAATCAGCCTGTAGGCGACTAAATTCTTCATCCGTGATGTTTGAGTCAACTAGTGCTTTATCAATTATCAGTTTGAAGGAACTAAGTTTAGCTGTTATTAGTTGAACCATAGCTGTGTGCTTTTGGAGTTTAGCTTTTATTTTTTTGCTGACAGCACTTACAGCCAATGAACACAGGCCAAGAGTTAAAGACAAACCACCTAGAGGTAAAGCTGCCGGTGCACCTACGCCTGTTGCTAAGAGACCTACACTTGTTCCTGCTGATAGAGCACTAGTGATCGATGCTCCAGTATTAACATATGTAACAGCATTAAAGACAGCAGAATACCTTCGTTTGGTTTTACTGTATTTTGAAAGGTCCTGCTCTAGTTGGGTTTGCATTTGTGTTATGTTTGTTAATCTGAAAGTTTTTATGTCTACAGCAACAGAGTTGCCTACTATCTCTTCTTTGGGCACTTTTGGATAAACCTGAACAGACATGCTTTTTTTTAAAAATAAAAATAATTTAGTATTGGATATCTTTTAATCTGTTATCTTGAATATTCAGCTGCGCATCATATATTAAAAACAAATGTACATTAAGTGGTTTATCACTCTCTTTTTCTTTATCAATTTGAATGTTTATTACGTCTTTAACTGTTCTCCCACTCCCATGCAACTGATTATCCTCTGTTGACCTTAGGTCAATCCATAAACCGTATTTCGTTGTTAAATATTCATCAAGTCTAACACTGTGAAGGTGTAGATCTTTAGACACAAGGTCTACTGTTGGACTTCTAGACCTCCCGCCTCCAAACAATTTTCTTATTTCATCAAAATGATGATAAGGTTTAAGCCCACTACCGTAGACTTGGTTAGGACTACCCTCAATTGAACATTGTACTTTCGTTATTTTAGGATTGATAAACTTTTCACTTTGTCTTTTGAATGGTTCTTCATCTTCACACAGCAATAAAATACCTTTAAGGGATCTTGCTGTGGCACTAAAACTAAAGTTCCATATTGTGTCTGCCCTGCTTTTAGGATATTTAGTATGATGAATCACTCTTTCGTAATATATTGCTAATTTTGATTGATATTGTTGCTCAATCAGCCTTGCTAAGTTAGGGTTGCTAACAATGTCAAACTCTAACGAGATGTCAGAAATGCTGTACTTTGCGTCAGTGTCTGTAGATTTAATGACACGTTTGTATTCATTAAAAGTTAGTTCATATGACAATCTGTCTTTTAATGCTCCTTGAAAGTATGGCGCATGCGCTTTTAACAACTCAAAATCTAAGGGTATGGAAAAGCGATTTCCATAAGCAAAACTTACAGCTTCATACTTGTTGCCGGCTTTAGCATCTTCGGCGTCTATTCTGTGTTTTAGTGCTTCGTTATTTTCGATTCCTTGAAACGCAAGATCGGCCCTTTCATTATCGGTTAGCCATAGATCAGAATAGATTAGAAATATGTCTGCATTGTGTAAAGAAAATATTTCTTGCCCCTCAAGTTTTATAGAAATTTTCTTAACGATTGCCCGTCCCAGATTCTGTACAACTGTCCTGCTTGTGTCTGTTGCTGAATCAAGTTCTATTTTGAAAGTAAGCCGTGCAGATCCCGGCACAATCACTTCATCTGCTCCTAGGTCTGGAAATTTAACAGTAAGAATTTGATCTGAATCAATAGTAGATGGATTATTTGGAACAATAATATTTTGCTTATTTCCCTTCACGCCAAAGGGCTCTTTCAGTCTTCTATGTGGGTCAAGAAATGAACCATATGCTTGTGACATTTTTTTTTTATAAAACAAAATAAAAAGTTAATTATTTTTAAAACATGGCAGACATTGAAGATTATGATGTTTTTGATCCTGGAGACGACATGAGTGAAATGACTCCTTTGACACATCCATTACAATCATTGCGGCGTGAATTAACAGAAAGTAAGGTCAAATCATTTTATCAAAGTTTAGGCCAAGAACCTCCCGAATTTATAGACCCTAATGATTTTGAAACAAAAGATGACCATTTGTTTGTGAGAAACGACGAAGGACAACTTGTTCAGCTTACAACTAAACCAGACTCATCAAAGTTTTTAAAAAAGAGTACAATTAGACAAAGGCTCAGTGTGAGCGAACAAAATCGCCTTAGCATTACTAAACCAAAATTAGATAGGGAAGCAGTTGCTAAACTTCAAAACACACTACAAGAACTCCCAACAGATAACCAAATACAAAACATGGAACTTAAAGATTTAAGCCCAACAGCAGACGAAATAATACAAGCAGAAACCAGTTTTTCAGAAGAAACAGTATTAAAAACTATGCACGATCCGCCGCTACCTATGAGAGAAATAACGGCCCTTGATCATGCTTTGAGAAGCATCAGAGGCGAATTAACAAACAATTTAGCAAAACTGGGTGAACTAGATGAGCATATAAAAAGAGAAAAAGAAAAACTAGTTGAGGCTGATGACCACAACTTAGGACCTGGTGTTAAAGAAAGAATAACACAAAGACTAAAAGATCTTGAACAAGAGAGATCAGCAAGACTAGAAGTGTTGTCTAATAACCGAGAACAATTACGAACTCAAGTGAGCAGAATAAAGAAAACTATCCAAAGAATTTTATATGAAGACACAACGTTAGCAAAACGAATAAGAACACTGTTTAGAGAGCAAGGTGTCACATTAGCAAGTGTTATAACAGCCTTAGGATTTGCAATAAGTACACTGGTGTTGGCTATTACAGGCGGCGGTGGTGGGGAGCAGTGCCTCCGCCACCATCACCACCATCAGATAAATCATGGGTAAAAAAACAACTTGATCATCTTGCAAGTTTATTAAAAAAATTAGCCACTAAGGCCATAGATTCTTTACCTAGCATATTAGGGGGGATCGTTAGCTGGCTTTTGTCTGCCGCAAGTAAAGTAGTTGGCTTTATGGCTGAGCACTTATGGACATTAGTTGTCTTAATAGTTGGGTTACTTTATAGTAAGATAAAGACCAAGTAATCCTAGGGCAGTTAATCCAATAACAAGTGCTGTCTTTTCATATTCATGGTCATTATTTCTTGGGACCACAGGGATTGGATGGGGTTTTGAGGGGGGTTTGGGGGGCTCGGGGATTGGTGGGGCTTCTTTTTTTTATTGCTATTGCTGGCTTAGAATTTATGTCGTTTTTTCCGACCTTCTCTTCATTGCCAGCCACAAGGATTTCATTATTATAGTTTATTATTGTTCCTATCTGAAGTCTGAGGTCAGAAGGCAGCATGTATAAACCAGTGCCAACGGCGAAGTCTACTTTCGATCTTGCGTATTGCAAAACATTTTGGTACCTTTTAATACTTGAAGGCAAATCAATTGCAGAATTAATAGAATCCTCTAAATTTGCTAAATACTGTTTTTGTGCGTCAAAGCCAGTAGAAGGATCAATTATGTTTGATCTCGTTTGTGCTTGCGAACCTAGCAAACACCAAACATAAGTACGAATAGAGTCGTTTATTCCTTCTATTCCTGCTTTTGTTAGGCCCTTAGAAGTATCCAAAATAAATGTTGTCCATGCTGTTTTATGCTCTTGCTCTATGGACCCGAGGTGAACAGTTGTGCCTGAAGAGAAAGATGTGTAAGGAGGATTCCAATCATAGTTATACTTTCTGTGCACGCCCCAATAATAAAGGGTGCCTAAACCATGATTAAGATCCAACTTTTGTCTAAAGTCTGTCTTTGGGTCAATATCAAATTCGTTACAGATCCTTTCAAAAGCCTTGTAATCTATTCTGTTGCTGAATGGATTAAACGTTTTGTCATTTGGTAATGGCGCTTGCAGTTCAGATAAAATACGTCTGAAGGTGTAATAAAAATGAAATCTATACACTGACCTCACCAAAGGATCAGGATGATTTAAATGATCAGCATACGACACTCCACACCCAGTTGATGCGCAAAACACAGCAAAGTTTAACTGGTTCTGATAAAACTGCATCGGATGACTGAACCACACTTTCGGGATGTAGTCGTTTTTAATAGGAGGGTTAAGATATCTGTCCAATGGAGTACTAACCTTTACTTGAAAGGCGTCAGTCTGAGTCACAGAAATGTCGAGGGTATCAGTTGTTATATCTTTAGGACTGTAGTGCGGACCAACAGAATATTTTGCATTAGTATATTTGAATGCACTCATTTTTAAATTTGTTTTAAAAATGTTTGTAACAATAACAACTCAAGACAGTCCTTCGTTTTTAGAATATGCTATTGATAATAACTGCGGAACCCAAAGGGTCGCACTCCATGAAATTTTTTACAAAGTCGTATGGTTTAATATAACTGAATCCAAGGAGAATAATAAGATTAAAAAATTTGATAATAGAGGAAACTTAGTTAGCCAGTTAACCATACCTGATGGTTATTACGGGTTTTGCTCGCTAAAAGAAGCAATGAGTAACTTCAACATTACTCTCAAACTTAACAATGCAAATTTGAAAATAATGTTGACATTCAAACCTGAAGAAGAAGTAGAAGTAGAATACCTTTTTGATGGAGAGCTAGCTAAAATGTTAGGCTTTGCAACTGACAATCATAGATTTATAGTTACACCAGACAAAACTACTTATGAGGGAGAATATCCGCTCGATCTTGCATTACATTCATTACTCTATGTTCATTTGGACGAGCTGAGCACTGATGAAAACTTATATGATGGAAGGCCCTCAACTGTTTTAAGAGCTCTTCCATCAGGGAAAGCTGCATATTGCGATTATGAAATTATACAATTCCCTAATTTACAGTTTAAAAGATTAGCTTGTGGGAGGGTCAGATCATTTAATATAAAGATCACAGATAAAACAGGGAAAGTCGTGAAATGTGATAACCTGCACATTGTTTTAGAAATAAAATAATAAGGTGTACTAAAAAATAATGTCTCGTGGGCCAGAAGAATCAGGAGTTACATTAGCGCCTGAGAGGTGTGTAACTTTAGAATTAAAAGACCTTGCAGACGTTGAGGACTTTGAACAAAACGGTGAGATAGGCACTTTGTATGGTTTTGAGTACACTAAAGATGGTTATTATAAGCGCAAAGAGGTTGGCGACAACAAAAGGTTTCCTAAACTAGAACAACTACGCAATGTAGAAGCAAATAATGCGGGTCAGTATGAATATAAAATAGTTCGAAAAACTGACAACAAATGGCACTTAGAACCATATTTAGAATGGGACATAAAATTTGAATTCTTAAGCCCATTTACATTTTTTGACCGTCAAAAAAGTTTCAGAAAAGCATTGAACTCTGGCCCTTTACATGTAAGTCTTATGCCAGAGGACAACAGTCGGAGAGAGATCGAAATAAAGCCGTTTGGGGACAAACAGTACATCCTCCACAGAAGAGAATCGGTTTTAAAGAAAGCTTCTACAAAATTACAGTTTATTCCACGCACAAAATTAGGAGACACGTTCACAATGATATTTAAAATTTCTGTCTTAAAAGATGAGGCGAGAAATGGAGCTCTGGGCGTCAGTGACAATCTTATGAAAGGAATTCTTATTAGCTGGCAAAACTTAGACGTTGACAAACTTAAAGTTACTGTCGTTGTTCTTTACAATGGCGAGGATATTAAGGTCATGACAACAAGCAACAAAATTGATATTAGTCTAAATAGAAACGATCTTACAGAACTGAACTGGATTAATCTTACACATTTGGACCTTATAGGTTTTTATTATACTGAACAAGTTTTGACAGAGAGTATGATAAAAACAATAACTGGATTAGATTAAATTCTGTTTTAAAACTATGGAGCAGACAACTTTGGTGTCAATGCCAATGTTAAACTTTATGACAAAAACCCCTCATTGTTCATTGATTTGTGGACAGACTGGTTGTGGAAAAACAATATTTGTCCTCGACCTATTACAAACAGTTTATAGTTATAATTTTAATCATATTGTAATTTTCTGTCCAACATTAAAGTGGAACAAAGCATATCACGACAGAAGGTTTATATGGACAGATGATGAAATCTATTTAGTTGATCCTAGCAATAAACTGAGTGAGTGTTTAGAACACTTTTATAGACAGTTTGAGGGAACGCAGACACTATTTATTATAGATGACTGTTCGGCAGAAAGAGACATAGTTAGAAAAAGAAATACTTTATCAAAGCTAGCTTTCAGTGGAAGACATGCTGGGATAAGTGTGTGGATTTTATGTCAAAAATATAACTCAGTTTTAAAAGACTTTAGAGAGCAATTAAAGACAGTGGTTTTATTCCACATGAAAGATAGAGACGCATTTGATGAATGTATGCGAGAAAATGATGTTATTGAAAACGATCAAGAAAAACGAAGGATTAAGCAAAAACTTAAGTCTCAAAAGTTTTCTAAATTAGTGTTAAAAACAGATAATCCTACACATTATGTATGTTTGTAAAGTGTTTACTATTAGAGAACTATAAAATAGGCATTCTGGGTAAGCCGGCGGAGCAACAGCGGAGCCGGGTGAGCCAGAATGCCTATTTTATAGTTCTCTGCAGCCCACAGTGAAGGTAGGGAGCGTGATACTGACCGTCATCCAACACAAACTATGTCCTCTGGCTGTAGGTAGATCGATCAGTCTTTGTCGCACACGACTGTCCGCGTATAAATGAAACAAAAACACCAAAGGGCCATTACTTGCTGTCGTGCTGCTCTCTCGTTTTCAGTTAACTCTCCGGAAGTTGTTCCCCCATGTTTATTTTTAAGACGGAGTCCTGGCGTGTTAGGATGTCATGGTGCTTACGGTGGCAACAATCGAGTCTGGGGCTCTGAATTTCAAACAAGGGGGGGGGGGGGGGGGGGGGGGAGGGGGGGAGACAGCAAGCAGGAAAGAAGTGCTTAACGATACTGTTTAAAATATCTTGATATGAAAACTGATCGAAATATATCAGGATGTACAGATGTGGCTGTAAGGAAGAAAAACAAGATTGAGCCGCCCTCTCCCACAGCTCACTGTGGCTTCAGCTTTCTTAACAACAGCTTGCTGTACGGACCATGGAGTGTTCAGCATGCACACGGTCACAGCTTGGTGTGCGGACCATGGAGTGTTCAGCATGCACACGGTCACAGCTTGGTGTGCGGACCATGGAGTGTTCAGCATGCACACGGTCACAGCTTGGTGTGCGGACCATGGAGTGTCCAGCATGCACACGGTCACAGCTTGGTGTGCGGACCATGGAGTGTTCAGCATGCACACGGTCACAGCTTGGTGTGCGGACCATGGAGTGTCCAGCATGCACACGGTCACAGCTTGCTGTACGGACCATGGAGTGTTCAGCATGCACACGGTCACAGCTTTCTTAACAACAGCTTGCTGTGCGGACCATGGAGTGTTCAGCATGCACACGGTCACAGCTTGCTGTACGGATCATGGGGTGTTCAGCATGCACACGGTCACAGCTTGCTGTACGGATCATGGGGTGTTCAGCATGCACACGGTCACAGCGTTCAGAAGTCAAAGTGTTGATGGAACACGGTGGCTTGCTGACTGGTCTCTCTCTTTATGTTGACGGTACAGTCTTTCAACAATGCCTGAGCCTCGAGATTTCTAATACAATTTGAATTTTGTCATTTTGAAGGCGATGTGGTCTGTTGATTGCCCATGACATTAACCTTATGCACCGCCATCAGTTGGCTCTTCAATTGTTTGGGATTCTTTTGTGTTCATTCTCTCCACCCATTTTAGTTTTGTTTAATGTAATTCCTTCATGAAAGAAAAAAGCAAATCTTAATCGCTGTTCATTCGCAATTTGCATGCTGGCCGTTGGTCTCTTGGTGAGCTTCACTGAAATACTTTCCACAGAAGTCTCACACATTGTTTTTCAAATTATAAAAAGTGTAAGATGTAAGATATATACTCATAAGAATGTATCATTTTACAGCCATTTTCACCAACGATTTGAAAAGAGAGGCTAGCAGCAGCATCCTTATCTTTCTGGGAGTGAACAGATGAAGTCAGTGTCTGCAGCTAATTGATCAGGACTCTCTATGTGGCAGGAATCAGATTCCTTACCTAGAAACTGGGCCGTCACACTGAATCACACTTCTCTCCTCACTAAGGAGTCGTTGCCTGACCAAAAGAATTGGGCAGTGATACGAACCACGGTCATTACCAAGGAACTGCGCTGTGGCACGAGTCACATTTCTTACCACGGAACAGACAGAGATATTGCACTGGTCACAGTCATTCCCGAGAACAAGGCTGTCGCTGCAGATCCATAGGCTTTGCCTATGAAATGGGTCGCCTCACGAACTCCAGTCCTTCACAAGGAGCTCGGCAGTCTGTAGAATCATTATGCGTACCAAGGACATGGTGGTCTCACGAATCACAGTCCTTACCAAAGAACTAAGCTGTCTAATGAATCATAATCCTTACGGAGCCTAAGCACAAAGCTACACTCCTTACCAAAGAACTGGTCTGTCGTCTAAATCTTACTCTTGGCCAGGGAAGTGGGCTGTCGCCTAAATCGTACTCCTTAATCGTGCTCCTTAATCGTACTCCTTAAATCGTACTCCTTAATCGTACTCCTTAAATCGTACTCCTTAAATCGTACTCCTTAATCGTACTCCTTAAATCGTACTCCTTAATCATACTCCTTAATCGTACTGCTTACCAAAGAACTGGGCTGTCGCATGAATCAAACTTTTTGCCAAGGAACTGGTCTATCGTCTAAACCATACTTCTTACCAAAGAACTGGGCTGTCGCTTAAATTATACTCCTTAACAACGGGTGGTTCTGTTACATATATCATACTCCTTGCCTTACCAGAGGAAATGAGCTGTCTCACAATTCATGGTCCTTTAGTAGAGAGCCGGGCTGTCCCTAGAATCATAGTCTTTACCTAGGGACTGGACTGCAGCACGAATCATTGGGCTGCGGCCTGAATTGTAGTCGTTTGCAAGGAAGTAATCCGTAGCCGTAGTTCAGACTATTCTATGCAAGGATCGGCCTGATCAGCCAACTTCGTACACACAACACCACCCAGTGATAGCAGAAATCGTGTTCATCTTCGCTTGTGAAGGACAAACAAGCTGTAGCATGAGTCATAGTCCTTTGCAAAGAAGTATGTTGTAGCCTGAATTGTAGTCCTTTGCAAAGAAGTGAGTTGTAGCCTGAATTGTAGTCCTTTGCAAAGAAGTGAGTTGTAGCCTGAATTGTAGTCCTTTGGAAGAAAGTAAACTGTAGCATGACTCATAGTCCTTTGGAAGAAAGTAAACTGTAGCATGACTCATAGTCCTTTGGAAGAAAGTGAACTGTAGCATGACTCATAGTCCTTTGGAAGAAAGTGAACTGTACGACTCATAGTCCGTACCAGAGAAGCGGGCTTGACAACAAATCATGATCCTCTACCAGAGATCGAGTTGTCGAACGAAACGTAGTCTTTGCCAAGGAACGGATCTGTCGCACAAACATTCATAGTCCTTACAGAGAAACTGAGCTGTCTCCCAAGTCACAGTTCTGACCAAAGGACTGAGCTGTCTCTTGAGTCACAGTTCTGACCAAAGGACTGTGCTGTCTCTTGAGTCACAGTTCTGACCAAAGGACTGAGCTGTCTCTTGAGTCACAGTTCTGACCGAAGGACTGTGCTGTCTCTTGAGTCACAGTTCTGACCAAAGGACAGAGCTGTCTCTTTAGTCACAGTTCTGACCAAAGGACTGAGCTGTCTCCCGAGTCACAGTTCTGACCAAAGGACTGAGCTGTCTCCCGAGTCACAGTTCTGACCGAAGGACTGAGCTGTCTCTTGAGTCACAGTTCTGACCGAAGGACCGAGCTGTCTCCCGAGTCACAGTTCTGACCGAAGGACTGAGCTGTCTCTTGAGTCACAGTTCTGACCGAAGGACCGAGCTGTCTCCCGAGTCACAGTTCTGACCAAAGGACTGAGCTGTCTCCCGAGTCACAGTTCTGACCAAAGGACTGAGCTGTCTCTTGAGTCACAGTTCTGACCGAAGGACTGAGCTGCCTCCCGAGTCACAGTTCTGACCAAAGGACTGAGCTGTCTCCCGAGTCACAGTTCTGACCAAAGGACTGAGCTGTCTCCCGAGTCACAGTTCTGACCAAAAGGACTGAGCTGCGTAAGACAGAATCAGGAGTTGGTTGGGGCGTTCATTTTCATCCGTACAGAGAAGCGTGACATCATTGTTACAGCGGACTTCCCTGCCCCCCCCCCCCTCCCCCCTTCTACCCTCCCTCCCCCCGCGCTCCGCTCTCCCACTTGCTCTATCCAGTTACAGCCAGCTGGGGACCCGGTAACCACTCTGCCTAACAAGCCTTTCGGGCCTTTTTGTCCCAGGTTCGCTTTGCTGCTCAAGGCGAATTTTTTGTTTGCTTTGCTTTTTTGATACTCCTCTCTGTTTGGCGCTGTGGTGTGTGTGTGTGTGTGTGTGTGTGTGTGTGTGTGTGTGGTGTGTGTGTGTGTGTATATATATATATATATTTATATATATATATTGAATTATAAACAAAGCTTGCTCTTATGTCTTAGATTGAAGAAATAGGGGGAGATAAGCATTCATATCTGCAGTGGTAGATAATTCTGCCTAACTAACAGTATGGGCTTGAGTGGGTGAATGGGGAAAAATAAAATAAATGCTTCTCAAAATGAGCCTTCAGCAAGCTTATAGTCTTCAAGGGGGAGACAATCTCCAATGGGGAGGAAACTCACTAACATATAACCCCTGGTCAGATACGGATATTTCGAAACCTGATTGTTTCTCCTCAGTGACCGCGGAAAGTGGTAATTTGACTCCTCTGCCTTTTCGGTTTTGAAGAGAATGCTATCCCAGAAAAGGCTGGTGTGCAATACCGTAGTATGTTTGTTGAGTTTTCAAATAAACCAACCAAAGATGCCACCTAAGAAGCAAAAGAAAATCATGAAAGAGCAAAACACACACACACACACACACACACACACACAACACACATATATATATATATATATATATATATATATATGAATGTATGTATGCACGTACGCGTGTGCTTGCACATATACAGTTCATACATATGCATCTATGTACTTTTATGCGTTTCCTCAGGCACGCATGCGTGTTTGAGCATGTATGTGTGTGTGTGTGTGTGTGTGTGTGTGTGTGTGTGTGTGTGTGTGTGTGTGTGTGTGTGTGTGTGTGTGTGCTTGTCTGTCTACATGTATAAATGTATGCGACTGCATGCAAGTATGCATGCATGTATATATGTATGTATGTATGCATGTAAATATGTACGTATGTTAGTACGTATGTATGTATGTACGTGTGTATGTTTGTACACATGCGTGTATACATGTACGTATGTACGAATATATGTATGCATGTATTAGTATGTAAGTGCTCTACACAAATCTGCTCCAGGACAGACAACAGTTATTATAAAAGAAAACGGAATATCAGATAGATGGAACTAAAGCAAGCTTGTAATCTTTTTTTTTTCCTTTCTTCTTTTTTTTAACTTATAATCTAGTTACTCAACAACAGTGGGATTTTCTTTTTTTTTTTTTAATCTAAAGTAACACTCGAATACAACTAAACCCGCTGCCCTACACAACCGAAACCCTCATCATCATCATCATCATCATCATCATCATCATCATCATCATCATCATCATCATCATGTCGTCGTCGTCGTCATCATCATCACATCATCATCATCATCATCATCATCATCATCATCGAAATATACACTGCTTTTTTTTTTTCCTAAATCGATCAACCAAGGCACCCACCCACACAACAAAGCCAGTTCTGCAGCAAACAGCCATTCCCTGTGTCCCCAGTGAGTTGAAGTCTCTCTCAGTCGAAGCGCGCTGCGATGAATAAATGACACTGCTAATGGATTGCTTCGTGCCCTCTCCTTCCGGCCACAAATGGCCATGTGACATAGAGTGGACAAAAGAAGGCAGTGTAGCAGAGGGAAGAGGAATGGGGGTGAAGGGTGGGGTGTGGGGACGAAGGGAGGGTAAGGATCTAGGAAGAGGGAGGGTAGTCGGGAGGTGGGTGGGGAGAGTGGATAAGAAGTGGAGGTGGTATGGTAGCTGACCGTCGTCAAACGAGGAACGTTCCGTGGTTGCTGATGAACAGAGCGGTGTAACGGCTATCGGCCATATATATACTGGTCCCCCCTCTTCCCCTCCCCCTTTCATTCCGCCACAAACAACACACCACCGCCTCCTCTCTGTAATCACCACCTTGCTCACCTCCTACCTCCTCAACAACGCTCTCTTCCACCTTTCAATTTCTCCCTCCCCATGTCCATTATCAATTGCTAAAAGTATGCCTTTTGTGGCCCCGTTATGCTTGTTACACATTACCTGTAATCAGTAGTTTGTATAACGGTTTCTTTTGGATCGATTTGAAATGCATTACTTAATGGTGCGTAGTTACAATAATCGACAATCTGAATGGAAACTAGCCACTACAAATTGAATAATGATTTATAAACCAGGAGGAATCTCTTTATTGAGTGATGTGACAACGTTGTTAAATAACGTGCGGTCGGTAATAACTCTCAAATCTGGGTGGAAGCGAATTGAACGTTGTGGTAAGGCTTGAATAAGGTAATGTATTTTTAATGGCCCCATAACTTCAGCGATGTCTGAAACTGAAGATCTAAACGTCTCTCGGAGAGGGTCGAAGCCCATTCCCTCTCCCCTCGCAGCTACAACTTCCCACAGCCTGAAGGGGAACAGGCTAGGCACTCATTGAAACTAGGTGGACAGGGATAATATTTCCCAGTGAGGACACGAAGCAGACAAGATCATTTCTAATAATCAGTTTCTTCATGTTTACCCTCGACTCTCAGGACGAGTGCCCTCACCACTGAACCACTCCTATACCCCATGTAGCAGTGTAGCTTGAATACGCTTGATTGTTTCGGGTTTCCAATTATACAAAGCAACAGTTTAATGTCTAACTACTTCATTAAAAAAAAGGGACAGAAAGTTATGACTCTACTCTGGTCTCATTCGCTATTTACGGAGTGCAGCCATCATTTCCCTGCATTCAAATGTACTGAAACCGAGACTGGAAGAGATACGAAACTCTAGGGAGAGCTAGACAGCAGAAGGTCTACAGAGAAGAACCTCCATTCCTGCAAATGTTTGGACCCCTAACTCCTTACACTCTAAAGGGTGGGGCCACACAACGAGCTTCGAGCTACGCTGCAAATGTTTGGACCCCTAACTCCTTACACTCTAAAGGGTGGGGCCACACAACGAGCTTCGAGCTACGCTGCAAATGTTTGGACCCCTAACTCTTTACACTCTAAAGGGTGGGGCCACTATAAGAGCTTTGAGCTGCGCTGCAGCTGTGCTGCAACAGCGCGATGCAAAGGATGAACCGTCTTTGCGTTGCCCGTTGGCAGACGCACTTGTTCCAGATCTGTGTAGGGTTGAGCGGCCGCACAGGGGCCCCACTGGCACCAGGCGGGAGGTTTGCCAGTCGGCTAGGGTCCTTCTTTCCTATTTCAATCAACTGACATGGGCGGGGATTCAGGTCCCTTCGGGGGCCCCCAGGTGTCGCTGGCATTTGGCTTGCGTTGCTGCTTTCCGAGTCACATAGTGACCATCTGCGCTTCAAGTCCCGTCTCTCTCGGACGTGCCTGAGTCAGGGGTTTCTGGCAGACCCCTGGCTCTTTACTGGGATGCCCGGGTCCGTCCCTGCAGCCCGAGCTGGGGGATTGCCTCCTCTGGTGGTAGGGGCAGGACTGTTGGGCCTGGGGCATTCCAGAGCGGGAGTAGATGGGGTCCCGCCCCATGCCTCTGTGTGTGTGTGTGTGTGTGGGGGGGGGGGGGGGGGTGGCGGAGGAGCTAGCTGTTCTCGAGCTGGCGCCTCTGGACATCACAGTCACCTGCGAGTCCCGTCAGTGACGACACCAGCCGGAAGGCGTGTTGGGCCTGGCGGGGCACCTGGATCTCATACATAGCCATACTGAAGCATTCGTGTTCTGTCTTCAGGGGCAACACTAGTTTGAAGGGTGTCCTTGCAAGGGTGCAGCGGTTTCCCCTGGGGCTTGGTATGCGTGATCCCAGGGTTCCTCCCTTGAGGGGGTTGGGCAGGGGCAACACTAGACGGAAGGTCTCCTGGTCTGACTACAGGAACCCAGTCTTCAGGGGGTGCTCGGTGTGCGATGGGGGCCTCGCCTCTCCAGCGTTTCGCTAATTTGACTTCGTCGACGGTAAACTGTCTTCTGATTCTCCAGTCTTCTGGCTACGTTACGAGCGATAGCCGGGTGGAGAGCGCCATCGCTGAGCGACGGTCATGTTTCCAACAGTTGTCATCTTGCACTTCGCAATCGTGCAGTCGTCGCTCGTGATGTGGCCAATCCCCTCTCTCTCTCTCTCTCTCTCTCTCTATATATATATTATAGTAACTGACGTCATCCTTCTCATCGGCAGAGTATTACAATACAAGAGTTCATTTCAGAGAAACCCACAGGTGGTACATGACAAGGGGACATTCAACAGCATTTCATCAAAGTAGAACAAATATATGATGCATTTCAAAGACATTATTTCATGTAAGACTACTGAAACAAATGCAAGTACAAAAGATAACTAACACTGTAACACTGTTGTACAGGATCGATTTAGAAAGCATTTGTGATTATTTTCAGGAATGTTACCAGTTCTAGTAACTTCAATTTGCTTTTGCTTTTAAAGGAAATGAAAATTTAAGATATTTTGAGTAAATGTAGAAACATTTTGACAGATGTTTCACCCATGTTCAGGTAAGAGCTGACAGTTAAAGACAATATCGGACAAAGCAGTATAATGTATTTAAAACAGTTATGTACGTGCCATACTAACTATGCAGCGTCATGTCATGCACAACGGTGAAATGCATAGTTGTCCGAACAACTTCTGCTGCTGTGACTGGAAAGTCTGTACACATTTTTAGGTGAGTATCTTTGAAGATTGGGGGGGGGGGGGGGGGGGGAAGTCTTCTGCCTTTCGTTTTCAAAACAGAATAGTCAACAATCGTCAGATTCCGAGTTCAAGACCTATTGAAGATTCTGGAGTGGGGAGGGTATGACGCGATTTTCGGAATGGGTAAAGTGACGTGCTGGTGAAGGTGGGGCGGGGGCGGTGTGTGTGTGTGTGTGTGTGTGTGTGTGTGTGTGTGTGTGTGTGTGTGTGTGTGTGTGTGTGACAGTGGTGGAGTTAGTGATGAGATATCAGTGTATTTTATTGCAAAGAGTTCTCGGAAAACAAGGTCTCGTCCTCAATTGCAATCTAAGCTAAGTGAAAAAAATCGTTCATTTTCATTGTCCTATTTGTTTGTGTCTTGGCTGAAGAAGACCTAAGAGGTCGAAACGCGTCGTGTTTTGTCGTGTGACTCGTTTGTCCACGTTTCTCTTGGCGGTTCGCTAACATTTATTTAAGATTTGCTCAATTATAAGCTTTCAAGCCGGGACAGTCTATGCTTGGGAGGCTTTTGTTTTGTTTTGTTTTTTTTTCCCCGCTCAGCACCGAGTCATTGACATCGCGAATGACTGCGCAAACAAGAATGATAGAGCACTTCCGATAAAAGCGTTTACAGACTCTCTCTCTCTCTCTCTCTCTCTCTCTCTCTCTCTCTCTCTCTCTCTCCCCCTCTCTCTCTCTCTCTCTCTCTCTCTCTCTCTCTCGTGTCGTAATTGCCGAAAGCGTTGCGATTTCCGCCTGCTACGTCACAGAGTTATCAGGTTCATCATCTAATAAACTGGGCAGTTTCCTATGTAGGCCATACAGACACTTCTGACAGATTGACAAAACACGTCATGATAACCATCTCCCGACCTCTAATCCTCTTCCGCCCCCCCCCCCCCCCCCCCCCTCGCCATACCTGTTTCCTTTCCCTTACCCCCTCCACCCTCGCCCTTTTTCATCTCTGCAAAAGTGGGAAGTACAGAGGGTGGTATTTTACGTCGTGTTCGCACGTTCTGCTCCCAAGTCTTACGTCATCGTTGCTGTGTTGTGTGTGGACAGTTCTCTCTCTCTTTCTCTCTCTCTCTCTCTCTCTCTCTCTCTCTCTCTCCTCTCTCTCTGTCTCTCGTCATTTTTTCCGCGCTTCTGTCTGTCTCTCTCTGTCCCCTCTCTCTCTGTCTCTCTGTCTCTCTGTCTCTGTCTCTCTCTCTCTCTCTCTCTCTCTCTGTCTGTCTCTGTCTCTGTCTGTGTCTCTGTATCTGTCTGTCTGTCTATCTGTCTGTCTGTCTGTCTGTCTGTCTGTCTCTCTCTGTCTCTCCCCCCCCCCCTCCCCCAAGCACCTACCTTCTGTGGCACAATCGTTCGCACACACACACTCCTCTTTCGTCACTGCTGTGTCTCTCAGCCCTCCGTCCTCCTCCCCACGCCCCACCCTCCTCCTGTCTGTCTCTGGCCAATACCTTCATCGATGTTCAGGATGGCTGAAGGCACGTGGCGATCTCCTCGCGCGTCAGCCCTCCGTCCTCCTCCCACGCCCCACCCTCCTCCTGTCTGTCTCTGGCCAATACCTTCATCGATGTTCAGGATGGCTGAAGGCACGTGGCGATCTCCTCGCGCGTCAGCCCTCCGTCCCCCTCCCCACGCCCCACCCTCCTCCTGTCTGTCTCTGGCCAATACCTTCATCGATGTTCAGGATGGCTGAAGGCACGTGGCGATCTCCTCGCGCGTCAGCCCTCCGTCCTCCTCCCCACGCCCCACCCTCCTCCTGTCTGTCTCTGGCCAATACCTTCATCGATGTTCAGGATGGCTGAAGGCACGTGGCGATCTCCTCGCGCGCAGATGAAGATAGGCCTTTGTTCTCTATCCTCTGGTTTTTTTCCCCCCTGTTAACATGTCGCTGACAGTCTCCTCAAAGCCTGGCAAGACAGCCCTAGACAGCCCTGACCTTTGACAAGGATTCTGTCCTAGACAGCCCTGTCCTTTGGCAAGGATTCTGTCCTAGACAGCCCTGTCCTTTGGCAAGGATTCTGTCCTGGACAGCCCTGTCCTTTGGCAAAGATTATGTCCTATACAGCCCTGTCCTTTGGCAAGGATTCTGTCCTAGACAGCCCTGTCCTTTGACAAGGATTCTGTCCTAGACAGCCCTGTCCTTTGGCAAGGATTCTGTCCTAGACAGCCCTGTCCTTTGGCAAGGATTCTGTCCTAGACAGCCCAGTCCTTTGGCAAAGATTATGTCCTATACAGCCCTGACCTTTGACAAGGATTCTGTCCTAGACAGCCCTGTCCTTTGGCAAGGATTCTGTCCTAGACAGCCCAGTCCTTTGACAAGGATTTTGTCCTAGACAGCCCTGTCCTTTGGCAAGGATTCTGTCCTAGACAGCCCTGTTCTTTGACAAGGATTCTATATAAGACAGGATTCAGCAGATTTTGGTCAGGATTCTGTACATGACACCCCTGTATTCTGCTCAGGATTTTGTACAAGACAGCCCAGTCCTTTGGTAGGGTGTCTGTATCGCAAGCAGCCCAATTTCTTGACAACTCTATTGTACACAGCCTAGCTTCTCGGTGACAACTCTATTGTACAGAGCCAGGTCTCTTAATAGGAACTCTATTGTACAGAGCCACGTCTCTTAATAGGAACTCTATTGTACAGAGCCACGTCTCTTAATAGGAACTCTATTGTACAGAGCCACGTCTCTTAATAGGAACTATATTGTACACAGCCACGTCTCTTCATGGGAACTCTATTGTACAGAGCCACGTCTCTTAACACGAACTCTATTGTACAGAGCCACGTCTCTTAACACGAACTCTATTGTACACAGCCACGTCTCTTCATGGGAACTCTATTGTAAACATTCACGTCTCTTCATATGAACTCTATTGTACACAGCCCAGTGTCCTGATAGAAACTCTATTGTACACAGCCCAGCCCGGTCTGTCGGTGACAACTCTATTGTACGCAGCCCAGTCTCTTAAAAGGAACTCTATTGTACACATCCAGTCTCCCGATAGAAATTGTATTGTACACAGCCCGGTCTCCTGATAGAAACTGTATAGTACGCAACCCTATCGTACACAACTCTTTCAACTGCTGCAGGCTCTTTTGTAAGTGTAACGCCAAGTTTACAGGAACACGTTTTTAAATGATCATAACACTCACCCATAACACACATAATACTACGACAAATCAATAGAATAATCGCAAGCCAAAAGATTCAGCTTTTCTGTCCGTCAACATGCAACCGCAGATGTAATGAAAATGTATTTATTCCATTTGTGTCATTTATATATATTAAAAAAAAAAATGGGTGGGGGACGGAAAGAAATTTTGAAAGTTGGAAAACATATAAGTTATTCCATTAAACTTTAATGTTACACATTAAAGAAGAAGAAGAAGAAGAAGAAGAAGAAGAAGAAGAAGAAGAAGAAGAAATCATTTTCAGTCCAAAGTGTGGTAATTTGCTTTTCGTTTTGTCCATTTGCTTCTTGATCTGAAGTTTGTTGTTGGTAGCCGTTTGATTTTCATTAACCGCATACAAAGCATCTTTACAACGGTTTTGGTTCTTGTTCGTTTGTTTCTTTGTTCGTTTTATTTTGTTTCGTTTTTTTTCTGGTGAAAAGACCTTATTTTGTTTGCAACAATGGTTGATGGATATTTCTGTACACCATAGCTGTATCCTTGTACAATTCTGCTGTGTCATTGTACACACCATGGCCCTGCCGCCTGTGTGATAGTTGAGAGAGACTTTTTTTTCATTTCAGTAACTCATATGCATTAGCTCCTGTAATCTGTACATTAATATTTCTTTTTGTGTGTCAAGTGGAGTGTTCCTAATTATTCATCTATAATTCGTGAAAAAATTGGAGATCGTCTGGATATATATATATATATATATATATATATATATATATATATATATACTGGATATATATATATATATATATATATACTGGATATATATATATATATATATATATATATATATATATATATATACTGGATATATATATATATATATATATATATATATATATATAAAACAGAGAATTTAAAAACCACAACAGACAAGATAAAAAGATTTCCAAAATTTTCGGCTTTAATGCCTTCCTCAGTGGTGAGTTGACTGGCCGGCGAGTCACACAACATTTATACATGAATAAAAAGGAAGTGAATAAAATTCACTATCTTAAAACAAGAAGCTAAAAAGAAAAAGAATTGCACGTACCAGGCGAATCTTTCAAATGGAAGGGGAGCAAAGGGACGTGATAGTATGAGGAAGAGGGGCTGAGTAAGCGTGTGTAAAAGCGTGCGCGCGTCACGCACATGTGGGAGTGTGTGCGTATATGAGAGTGTGTTAGTGTGAGTGAGTGTGAGTTTGAGTGTGTGTGTGTGTGTGTGTGTGTGTGTGTGTGTGTGTGAGAGAGTGTGTGTGTGTGTGAGTGTGAGTGTGTGTGAGAGCGTGTGTATTGTGTGTAGGGGGGGGGGGGGGGAAGGAAGGGGGGAAGGAAGGGGGGGGGGGTTTGGTAGGGGGAGGCAAAAGGAGTCAAGCGGCGTAGAACATGAACAGTTATTGTAGTGAGTTGAGTCCGAAAGGATGGAGAGTTTTCAATTTTCTTATCCAGAATTTTTCCCTACAAATTCTGTGCGTGTGGCTGTCTGAAAAAACTTTTTCTATCACCATGCATTTCATGTTGGCTAGGGTGTGGTTGGGCAGGTTGAAATGTTGCGTGACTAGAGTCCCGATGTTGTTCTTGATGTGAGATCTATGCAGATAGAAACGTTTTCTGAGTGAAGTTTTTGTTTCACCAATGTATTGAGAATTCTGACAGAGTTCGCAGAACATGAGATAAATGATGTTATTGGTTTAACAGTCAATATGGTGTCTTAGAGTAAATGTTTCTTTGGTCTGGTGGCTAATGAAATTGGTGGACTCCAAGGCGTGCTCTCTACAAATAATACATTTGTTGGAACATTTGAAAAAACCATTAGGGTCTTTAGGATTTAATTTGATGGGGAGGGCTGAGGGCATAAGCAAGTGTTTGAGAGAACGGCTGTTTCTTTCTCCTAGGATGGGTGGGTAAGGTATGGCCCGTTTAAGTTTGTCACTGGTGAAAACTGTCTGATATAATTCTTTAAACCATTGGCGGAGAGGGGGGTTGCTAGGGTTATGAGTGACAATAACGGGTGTTCTAGGGTTGGACAGCTTAGGTTTGTAAACAAGAGTATCATGTCTGGGTGTCTTTTTTGCCTTTTCACGAGCAGTGCGTAAAGTTTGGGGTTTGTAGCCTCTTAGTCTGAGAAATTCGAACATCTGCTCTGAGCGGGCAATGAAATCTTCTGGTTTAGAGCATATACGTCTGATTCTCAAAAACTGACTGTAGGGTAAATTCCTTTTGCAGAGAGGGGGATGGCTAGACTTGTAGTGTAAATAAGCATGTGCATCAGTGGGTTTAGTGTACAGATCTGTTTGGATAAAGCCATTCTCTAAGTATAATAATACGTCAAGGAAAGGAAGTTGGTCAACAGAGGTATTGTGAGTGAATTTAATGGTGGGATGAACTGTATTGATATACGTCAGGAATGTTTGTAGGTCAGTCTGAGTCCCTGTCCAGAGTAGCAGTATGTCGTCTATATATCTTTTCCAGAAGTGCTGAACAACAGGAACGGGGCTGTTAGAAAGAAGTTCTGTTTCCAACCTCCCCATAAACAGATTGGCCACAGAGGGAGCCATGGGAGTCCCCATGGCTGTTCCTGAAATTTGGTGATATATACGGTTTTCAAAGATAAAGTAATTATTTTCCAAAACATGATTCATAATTTCTAGAAGTGTATCAGTGGGAGGTAAGCTGGGATCAGCTTTTAAATTAAGATAATATTCAACTACATTTTTTAGCTCATTCTGGGGTATGTTGGAATAAAGTCCCACTACATCTATTGTTACCAAAATCAGGTTGGGAAAGGGTCCATATTTTAAATTCCATTCTTCGACGGTGTTTAACAGATGAGTGGTGTCTTGGATGTAACTGGGGAGAGAAGCAACGATATCACGTAGCCAGTGGTCTACTAATGCTGAGAGTTTTTCCGTAGGGCCCCCCCCCCCTGAAACAATAGGTCTACCTGGGGGCTGCTGTAAGGACTTGTGAATCTTGGGAAGGTGATAAAATAGAGGGGTGCGAACGGATTTCATGTCATTGATTGCCCATTTAGAGGTGTTGGTATCGATTACACCTGTATCTAGTAATTTATTGACAATATAATTGGGAGTTTTCGCTATCTGGGTGGTAGGGTCTTTGTCCACTACACAGTAATGGTCAGCATTATTTAAAAGTCTGTAAGCTTCATTTATATAGTCATCTGTATTTTGCACAACGACTGTCCCACCCTTGTCTGCCATACTTATACGGATAGTTCTATTCATCACAAGTTGGCGGAGTTCTTTCACTGCTAAACGTTCACTAAAGGCCAGATTGTCAAATTTGGGTTTGAGTGTTTTGAAGTTTTCAACGCGGCTAAGTATAGTATCACAAAAAATGTCCAGTTCTTTTTCCCTTCCTTTGGGTGGCAAGAATCCTGTAGGCTTGTAGAATTTCGGAGGGGGTTCAGAGTCTGAAGGGGCGTCAGGGTCATAGAAAAGTTCCTTCAAGCGAAGTTTTCTGCAGCCTTCAGCCACGTCGTCACACAGTTGGCCGTGGTCCAGGGATCGAGGGGTGGGGCAGAATTTGGGACCCAAGGACAGGACACTCATCTGTTCGTCTGTCAGCTTTTCGTTGGAAAGGTTAACGACTAACTTTCTGTCTATCACTTTGTTATCATCAGACACTACCTTGTAATTTCTCTTGAACCTTCTTGCTCCACGTGTGTTAGTCCTTTCAA
>CM065729.1:37437487-37444987 GCA_033310375.1 Conus canariensis | reverse complement strand
TCCTTCTTTTTTTCACTCTTTAACTTCGTGTTCTCGACGATCACAATGATCTTGTTCTCCAGTGTTCAGTGAAACCTTTTTTTTATTATTCGTTGAGCTATCAAAGGATTTTTGTCTTAAAAGCAAAACGCAACGAGACCAGACAGCCCAGATTCTGAAAAGGTTTACAACAACACACAAACACAAAAGTAAGTTGTGACCACGTTCAAAACTGAATTCTGGCTACTTATATGACTAATAAACGATCATCTCAATATGAATGATGATGACGAAGTCGACGATCACAGTGATCAAGAAATACATGAGATATAAAAAGAATGATTCCAAAGTAATATCTACTCTAATGTCTACTCTATCTTAATACACCACGCTAAAATGTTCATTGAACACACATTGAATCCTATGAAATATAGCAGTTGTTATTACAATCTTTTTTTTCCACTAGCTCACGAGCTAACCCAGTGACAGGTGGATTGATTTTGGAGAGTGGTTGATGATGGATTTATTGATACGCTCGTATTCTAATCGTAAACTATAAAGATACTTCAAATTGAGATGGCTGCAGGCGGAAATGAAAGCCAATTTTACAGCAGTTCAAAGGTCATCCGCCAGTTAACAGCGACAAAGAAATTACAAAACAAAACACGACGCGTTTTGACCTTTTAGGTCTTCTTCAGGCAAGATAAACCACATTCAGGATAACGCCCATCGAGCGCCGAATTTGAGAAGATAAGTGATGGCTCGTTCTTCGTTTTCACTGTCCTGCCTGAATGTTGTTTCCCTTGCCTGAAGAAGACCTGTGAGGTCAAAAGGCGTCGTGTTTTGTCTTGTAAAATGGTAAGTATTTTTACACTGTGATTAATACATTTTAAGCAAACATTGCTTTTATGTGTAGCATGAAGTAAAATTTTTGACAAAATTTCTGGCGTGTTTTAGAAGGTATATTTTAAAAGGTTGTGTGAATTGTGTTTTGTTTTGTTTTGTTTTTTGTTTTAAATATGACTTGCGAGTTGACTTCAACGCGGTTACAGCCCTGATATGGCCCTTTGCGGTTGGCTGGGCTATAAGCAACACTGTCTGACCTTACCTTCACTTATCCCTCTTTCGTGGGCCGTCCATCTCATTATGCCTGTCCAATTGTTCGTCCATCTCATCATGCCTGTCCAGTTGTTCGTCCATCTCATTATGCCGTTCCAATTGTTCGTCCATCTCAATATGCCGGTCCAATTGTTCGTCCATCTCATCATGCCGGTCCAATTGTTCGTCCATCTCATTATGCCTGTCCAATTGTTCGTCCATCTCATTATGCCGGTCCAATTGTTCGTCCACCTCATTATGCCTGTCCAATTGTTCGTCCATCTCATCACGCCGGTCCAATTGTTTCATACATTTTATTTCTAACATACCTCTTGTCGTCGTAAATGTAAACTTCGGCGTCGTTGTCAAGATCAGGCCATCTCTGTCAGTCTGCCTGCCTGCCTGCCTGTCTGTCTGTCTGTCTGTCTGTCTGTCTGTTTGTCTGTCTGTCTGTCTGTCTGTCTGTCTGTCTGTCTGTCTGTCTCTCTCTCTCTCTCTCTCTCTCTCTCTCTCTCTCTCTCTCTCTCTCTCTCTCTATTTTACGAAAGTAAATCCATCAAAAGTTTTACCCTGCACCTTCATGACTTTTCCAGTCTCTACCTCTCCCCCACCATCATCTCCTCCTCCTCCTCCTCCTTCGCCCGCCCTCTCCCCTCCACTTCCTCCCCCCTGACACCCCCCCCCCCCCTCAAAAAAAAAAAAAGCAAGAAAGATTACTTATAATAATTATAGGAAAATGATCGTCAAAGTGATGCATGCCTGAGAGCCCCGATCCCAGACATCATGGCGGAGTGTTGGAGCACTGGACCATTTTCCACGCCCTCTGGCGGTAGGACTTGGAGGTGGCGACAAAGAGATAGAAATTGCAGGCAAAACTCGCGGAGTAGAACAGGCGGAAGTAGAACTCCGAGTCCACCACGAACGCCATTAGGTTAGGTATCTGGTCAGGAAACAAAACAGAAAAAAAAAAAAGCTGAACGGAGTGGTGGGGTATCATTGTGTGTGTGTGTGTGTGTGTGTGTGTGTGTGTGTGTGTGTGTGTGTGTGTGTGTGGTGGTGTGTGAGTGTGCGTGTGTGTGCGTGTGCGCGTGTGTGTGTATGTGTGTGTGTCTTCACGGAAAGAAAGGAGAGCTTGTTTTACAATAATGAACACACACACACACACACTCACACTCACACACACACACACACACACACACCATCTTGGTAGACATTTTTCAATTTTCAGTGAATAATAATAATAATGAATACTTATATAGCGCCTATTCTCGGCTAGAGACCAAGCTCTAAGCGCTTTACAATCAACACTCGTTTACACAACGGGCTGCCTACCTGAGTAGTGCCGACTGAAGAGCTGCCAGCTGGCGCCTCATTCAGTCGTTTCCCGTGTCATCCAGTCAGTATCGTTCAATATCGATCACTCATTTTCCTTACTTCCTTCATTCTTTCCATTTCTCATGCAGGGTGCATGCTATGTGTAACGTGTCATCCATACCAACGGCCAAACTGGCCTACTCTTCCGAAAGTTGGTGATGGGATTTTACGTGTGTGCAAGATGTTATGCGTGCGTTCACACACGGAACCTCGGTTTATAGTCTCATTCGAAGGACTGTATGGGAAATGGAGTCAGAACCAATGTTAACTCCGAGGGAAAAATCCCCCTGTACCGAAACGCCCCGGCGGAGGTTCGAACCCGCAACCCCAGGATCACCAAGATTACGAGTCCGGCGCTCTACCAATTGAGCTATTCCGGCTCAGTGCTGAGCTTGTTGCCATTTTGATGTCATTACACCACGTCTTGAGTTTTCCTATTAACTCTTGTCAAATTCTAGTATGCACCGATTCGAAATCGGCCCTAAGCGCTATTCAGTCTTCCAATCGAAAAGTACGTGTTGAGATTATAACAGAAATAAACCATGTCGTACATCTTCTGTCAGCTAAATGCATTACAGTTACATTTTGCTGGGTACCTTCTCATTGTGGAATTTCAGCAAATGAGAGGGTCGATCAGGCTGCAAGAAAGGCAGCCCGAAATGTCGAAAGATCAATACCACTTGATATTCCCTTAGATTTAAGTGAATGTTATTCTTTAATAAACGTAGCGTCCAGTAAAAATTTCAGAAATGTATTAGAGAACTCAGACATTAACTATTACCGCAACTGTATTAAACCCAGTTCTGGGAAAAATATATGCCTCATCAAGACCCAACCTTGTCTCCATACCTAGAGAAATACAAAGCTTAATGCACAGAATGCGTTTGAATTTACTTCGAACAAAATTCAGCAAAAATGTTACATGTATGTGTGGGGAAAGAGTTGAACATCTATTAATTTACTGTCCAAGAGCAAAGAAGATTATTAACAAAACTGGTGACGATACTTCATCTGATGGATCCGGTTCCCTGTCTCTATCTAGAGTATTAAATGACTGGTTTTATCTTTACACAATTTGCAAAAGTTTGTCACGTAGTTCAGTTGGTATTTATCTTTAAATGTGTTTAATTTTTTTGTTGTTGTTGAGTGATTAACCGTTCGTCCTTCTACACATTAACTGACCTGCATCGTACTACCTATCCAAATATGATTGACAGTGCTCAAGAACTGACAAAGTGGTCCATTGGACGCTCTCCTTATAGTTTTACATATTGTGTAATTGGATTGGGGTTTTTTCACATTAAATAATGTTTTCCCGAGGTGCGGGGGGGGGGGGGGGTTGCTTTATTTGTTATTGTAATTGAATCATACAAGCATGCACATGTCCACACAGACACACACAGCACAGACACAGACACAGACACAGACACACACACAGACACACACACAGACACACACAGACACACACACACGCACACACACACACACACACACACACACACGCACGCACACACGCACGCACGCACGCACGCACGCACGCACGCACACACACACACACATACATACATACATACACACGCATGCGTACGCGCACACTCACACACACTCACATCGTCTGATATCACTTTTAGTGGGAAGACGTTAAACTGAAGAACAACAACAACAACAACAACAACAACAACAACAACAACAACAACAACAACAACACAACACACACACACACACACACACACACACTCTCTCTCTCTCTCTCTCTCTCTCACACACACACACACACACACACACACACACACCACCCCACACACACCCCCCCGAGTTGTTCATGGTGAAGAACACTCACCGACTCCCTATAGAACGTTTCTGACTCGGTCAACAGCACGTTTAAGAGGCATTCGGAGATGGTGACAGGAACGAGAGCGATCAGCGTGAAGCAGGGAAGGGAGAGAAGCGCTTTGGTCATCTTGTTTATTTTCCTTTGCTTGTCCTGAGCTTCGTTCTCTCCGCCATTCCGGGCTGTTGGCCTTGCCTGCTGGCTGTCCGCCCCGCTGTGACCAGAGCTTTCTGCCGCCCCCGTCATCTGCGTTCTGTTACACCAAAGGAAAAAGAAAAAAAAAAAAAAAAAGACGGTTGGCTGCAAAGTGAGGAATTTGAGGAGATAAGTGAGGGCTCGTTCTTCATATTCGTTGTCCTTAGTGTTGTTTCTCTCACCTGAAAAAGACCTGAGAGGTCGAAACGCGTCGTCTTTTGATTTGTGATTCGTTTGCTCATGTTTGGCGGAGACAGTACTTAAATTTTTTTTTTAAAAGAAAAGAAAAAGAAGAGGAAGAAAATCAAAATGAAGCAAGAAAGAATAAAAGAACGTGCGCTGCAAGCAAGGACATTGCATTTCTTTCTTTTGTTTTTCTTAAATAACTTTAATCACTTAAAAAAAAATTCAGAGTAAATCCCGCCAGAAAACAAATTACAAGACAAAACACGACACGTTTCGACTTCTTACGTTTTCTTCAGGCAAGAGAAAGCACATTTGAGGACAATGAAAACGAAGAACAAGCAATCACTTCTCTTCTGGAATTCCGCGCAAGATGGGCGTTTCCTTTCTGATTACTGTTAGGGAAAAGTGTACACCACAACAGAATGATTTGAGAGAGAGAGAGAGAGAGAGAGAGAGAGAGAGAGAGAGAGACTCATGGACACACCCACTCTCTCTCATTCACTCACACACAGACACAGACAGACACAAACAGACAGACAGACAGACACACACACACACACACACACACACACACACACACACACACACACACACACACAACACAACACAACACAACACAACACAACACAACACAACACAACACAACACACACACACACACACACACACACACCGCAACGCAACGCAACGCAACGCAACGCAACGCAACGCAACGCAACGCACGCAACACAACACAACACAACACAACACACACACACACACACACACACACGCGCGCGCGCGCGCGCGCGCATGCACGCACGCACGCACGCACGCACGCACACCTTTTCGTCATCCCTCGCCTGATGGCGATCAAGGTGTGAGTGTTGAGGTAGAACAGGAGCAGGCACGGTAGAGACGTGTTGATGAACGTCGCCACAATCCACCAGACGGCAATGGCGTCGTTGGTCTGGGCACACAGGTAGCGCTCCCCTACACCGACAAGTTTTGCGCCAAAGGCCGGCGGCAGCTGTTGAAAGAAGCAGGCTCCGAACACCAGTCCACAGGCGATGCGAGCGTTGCGCACAGTGCAAAACACCTTCCTCTTCAACGGGAACACCACGGCCACGAATCTGGCGTTAGAGGAAAGCAAAGAGGCTGTGGTCACACGCCAGTGTTGGGATTTGGCTCTAAAACACTATGTCATCCATGTTAGCGTTTTGAGGCCTGCCATGAAGTTGAGCCAGCGTTTAATGTCAAACTGATAATTGATCAAAAGAAAAACTCCCCACCAATCATTTCCGTTGTTTGGGGGGGCATCTTCACCGATGAAATCACAATCTTCAAATACATGACCGTCGCATTAGTTGACACACATTTCAGGCCTTTGCACGCACCCGTGACCCTGCCTTTGCGCCAGGTCCAAGCGCCCCAAATAGTTCCATCCCTTTGATTTTCATCAGTCAGCTTGGAACCACCTAGCTTGTATCCTGATGGCCATATGAAAGAAAATGAGGAGAATCAATTTTCAGACTCAATGAAAATTCTCAAAACAGTCTGACTGTGCCAGTCTATAAATACTCGACTCCAACCCACCTGTCAAAGGAAAAGGCCACCATGATCCAGGGCGACATACGAGCGGCAGTCTGCGCCACCACCATGGTCACAATGCATGGAGGGAGGCTGCTGAAGACCTCGAACACACTGCTGTCCCTGGCCTGCCCACAACCAGGCAAGGGAGCAGACATTAAAAGGCCATACATCTGTGCACACACACACACACACACACACACACACACACACACACACACACACACTTACCATTACCGTTTTTTCTACGACGTAAAGATTAAGGGTGTAAAGTATGAAAGGTCAGATATACACCATTACCGTTTTTTTCTATGACGTAAGGATTAAGGGGTGTACGGTATTCAAGGTCAGATATACATCATTATCGGTTTTTCTATGACGTAAGGATTAAGGGATGTGAGGTATTCAAGGTCAGATATACATCATTATTATTATATCGGTTTTTCTATGACGTAAGGATTAAGGGGTGTAAGGTATTCAAGGTCAGATATACACCATTACTGTTTTTTCTATGACGTAAGGATTAAGGGGTGTAAGGTATTCAAGGTCAGATATACACCATTACCGTTTTTTCTATGACGTAAGGATTAAGGGGTGTAAGGTATTCAAGGTCAGATATACACCATTACCGTTTTTCTGTGACGTAAGGAGTAAGGGGGTGTCAGGTATTCAAGGTCAGATATACACCATTACCGTTTTTTCTATGACGTAAGGATTAAGGGGTGTAAGGTATTCAAGGTCAGATATACACCATTACCGTTTTTCTGTGACGTAAGGAGTAAGGGGGTGTCAGGTATTCAAGGTCAGATATACACCATTACCGTTTTTCTATGACGTAAGGAGTAAGGGGTGTCAGGTATTCAAGGTCAGATATACACCATTATCGGTTTTTCTATGACGTAAGGATTACGGGGTGTAAAGTGTTCAAGGTCAAACACATACCACTGTTGTTTTGTCTGCAACACATATGTGGAGGTTAAAGTGTTTAAGGTTAGGTACGGATCAGTGTGTGTGTGTGTGTGTGTGTGCGCGCGCGTGTGTGTGTGCTCATGCGCGTTCATGTGTGAGAGTTCATGAATGTTTATATGCTTGAGTAGGCACATAAGACATGTTACCTGCAGTAAAACATGTATGTAGACGTAGACAAGGCTGATGGAATCCGTGACACTTGCACACGACAGATGTACACTGCAAGATGGCAGATTAAATAAGAATCTGTAAAATTAATTAAGAATCTGTAAAAGAGATACAGGATATATATATATATAT
>CM065729.1:37424987-37432487 GCA_033310375.1 Conus canariensis | reverse complement strand
GACATGGCACTCCTCGAATGGAACAAGAACATAGCCAACATGAGGCCAGGGCCATAAAATAATGGAACAAGAACATAGCCAACATGAGGCCAAGGCCATAACATAATGGAACAAGAACATAGCCAACATGAGGCCAAGGCCATAACATAATGGAACAAGAACATAGCCAACATGAGGCCAGGGCCATAAAATAATGGAACAAGAACATAGCCAACATGAGGCCAGGGTCATAAAATAATGGAACAAGAACATAGCCAACATGAGGCCAGGGCCATAAAATAATGGAACAAGAACATAGCCAACATGAGGCCAGGGCCATAAAATAATGGAACAAGAACATAGCCAACATGAGGCCAGGGCCATAACATTACAACGAACAAAGATTTGCAGCTCATTATTGCAATACTTTTGTCTTTGAAAATGACAAAAGCCAGACATGTTCTGTCTGTGTTTCTGCTGAGTCAATGTTTTTATGAATCAATATGGAAAGAACTCGAAAAAGAAATAGACAAAAGTGTTCTTCACTTCGCTGGTTTGTTAGTTAGTTTGCTTTTTCAGTGTAGTGGTGAGGATAAGCTTGGTACAAAAGTTTTCCGCATTTCATTTGTTTGTTCCCCTCTTTGTCCCCCCCCCCCCCCCCAGAATAATGGTGAGAATACGCTGCGGATATTTCAGCCTTATTTCAAGTCCTGTCTTTCAGTGGTGTTTCATTTGTGTTCTTCTGTTTCCTGCTGGATAATACATAGACCCAGTCACTGACATCCTGAAGTAAGTTAATGTTTTTGTATATGTCTGTGTATGTGTGGATTGGAAGGGTGAGGGGGGAGGTGCGCGCGCGCGCGCGCGCGCGCGCGCGCGCGCGTGTGTGTGTGTGTGTGTGTGTGTGTGTGTGTGTGTGTGTGTTTCGCAAAGGGTGCATGCATGTGTGCATACATCTGTTTATGAATGTATATGTATTAGAAAAGTGCGTCTGTGTGTGCATGTGCACACGCAGGCTCTTGTGCACGCACATGTGTGTGTGTGTGCGTGTGTGTGTGTGTGTGTATGTGTGTGTGTGTGTGTGTGTGTGTGTGTGTGTGTGTGTGTGTGTGTGTGTGTGTGTGTGTGTGAGTGAGTGTGTGTGTGTGTGTGTGTGTGTGTGTGTGTGTGTGTGTGTGTGTGTGTGTGTGTGTTCGTGCGTTAGACGATATCAGACATTCAAAGAGTTTTCTTCATACCGGCAATGAAGCCTAATAAAGAAAACATCTTTTCCACTCTTTGTTCTGTTTGGTGACTCTGCTTATAACAACATGGTCCTGTCAGCTAGGTGATCACAAAACTGAGCTCAAACTCACCTTTACTAAATGACTGACGTTATTCTTACTAGACTCATAGTCTTAGACATGAAATTACTGTGTCTCTGCAAAGAAGCCTTATGTCTTAAAACAGTCCCGTTTCAACAGTGAAATAGCTTTCAGGTGGGATAAACAGTATAATACTAAAGTTTGTGAAAGAAGATATATGTATGTACAACCTTTACAGTATATTCGATCAACGTTTAAGCTGTCACAGCGATCTGCCTTTAAAAGTTAGATCTAGTTGCAACCCCCCCCCCCCCCCTTTTTTTTTTTTCTTTTGCAGTGCCCTTTGTGCTGATGTCATTTCATTCACCAGTAAACTAAGGTGAACTGTGTGTGTGTGTGTGTGTGTGTGTGTGTGTGTGTGTGTGTGTGTGTGTGTGTGTGTGTGTGTGTGTGTGCGCGCGCGCGCGTGGTTGTTCGCATGTATACATAAATGCACACCCATGTACATACACAGCGATGTCCCTGCACAGAATAATATTATATGTATCGATCCAAAGAGCATTGATGCATGTGCTTATAATTACACATACAATTAGTTTTGTATACAATTTTTGTTATGATCAGTGCACAATGCTGTGTATCCTTTCTTTGGGAGGATATGGGCGGGGGGGGGGGTAGACAAGGGGATGGGGTGGAGAGGCTGGAGGAGGGTTGGGAGGGTCCTTTTCTTGGAAAGTTTTTTTGTGTTTGGTACATTTCTGTGCGTTTGTTTTGACGTTGAACTTACCGTGTGTTTTGAAGTTGAACTCAGGATGTTGTTTCTCATTTGACTGCTGTTTACCTGGCCCCTCTTGCCATTGTTTGCTCTATGTCTTTTTAATTCTTGCACAGATTGCTTTTTCGTTCTTCTGAAATCTGTAATTGCGGATCTTCCCTGGTGTCCAGCAACGCAGAGTTTGTGGAGGAGACCAGCAAGCTGGGTGAGATGGACACCTGTCTTCAGCTTCAGCAGCGCTTGCTAAGGGTGGGGGTGCAGGTGGACAAGGTGGTTTACCGCGGTTACCATGCCAGCGATCAGATGCAGGTAGATGGGACCCCCCTCCCCCCCTCCCCCCAAAAAGGTAATCAAGAACAGTAACTCATTCTCCCACAGGGAAGTGAAACGAAAGGCCCATGACACCAACGAAGCCCCTGCAGCAGGGCACAGTACCCAGTGTGCTGGACTCAATGAAATGCAAAAGGGGCACAGAATGAATGGGCGAACTTCCCCAAATATCTCCCCCTCAAATCTGTGATTTGGGGGTTCTTTTTTGTTGGTTCTTTGTGCCTTTTATTGACATGTACCAGCTGATTTGAAAGTGCAAGCAGCATTGAACTAAAATGATATATGTTTGTTGAGGGGGGAGAAGGGGAATATGTGTGTAGAACCCCTGTTGCCCATCAATCCTAACCCCTCCTCCACCCAACCGATCTAAACAGGGTACCTTCAGAGGAATGAAAATGCCTGATTCACTAATAGTACCTGTTTCATTTGCTATCAGTCAGTCAGTCAGTCATTCCCCTGACCGCTGGGGTCGTTGGGGGGACGTGATGAGGCAGTCGCCGTTTCTCTCCAGGCTCTTCTGTTGGTGGCTGTCTTGAGGAGATCTGGCATGGTCATTTTGGTCCAGTCCTTTATATTGTCGGACCAGCTCTTTCTCTGCCGTCCTCGTCTGCGCCCTCCTTCAACGGTACCTTGAAGGATGGTTTTGGAGAGGGTGTTGTGACGAATGACGTGGCCAAACCATACCATCTTCCGTCATTTGACGGTTGCCAGAAGTGGTTCGTGGGGCCCAACTAGGTTAGTGACCAGGTTCCGCAAATAATCATTGGTCTTGTATTCTTTGTAGGAGATGCAGAGTAGTTTCCTCAGGCACCTGGTCTCAAACGCCTGGATTCTTCTTTCTGTTTCGGCCAGCAGTCTCCATGTCTCGCAACCATATAAGAGGATGGAGACCACTAGTGACTTGTAGAGCCGGAATCTTGTGTGGAATTTGATGTTGCTCTTCCACACTCTGTTCAGTCTGGCCATCGCTGCTGATGCGGAGTTGATCCTGATTCGGATTTCTGCTGTGCAGGTGCCATCTTTGGACAGGGTTGCTCCCAAGTACCTGAAGCTGGTCACTTCTTCCAGGGGCTTACCATTCATGATTATGTTGGCACTGCTGTTAGTCGTGCTGTTGACCATGACCTTTGACTTCTCTGTGCTGACCTCCATGCCGTAGGCACTTGCTCTTGTGACAAGTCTGTTTGTAAGATCCTGGAGCTCGGTGTTGCTGCCCCCCCCCCCCCCCCCCCCCCCCCCCCCATGAGGTCGATATCGTCTGCGAAAGGAAGGTTGCAGACCGGCCTGCCGCCAATGCTAATGGAGGTGTGGTGTTCTTCGAGGGTCTCTTGCATGATTCTCTCCAGAAAGATGCTGAAAAGGACTGGAGATAGTAGGCACCCTTGCCTGACTCCGACTGTGGTCAGGAAGAACTGGCCCTGCTGGCTATTGAGAAGTACTGTGCTGCTGGAGTGTTCGTAGAGGGCCTGGATGACTTGGACGAGCCTCTCATCAATGTGGCACAACGGCCTATGGCAGGTTCTCAGAGATTTCAACATTGATGAGATTTCATTTGCTATACCCATGCTAATTTCTTCGGTTTTTGCTCTTTGTTTTCAGAGATTGGAAACACCACTGGAATCCCCCTTGAACTCTCTTGTTGTGGATAAAATCCTCAAGTGGTAACAAGGTAGAAATCAGTAAAGACAGACATCTTCCAAAGCATTGCCATCGCCTCGTTCTATCTGAGTTTGTCCCATCACTGGTTTGTTTCATGTCACAGTGCCGAACATCCTACATTGTATCCAGCAAACACACGTGAAAAGAAGTGCACTGTTTTGATGTTTTACAATGTGGACTGCCTTGAAGATGATAATGTTCGAAAGTAGGGATACGGAAATATATGCTGGATATACAGCACAGCATTTTATTACCGTACCCCAACTTCCTTGCTTTCTTCTTCCTCTTCATCTCTTTGTTTTTCAGAGAGTGTTGAATGAACAGATTTAATGAATAAGGAAACCATACAGGAAAGCCGTTTCATAGCTTTACAGCATTGATGTCCATTGATGATTATACCGTGATGATCTTTTTGTGATTGCAGTTTTTTTTAGTATCAGTGCATCCCCAAAATGTGATCCAGTCGAAAGATTGCTCCTAAATTCAAACAATGTACAAGTGCTTTGACAAGTTTTCCAGCATTTGGTGAGACATGCTTAACATTGCGCCATGGAAGTCAAACCTCACTAAAAGACTGTTGGAACAGTTCTACCAGGAACAAATGTTGCAAGCATCAGCACAGCAAAACAACCAGCAGACAGACAGAAAGCAGGCAGGCAGACAAATGGAGGAAATGTTAAAGTGTGTGTGTGTGTGTGTGTGTGTGTGTGTGTGTGTGTGTGTGTGTGTGTGTGTGTGTGTGTGTGTGTGTGTATGTGTTCAGGACATGCAAAATAAGGCCATCGAGTCACGCACCCAGCTACGCCTGGATGGAGAAATGGAAACCATAAGACAGAAACTGATACAGCTCCGTTTGTCTTCTAAAGGACTCCGGGCTGACCAGAGTGAGTTGGTGGATTTTGTTTGTTTCTTAACTCTAATGTCTACTTCTCTTTTAGTTCAGGAGTGTATGGCAAATTCACGTCAAGCCAATCGGCAAAAGCGAAACAAAACAACAACAAAAAAAAGGAAAAAAAGAAGAAAGAAACCAGCAACGAAACTGCTTTAGAATCAGAAGGAAAGGAATGGATGATTCAGAAATGCAGAAATCAAGAGATTAGCTCTACACTGTCTATAGAGCAGGAAACAACGTGGGCGGTGCCAAAGATGTAGTCAAACACTTTCATTTCTGCATCTCCTAGGACATCTTGGAATCAACCCACATGTCGAAAACGCTGCTCTGTCCTTGATTTGCTTGAGACCTGCGATACCTGTATTGGTTGTTCTCCATTCACATCTTGTAGCTTGTGCAAGAACTGGTCAGGGGCTATGTGGCATAAAGTGTTTCGGTCCAGTTCTCATGTCAACCTGTGTGACAGTCCACTATTTTGGCCAGTTTTGCCCAACTCTTCCTGCCACACCATTTGTAGAGTGGTCCTGGGACCATTAGAGACAGGCCAGCGTCTCCCCCCAGAATGTTTCGTGCCTGCAATTCCTGGGTGCCTCGTAGATGAAGAGGAGTGGTTGAGTCACAATAGCATCTGCGGGCCTCACATGAGTCTGTTCCAGCCTCCCTGTGCCTGCTTGGAGAGCAGCCAAGGTTGCTTCAAGGGGCATTCGTAAAAGGGGAGCTCCGAATAATGCTGGTTGGGCGGACTGGGTGGGTTGAGACTGTTGTCTGGAAGGTATATTCGGTGAGAATGTGGAAAGATATCTGTCGAGTGGTCAGAAGGGGGGGGGTTGTTTTGGATGATCATGATCATCATAATGATGATGTGTAGTTCTCAATGAAGTCATCATTCTATGAGGACTGGGTTATGACTGATTTCTGTTCTGCACTTGTGCGTCAAAGGGAGTTCTGCTGTTTCGTGATGTTTTCAATGTCTTTAGTTGTCATACGTTTATCCTCACCGGTATTTTCCACTTGGAAGCGGTCTACCTGGAGATCCTTCCTACTTTCTGAGACACTTATTTCACTTTCTGAGTTGAACATCACAAGCTGGTCACTTGTTTCAGTTGTTTTGAGGTTAACCTTTTCACGAACAATCCTTTATGGGTGACTTTGTGGTACTCCTTTTATCCCAGTTAATTGCCCATAGATTTTTGGTCCTTCTAGGAAGGTACTGTTTGCAAACGTGTCTTAAGAAATTTTGGTTCATAGTGATGCCATAACTTTTATCTTTGAGTGAGTAGCAATGCTACCTATTTCATGAAAAAACATTTGTTTTTTGACCAGGCATGATCTGCTCTTCAATAAGTTCGCATTCTAACTTTTGGGATTTCCTGCAGCAATGACATTGGTAATAACCTTGACGTACGACAAGTTTTCCTCTTTTGCTGAATATTTTCTTCTGGCTTTTCTTGTCCATATCTCATTGATTCTCAGTTTTGTATGTTCAGCAATAAACGTTATGATAATAACAGAAGTTGAAGAGGGGAGGAGAGAAAATTTGGGCATGTATGAGGTTGGGCACCTTCACTGCTCAAGAGGTTTCTTTCTCAACTTTTTTCCACTTAGTAGGAAGCTGTTTGTGTGATGCTTGGGTTACTGTCTATGGTATGGGCGGCCTTAAGATTTCCTTTTGGCTCCCCCTTTTGATGTCAGTCCTAGTTTGGACCAAGATCCCCACAAATTTATCCAAGGCTGCAGTTTTTTTTATTTTAAAGAACTGGATTCTTTGCTTCAGGAAGGTGCCATTATGGAGTTCGTTGTTCCTGGTCTGCCAGGCTTCTTCACCGTCTTTTTCTTGGTTCCAAAGAATGAGAAGTGGAGGCCAATGACAGATGTCAGCGAGCTAGACCTCTACATTTCCCCACCAAGATTTTCCCATGGAAACAGCAGGCAGATTACACGCAGGAATCATTCTAGAGTATTGGGCAATGAGCCTTGACCTGTCAGACGCTTATTTTCACATTCCGATCTGGACGATCTCCTCCAGGAAAACCAAGACCTCTCAAGAGACCATTCCATCCTGGAACAGATGCTCTCTTCTCTTGGATTCTTGGACGGCTTAAAGAAAGTCTGACAGATTTCCATCTCAGCATTTCATGCGCTCGGGGATGCACTTTTTTACTGACCTGAGCTTTGTCCATCTTCCAGACGCAAGGGCGGAGAAGTTACTGTCCTTCTGTCTACCCTGTCTTCAATCTCAGTCGGCCACTCTGCGTAGCTTTAAAATCATGACTGGTCTCACCTCTGCCTCGCCTATGGCTGCAGAACGCACTCCCCTGGGATGCCACATACATCCTCTTCAGTGGGCGCTGAGAGATATCTGATCTCAGTCTTCCGCCAGCTGGGACATTCAGCTGCTATCGAGTCAGACCTTTGTATCAGCCCCCCAGCCTTGGCTTGACCAGGCCCTAGCTGACTGCTGGGGTTCCTCTTCTTCCTCCGTCAATGCACACAGTTTGTGGTGATGCGAGTTAGACAGGGGTTTACATCTCTATCCCCTTTTCCTGGAGTGCTGTGGCATG
>CM065729.1:37352487-37419987 GCA_033310375.1 Conus canariensis | reverse complement strand
GAGACCAGAAATGTTGTCTACCCAGAGGCCCTCCAATAGACATAATACATCGTGAAAATGCAATCTTTTCACAGAGTTGTCATGTTTGAGTTGGGTTTAACGTCCGTGCCCAAATCAAGGATATGCAGACGGCTGGTCCGTCACATTAGCCTGACACCTGCGGGGCCAGGGTGCATATCGGGGTGAACTATGGATATTTTAGCTGAAAACATTCCACGTGAAAATTTCCAAGACCAAACCGGGATTCGAAACCACGACATTTGGATCATGAGTCCAGCGCCTTATCCACTAGGTTATGGCGGCCCCTACAGAGTTGTCATTTTGGAGTACTTCAATCGAGGAATTGAGAATGCATCGGTAAGTTCATTAAGTACAGGCATCCCTCTATCGACTGTGTATCGTATTACGAAAAAAAATTGTGAGGTAAAATTGATTGAGAGGCAAGAAGGGTCATAGAGCAGGGTGAGGACAGCTACCCCAAGTACAGGAGACGTGAGGAGTCTGAATGAGGACATACTGGGACTGTGAAGCTTGGGCAGAGAGAAATCATCGTCACCAACCAGTGGGTTGTCCCCTACAACCCTTACCTCCTACATTAGTTCAACTGCCACATCAATGTGGAAATATGCAGTAGCATAAAATTCATCAAGTACGTCCTGAAGTATGTCCACAAGGGCACAGACCAAGCCGTCTTCCAACTCCAAGCCACTCAGGCAGGTGAAGGAGCAGCTCAACAACCTCCAGTCATTGATGAGATCCAAATGTACCAGAATGCCCGCTACGTTGGCAGCATCGAGGCGACCTGGAGACTCCTGGGATTTGACCTGCATGAGCGCCACCCCATGGTGCAGAGACCAGCTGTCCATTTGGAGAATGGACAATGGGTCTACTTCAATCCACACAACGCAGTGCAAAGAGCACAAGGCTCTCCCCAGAAGCAACCCTTACCGCCATCTTTAGCCTATGCTCTCAAGACCCTACAGCACGAGAGCTGAAGTACGTGGAAGTCCCTGAGCACTTCAAATTGATGTCCACTCAGAATATGTGGAAGAAACGACAAAGGGGCACTGCAATCCGGCGATTGTACAGTATAAGTCCTCGCCAGGGAGAGTGCTACTTCTTGAGGCTTCTACTCAACGTTATGAAAGGATCCCGTTCGTACGAGGAGCTGAAGATTGTCAACGGCTATGTCCACAACATTTTTCGAGATGCTTGCAATGCTCTTGGACTCCTAGAAGATGAGCGCCTTCTACAACTTGCCCTGGAGGAAGCCTCCATCTCTCAGAGACCCCGACTGCTGCGTGACTTCTGTATTATCCTGGTGGCTTTCAACCCCAGTAACCCAGGCAACCTGTGGAACCTCTTCAGAGACCATCTTGCTGAAGATTTCCTCTTCCAAGTCCGAAGAGATGTCTATGATGAAGCGCAGTACACAGATGCCATCTACAACCAAGCTCTTACTGTGATTCAGCACAAACTCTTCCTTCTTGGAGGCAAGTCTACAGAGGAGTATGGGATGCCAACAGTCACACAACAACAAACTGCCTCGAGAATACTACCGCGAGACCAATTACGACACTACTGCACTCCGGGCAGCAGCTGATGACCAGCTGAAGAAGCTGACAGCTGACCAGAGAGACGTGTACGACAGCTTTATGACCATGGTTGAACAGAGGCAGGATCCCACAGCAAGCAGCAACATAATGTTCCTTGATGCTCCATGAGGGACAGGAAAGACCATCCTGAATCTTATCCTGAACAGGATCCGCTCCACAGGCAAAATAGTGCTAGCCACTGCTTCCAGTGTCATTGCCGCTACTCTTTTGCCGGGTGGGCGGACAGTAAATAGCATTTTCAAGGTCCCTCTGGATGCCGACAAGCAAGAAACGCCAACCTGCTCTGTCAAGCGTGGGTCAACGTTGGCCAAAGTCATCAAAGAGGCTGCAACCGTCATAATTGATGAAGCTCCCATGACCCACAAAGCTGTCTACGAGGCCATGGACTCTACGCTGCAGGACATCACCCAAGTGCACAGGCCAATGGGAGGCATCCCAACGCTGTTCTGTGGGGACTTCAGGCAGATCCTCCCTGTCGTCCTCAATGGCACCAGAGCCAACATTGTCAACGCCTGTCTGATAGCCAGGAGGATCTGATAGAAGCAGTCTACCTGGATCTTCATGCTCACTGTGCAGACTCAGACTGGTTAGCGGAAAGGGCCATAATCTCCTCCCTGAACGAGACTGTCAACAGGCTGAACAGAAAAATCGTAGCTGACTTCCCTGGAGAGGAAACTCTGTACAGATCTGTTGACACGGCCAAGAATGATGATGAGGCAGTCCTTTATCCACAAGAACTCCTGAACTCCATTGAGATTTCTGGACTTGCACCACATGAACTGTTGCTGAAATCTGGAGTCCCTATTATCATTCTCCGCTCACTGGACCCGCCAAAGGTGATCAATGGCACCCGATGTGTCTTCACCAGACTGCACAGGAACGTTGTAGAAGCGAAAATATCATGTGGCCCCCACAAAGGTGAACCGGTGCTGCTCCCCAGAATTCCTCTGGAACCCATGGACTCACCCCTGCCATTCCAGTTCTGACGGCTTCAGTTTCCCATGAAACCAGCTTTCGCTCTGACAATCATCAAGAGCCAGGGTCCGACATTTTCATCCCTTGGGGCAGACCTGACCGTTCCGTGTTTTACACATGGAATGTTCTACGTTGCAGCATCACGAACTGGAAACGCAGAAACACTGACTATACTTGCGCCAAACAGGGAGACCAGAAATGTCTACCCAGAGGCTCTCCAATAGACATGATACATCGTGAAAATGCAGTCTTTTCACAGAGTTGTCATGTTTGAGTTGGATTTAACGTCCGTGCCCAAATCAAGGATATGCAGACGGCTGGTCCGTCACATTAGACTGACACCTGCAGGGCCAGGGTGGACATCGGGGTGAACTACGGTCATTTTAGCTGGAAACATTCCACGTTAAAATTTCCAAGACCAAGCCGGGATTCGAAACCACGACCTTTGGATCATGAGTCCAGCGCCTTATCCACTAGGTTATGGCGGCCCCTACAGAGTTGTCATTTTGGAGCACTTCAATCGAGGAATTGAGAATGCATCGGTAAGTTCACAAAGTACAGGCATCCCTCTATGGACTGTGTATCTATGGAAAAAAATTCGTGAGGGAAAACAGATTGAGAGGCAAGAAGGGAGTGGGCGTCCGAAGAAATTGGGTGAAGTAGATAGGAGGAGGCTGGGGCAGTTGGTTCGGCATGGGAAAAACGAAACAAACCCAAGCTGAATTTTATTGTATTGTCTTTTAAGTGGTGAGAGAGAGGGGTGGCCAGAAAATTATTGTACAGATATACCCGAGCGAAGCCGGGTACACCGGCTAGTATCTAATATATAAATGGCAAATTCTGTCTGTGTGTGTGTGTGTGTGTGTGTGTGTGTGTGTCTGTGTACGCTATAGACTCAAAAACGGCTCAACCGATTGTCATGAAATTTGGCAGGTACGTCTGTTGTGACCCGAGGATGGTTTTGGGCTAATCTCTAAAAAAATAAAACCGTTAAAAACCGTTAAAAAACTGTTATAACGGTTTCAAAGACATCTTTTTCCTCTGCTTTTCTTCAAATAGCCGTTGTGACATTGCACAGGTACAGGACTACTTCTCTAAAATTAAAACCGTTATTTGGCAGTTAAAAAACGTTATTTATAACAGTTAAAAACCGTTAAAAACACCAAACCCTATCAAAGAAACTGTTTAAAACCCGATCTTCTTGAAATTTAGCAGGTATGTCTGTTGTGACCCGAGGATGGTTTTGGGCTAATCTTTAAAGAAATAAAACCGTTAAAAACCGTTAAAAAACTGTTATAACAGTTTCAAAGACATCTTTTTCCTCTGCTTTTCATCAAATGGCCGTTGTGACATTGCACAGGTACATCGAACCTAGAGGGACATCTCCCGAGTAACATAGGGTCATTGGACAGTTTCTACGACAGTTATTTATGACCGTTAAAAACCGTTAACAACACGTACCCCCCTAAAAACGATCAAAAATACAATCTTTTCTGATGTTGGCGGCAAAGGGAGTCCTCGGATCGCCACCAAACTTGGCATGAGTCTAGAAGGACATACTGTGAATAACATTGGGTCATTCGATAGTTTTTATGACCGTTATTTATCACCGTTAAAAAGCGTTATTTTCTAAATTTAGACCTTTCTTGATGAAATTTGGTATACAGGTGTAGTTTTCAATGCTGAACAATGATATACAACTTACACGAACCGAAACTTAAAATTGACCGTTAAAAACCGTTATTATATAAATTTAGACCGTTCTTGATGAAATTCGGTATACAGATGCAGTTTTACACGCTGAACAATGATATACAACTTACACGAACGGAAACTTAAAAATTGACCGTTAAAAACCGTTATTATATACATTTAGACCGTTCCTGATGAAATTCGGTATACAGATGCAGTTTTACACGCTGAACAATGATATACAACTTACACGAACGGAAACTTAAAAATTGACCGTTAAAACCGTTATTATATACATTTAGACCGTTTCCTGATGAAATTTCGGTATACAGATGCAGTTTTACACGCTGAACAATGATATACAACTTACACGAACGGAAACTTAAAATTGAGCATTAAAAACCGTTAAGATCCGTTATTTTCTAAATTTAGACCTTTCTTGATGAAATTTGGTATACAGGTGCAGTTTTACACGCTGATCAATGATAGACAACTAATTGAACAGAAACTTAAAATTGACCGTTAAAAACCGTTAATTTCTAAATTTAGAGATGGTATCACCGTTAAAAAGCGTTATTTTCTAAATTTAGACCTTTCTTGATGAAATTTGATATACAGGTGTAGTTTTCAATGCTGAACAATGATATACAACTTACACGAACCGAAACTTAAAATTGACCGTTAAAAACCGTTATTATATAAATTTAGACCGTTCTTGATGAAATTCGGTATACAGATGCAGTTTTACACGCTGAACAATGATATACAACTTACACGAACGGAAACTTAAAAATTGACCGTTAAAAACCGGTATTATATACATTTAGACCGTTCCTGATGAAATTCGGTATACAGACGCAGTTTTACACGCTGAACAATGATATACAACTTACACGAACGGAAACTTAAAAATTGACCGTTAAAAACCGTTATTATATAAATTTAGACCGTTCCTGATGAAATTCGGTATACAGACGCAGTTTTACACGCTGAACAATGATATACAACTTACACGAACGGAAACTATAAAATTGAGCGTTAAAAACCGTTAAGATCCGTTATTTTCTAAATTTAGACCTTTCTTGATGAAATTTGGTATACAGGTGCAGTTTTACACGCTGATCAATGATAGACAACTAATATGAACAGAAACATAAAATTGACCGTTAAAAACCGTTAATTTCTCAATTTAGAGATGGTAGTCTGCAGAGGATTTCAGAAATACACCGAAGTTATGATGCTCTGCAATACTGTCTGATTTTTGTCTGTCAGCAAGAGCCATGGTCAGACATTTTCATCCCGTGGGGCAGATCTGACCGTTCCGTGTTTTACACATGGAATGTTCTACGTTGCAGCATCACGAACTGGAAGCGCAGAAACACTGACTATACAAACAGGGAGACCAGAGGCCCTCCAATAGACATAATACATCGTGAAAATGCAATCTTTTCACAGAGTTGTCATGTTTGAGTTGGGTTTAACGTCCGTGCCAAAATCAAGGATATGCAGACGGCTGGTCCGTCACATTAGACTGACACCTGCGGGGCCAGGGTGCATATCGGGGTGAACTATGGATATTTTAGCTGAAAACATTCCACGTGAAAATTTCCAAGACCAAACCGGGATTCGAAACCACGACCTTTGGATCATGAGTCCAGCGCCTTATCCACTAGGTTATGGCGGCCCCTATAGAGTTGTCATTTTGGAGCACTTCAATCGAGGAATTGAGAATGCATCGGTAAGTTCATTAAGTACAGGCATCCCTCTATCGACTGTGTATCGTATTACGAAAAAAAATTGTGAGGTAAAATTGATTGAGAGGCAAGAAGGGTCATAGAGCAGGGTGAGGACAAGCTACCCCAAGTACAGGAGACGTGAGGAGTCTGAATGAGGACATACTGGGACTGTGAAGCTTGGGCAGAGAGAAATCATCGTCACCAACCAGTGGGTTGTCCCCTACAACCCTTACCTCCTACATTAGTTCAACTGCCACATCAATGTGGAAATATGCAGTAGCATAAAATTCATCAAGTACGTCCTGAAGTATGTCCACAAGGGCACAGACCAAGCCGTCTTCCAACTCCAAGCCACTCAGGCAGGTGAAGGAGCAGCTCAACAACCTCCAGTCATTGATGAGATCCAAATGTACCAGAATGCCCGCTACGTTGGCAGCATCGAGGCGACCTGGAGACTCCTGGGATTTGACCTGCATGAGCGCCACTCCATGGTGCAGAGACCAGCTGTCCATTTGGAGAATGGACAATGGGTCTACTTCAATCCACACAACGCAACGCAAAGAGCACAAGGCTCTCCCCCAGAAGCAACCCTTACCGCCATCTTTAGCCTATGCTCTCAAGACCCTACAGCACGAGAGCTGAAGTACGTGGAAGTCCCTGAGCACTTCACATTGATGTCCACTCAGAATATGTGGAAGAAACGACAAAGGGGCACTGCAATCCGGCGATTGTACAGTATCAGTCCTCGCCAGGGAGAGTGCTACTTCTTGAGGCTTCTACTCAACGTTATGAAAGGATCCCGTTCGTACGAGGAGCTGAAGATTGTCAACGGCTATGTCCACAACATTTTTCGAGATGCTTGCAATGCTCTTGGACTCCTAGAAGATGAGCGCCTTCTACAACTTGCCCTGGAGGAAGCCTCCATCTCTCAGAGACCCCGACTGCTGCGTGACTTCTGTATTATCCTGATGGCTTTCAACCCCACTAACCCAAGCATCCTGTGTAACCTCTTCAGAGACCATCTTGCTGAAGATTTCCTCTTCCAAGTCCGAAGAGATGTCTATTATGAAGCGCAGTACACAGATGCCATCTACAACCAAGCTCTTACTGTGATTCAGCACAAACTCTTCCTTCTTGGAGGCAAGTCTACAGAGGAGTATGGGATGCCAACAGTCACACAACAACAAACTGTGCCTCGAGAATACTACCGCGAGACCAATTACCACACTCCTGCACTCCGGGCAGCAGCTGATGACCAGCTGAAGAAGCTGACAGCTGACCAGAGAGACGTGTACGACAGCTTTATGACCATGGTTGAGCAGAGGCAGGATCCCACAGCAAGCAGCAACATAATGTTCCTTGATGCTCCATGAGGGACAGGAAAGACCATCCTGAATCTTATCCTGAACAGGATCCGCTCCACAGGCAAAATAGTGCTAGCCACTGCTTCCAGTGTCATTGCCGCTACTCTTTTGCCGGGTGGGCGGACAGTAAATAGCATTTTCAAGGTCCCTCTGGATGCCGACAAGCAAGAAATGCCAACCTGCTCTGTCAAGCGTGGGTCAACGTTGGCCAAAGTCATCAAAGAGGCTGCAACCGTCATAATTGATGAAGCTCCCATGACCCACAAAGCTGTCTACGAGGCCATGGACTCTGCGCTGCAGGACATCACCCAAGTGCACAGGCCAATGGGAGGCATCCCAACGCTGTTCTGTGGGGACTTCAGGCAGATCCTCCCTGTCGTCCTCAATGGCACCAGAGCCAACATTGTCAACGCCTGTCTGATAGCCAGGAGGATCTGATAGAAGCAGTCTACCCGGATCTTCATGCTCACTGTGCAGACTCAGACTGGTTAGCGGAAAGGGCCATAATCTCCTCCCTGAACGAGACTGTCAACAGGCTGAACAGAAAAATCGTAGCTGACTTCCCTGGAGAGGAAACTGTACAGATCTGTTGACACGGCCAAGAATGATGATGAGGCAGTCCTTTATCCACAAGAACTCCTGAACTCCATTGAGATTTCTGGACTTCCACCACATGAACTGTTGCTGAAATCTGGAGTCCTTATTATCATTCTCCGCTCACTGGACCCGCAAAGGTGATCAATGGCACCCGATGTGTCTTCACCAGACTGCACAGGAACGTTGTAGAAGCGAAAATATCATGTGGCCCCCACAAAGGTGAACCGGTGCTGCTCCCCAGAATTCCTCTGGAACCCATGGACTCACCCCTGCCATTCCAGTTCTGACGGCTTCAGTTTCCCATGAAACCAGCTTTCGCTCTGACAATCATCAAGAGCCAGGGTCCGACATTTTCATCCCTTGGGGCAGACCTGACCGTTCCGTGTTTTACACATGGAATGTTCTACGTTGCAGCATCACGAACTGGAAACGCAGACTATACTTGCGTCAAACAGGGAGACCAGAAATGTCTACCCAGAGGCTCTCCAATAGACATGATACATCGTGAAAATGCAGTCTTTTCACAGAGTTGTCATGTTTGAGTTGGATTTAACGTCCGTGCCCAAATCAAGGATATGCAGACGGCTGGTCCGTCACATTAGACTGACACCTGCAGGGCCAGGGTGGACATCGGGGTGAACTACGGTCATTTTAGCTGGAAACATTCCACGTTAAAATTTCCAAGACCAAGCCGGGATTCGAAACCACGACCTTTGGATCATGAGTCCAGCGCCTTATCCACTAGGTTATGGCGGCCCCTACAGAGTTGTCATTTTGGAGCACTTCAATCGAGGAATTGAGAATGCATCGGTAAGTTCACAAAGTACAGGCATCCCTCTATGGACTGTGTATCTATGGAAAAAAATTCGTGAGGGAAAACAGATTGAGAGGCAAGAAGGGAGTGGGCGTCCGAAGAAATTGGGTGAAGTAGATAGGAGGAGGCTGGGGCAATTGGTTCGGCATGGGAAAAACGAAACAAACCCAAGCTGAATTTTATTGTATTGTCTTTTAAGTGGTGAGAGAGAGGGGTGGCCAGAAAATTATTGTACAGATATACCCGAGCGAAGCCGGGTACACCGGCTAGTATCTAATATATAAATGGCAAATTCTGTCTGTGTGTGTGTGTGTGTGTGTGTGTGTGTCTGTGTACGCTATAGACTCAAAAACGGCTCAACCGATTGTCATGAAATTTGGCAGGTACGTCTGTTGTGACCCGAGGATGGTTTTGGGCTAATCTCTAAAAAAATAAAAACCGTTAAAAACCGTTAAAAAACTGTTATAACGGTTTCAAAGACATCTTTTTCCTCTGCTTTTCTTCAAATAGCCGTTGTGACATTGCACAGGTACAGGACTACTTCTCTAAAATTAAAACCGTTATTTGGCAGTTAAAAAACGTTATTTATAACAGTTAAAAACCGTTAAAAACACCAAACCCTATCAAAGAAACTGTTTAAAACCCCGATCTTCTTGAAATTTAGCAGGTATGTCTGTTGTGACCCGAGGATGGTTTTGGGCTAATCTTTAAAGAAATAAAACCGTTATAAAACCGTTTAAAAAAACTGTTATAACGGTTTCAAAGACATCTTTTTCCTCTGCTTTTCATCAAATGGCCGTTGTGACATTGCACAGGTACATCGAACCTAGAGGGACATCTTCCGAGTAACATAGGGTCATTGGACAGTTTCTACGACAGTTATTTATGACCGTTAAAAACCGTTAACAACACGTACCCCCCTAAAAACGATCAAAAATACAATCTTTTCTGATGTTGGCGGCAAAGGGAGTCCTCGGATCGCCACCAAACTTGGCATGAGTCTAGAAGGACATACTGTGAATAACATTGGGTCATTCGATAGTTTTTATGACCGTTATTTATCACCGTTAAAAAGCGTTATTTTCTAAATTTAGACCTTTCTTGATGAAATTTGGTATACAGGTGTAGTTTTCAATGCTGAACAATGATATACAACTTACACGAACCGAAACTTAAAATTGACCGTTAAAAACCGTTATTATATAAATTTAGACCGTTCTTGATGAAATTCGGTATACAGATGCAGTTTTACACGCTGAACAATCGATATACAACTTACACGAACGGAAACTTAAAAATTGACCGTTAAAAACCGTTAGTATATACATTTAGACCGTTCCTGATGAAATTCGGTATACAGATGCAGTTTTACACGCTGAACAATGATATACAACTTACACGAACGGAAACTATAAAATTGAGCGTTAAAAACCGTTAAGATCCGTTATTTTCTAAATTTAGACCTTTCTTGATGAAATTTGGTATACAGGTGCAGTTTTACACGCTGATCAATGATAGACAACTAATATGAACAGAAACTTAAAATTGACCGTTAAAAACCGTTAATTTCTAAATTTAGAGATGGTATCACCGTTAAAAAGCGTTATTTTCTAAATTTAGACCTTTCTTGATTAAATTTGATATACAGGTGTAGTTTTCAATGCTGAACAATGATATACAACTTACACGAACGGAAACTTAAAAATTGACTGTTAAAAACCGTTATTATATAAATTTAGACCGTTCCTGATGAAATTCGGTATACAGACGCAGTTTTACACGCTGAACAATGATATACAACTTACACGAACGGAAACTATAAAATTGAGCGTTAAAAACCGTTAAGATCCGTTATTTTCTAAATTTAGACCTTTCTTGATGAAATTTGGTATACAGGTGCAGTTTTACACGCTGATCAATGATAGACAACTAATATGAACAGAAACTTAAAATTGACCGTTAAAAACCGTTAATTTCTCAATTTAGAGATGGTAGTCTGCAGAGGATTTCAGAAATACACCGAAGTTATGATGCTCTGCAATACCGTCTGATTTTTGTCTGTCAACAAGAGCCATGGTCAGACATTTTCATCCCGTGGGGCAGATCTGACCGTTCCGTGTTTTACACATGGAATGTTCTACGTTGCAGCATCACGAACTGGAAGCGCAGAAACACTGACTATACTTGCGCCAAACAGGGAGACCAGAAATGTTGTCAACCCAGAGGCCCTCCAATAGACATAATACATCGTGAAAATGCAATCTTTTCACAGAGTTGTCATGTTTGAGTTGGGTTTAACGTCCGTGCCAAAATCAAGGATATGCAGACGGCTGGTCCGTCACATTAGACTGACACCTGCGGGGCCAGGGTGCATATCGGGGTGAACTATGGATATTTTAGCTGAAAACATTCCACGTGAAAATTTCCAAGACCAAACCGGGATTCGAAACCACGACCTTTGGATCATGAGTCCAGCGCCTTATCCACTAGGTTATGGCGGCCCCTATAGAGTTGTCATTTTGGAGCACTTCAATCGAGGAATTGAGAATGCATCGGTAAGTTCATTAAGTACAGGCATCCCTCTATCGACTGTGTATCGTATTACGAAAAAAAATTGTGAGGTAAAATTGATTGAGAGGCAAGAAGGGTCATAGAGCAGGGTGAGGACAGCTACCCCAAGTACAGGAGACGTGAGGAGTCTGAATGAGGACATACTGGGACTGTGAAGCTTGGGCAGAGAGAAATCATCGTCACCAACCAGTGGGTTGTCCCCTACAACCCTTACCTCCTACATTAGTTCAACTGCCACATCAATGTGGAAATATGCAGTAGCATAAAATTCATCAAGTACGTCCTGAAGTATGTCCACAAGGGCACAGACCAAGCCGTCTTCCAACTCCAAGCCACTCAGGCAGGTGAAGGAGCAGCTCAACAACCTCCAGTCATTGATGAGATCCAAATGTACCAGAATGCCCGCTACGTTGGCAGCATCGAGGCGACCTGGAGACTCCTGGGATTTGACCTGCATGAGCGCCACTCCATGGTGCAGAGACCAGCTGTCCATTTGGAGAATGGACAATGGGTCTACTTCAATCCACACAACGCAACGCAAAGAGCACAAGGCTCTCCCCCAGAAGCAACCCTTACCGCCATCTTTAGCCTATGCTCTCAAGACCCTACAGCACGAGAGCTGAAGTACGTGGAAGTCCCTGAGCACTTCACATTGATGTCCACTCAGAATATGTGGAAGAAACGACAAAGGGGCACTGCAATCCGGCGATTGTACAGTATCAGTCCTCGCCAGGGAGAGTGCTACTTCTTGAGGCTTCTACTCAACGTTATGAAAGGATCCCGTTCGTACGAGGAGCTGAAGATTGTCAACGGCTATGTCCACAACATTTTTCGAGATGCTTGCAATGCTCTTGGACTCCTAGAAGATGAGCGCCTTCTACAACTTGCCCTGGAGGAAGCCTCCATCTCTCAGAGACCCCGACTGCTGCGTGACTTCTGTATTATCCTGATGGCTTTCAACCCCAGTAACCCAGGCAACCTGTGGAACCTCTTCAGAGACCATCTTGCTGAAGATTTCCTCTTCCAAGTCCAAAGAGATGTCTATTATGAAGCGCAGTACACAGATGCCATCTACAACCAAGCTCTTACTGTGATTCAGCACAAACTCTTCCTTCTTGGAGGCAAGTCTACAGAGGAGTATGGGATGTCAACAGTCACACAACAACAAACTGTGCCTCGAGAATACTACCGCGAGACCAATTACCACACTACTGCACTCCGGGCAGCAGCTGATGACCAGCTGAAGAAGCTGACAGCTGACCAGAGAGACGTGTACGACAGCTTTATGACCATGGTTGAGCAGAGGCAGGATCCCACAGCAAGCAGCAACATAATGTTCCTTGATGCTCCATGAGGGACAGGAAAGACCATCCTGAATCTTATCCTGAACAGGATCCGCTCCACAGGCAAAATAGTGCTAGCCACTGCTTCCAGTGTCATTGCCGCTACTCTTTTGCCGAGTGGGCGGACAGTAAATAGCATTTTCAAGGTCCCTCTGGGTGCCGACAAGCAAGAAACGCCAACCTGCTCTGTCAAGCGTGGGTCAACGTTGGCCAAAGTCATCAAAGAGGCTGCAACCGTCATAATTGATGAAGCTCCCATGACCCACAAAGCTGTCTACGAGGCCATGGACTCTACGCTGCAGGACATCACCCAAGTGCACAGGCCAATGGAAGGCATCCCAACGCTGTTCTGTGGGGACTTCAGGCAGATCCTCCCTGTCGTCCTCAATGGCACCAGAGCCAACATTGTCAACGCCTGTCAGGAGGATCTGATAGAAGCAGTCTACCCGGATCTTCATGCTCACTGTGCAGACTCAGACTGGTTAGCGGAAAGGGCCATAATCTCCTCCCTGAACGAGACTGTCAACAGGCTGAACAGAAAAATCGTAGCTGACTTCCCTGGAGAGGAAACTGTACAGATCTGTTGACACGGCCAAGAATGATGATGAGGCAGTCCTTTATCCACAAGAACTCCTGAACTCCATTGAGATTTCTGGACTTCCACCACATGAACTGTTGCTGAAATCTGGAGTCCCTATTATCATTCTCCGCTCACTGGACCCGCCAAAGGTGATCAATGGCACCCGATGTGTCTTCACCAGATTGCACAGGAACGTTGTAGAAGCGAAAATTCGTGAGGGAAAACAGATTGAGAGGCAAGAAGGGAGTGGGCGTCCGAAGAAATTGGGTGAAGTAGATAGGAGGAGGCTGGGGCAATTGGTTCGGCATGGGAAAAACGAAACAAACCCAAGCTGAATTTTATTGTATTGTCTTTTAAGTGGTGAGAGAGAGGGGTGGCCAGAAAATTATTGTACAGATATACCCGAGCGAAGCCGGGTACACCGGTTAGTATATATATATATATATATATATATATTATATATATATATTGTGTGTGTGTGTGTGTGTGTGTGTGTGTGTGTGTGTGTGTGTGTAAGCATACTGTTGTCTTGTGGCAGTTTCTAACTCACCCCTAGTTGTATGCATATGTAAGCATACTGTTGTCTTGTGGCAGTTCCTAACTCGCCCCTGTGTGTGTGCAGGGCGAGAGAGGGAGGAGGATGTGCGGAAGTAGGTCTATCTGTCCAGCCTGGCCGGGCTGAAGGTCAACCTGACCGACTACCTGGTCCGCCAGGAAGCACTTCCACCAGCCGAACAAATCCAGATGACCGCTACAGTCTGAAGAACGGTGACTGGACCTTGTTAACATCTTACGCTGTCAAATAAAGTTTGGGAGGTGTCTTTCCTTCACTCCCTGTTCGACGAACGTTAAAAACATGTGGGCTCATGTTTTATCCTCTCTCTCTCTCTCTCTCTCTCTCTCTCTCTCTCTCTCTCTCTCTCTCTCTCTCTCTCTCTCTCTCTCTCTCTCTCCAAATTTCACCATTTGAGGAGTATAAAGGAAAAGCTTCTGTTTTCTTACTTTTCGCGCTCAAGAGCCATTCGCTGCAATAACTGGCAAGGTTTTGTATTCTAACATGTTGAAGTCTTTTTCAGTAAATAAAAACCATGCTAACTTGGTTTCCCAGAGACACTTCCTCCGACCTTGAACTTCCAATTCTACATAGGAAGCAAGGGTAGTCACTCTCCTCATGTTACGGGCTCAGATTTCGTTGGTTCATCAAATGGACCATGGACCGTTGTGTATGCAGCAGTCAGCAAAGCAGGTAAGGGGAAGAAAAGATGATACTGGGATATGAAGTCTCCTGCCTCTCAGCCTTTCATTCTAGTGTGCGTTTAAACGTGAGTGAAATTTCTTTGGGACGAGAGTCAGAACAGGGACGGTGTGGCTAAATTGTCTCCCCTAGCCTTCTGGAAATTCTGGGCTGGTAATTTCCTCTGTTCTCTAACTCTCCTTGGTTCTGCCCTGTGTTTGGCTCCACTGTCATGCGCCGTCTTTCTGGCTTCAAGGTCCACTCGACTTCCATTTCTTATAGCAAAATATTTATATACATATTTTTTTTGTCTCCTGTGGCATTCATAACATGCCAGCCTTCTTTATTTATTGTATCTGACAGGTTGGTAGTGAAACCGTACACACTGTACAGAGGTAGGTAGTGAAATGGTACATACTGTACAGAGGTTGGTAGTGAAACAATACACACTGTACAGAGGTTCATAGTGAAACAGTACACACTGTACAGAGGTTGATCGTGAAACGGTACACACTGTACAGAGGTTGGTAGTGAAACAGTACGTACCGTACAGAGGTTGGTTGTGGAACAGTATACACTGTACAGAGGTTGGTCGTGAAACTGTACACACTGTACAGAGGTTGATAGTGAAGCTGTACACACTGTATAGAACTCCACCTGTCCGGTCTGCAGTAACTGCCCCATGTGGCACTTTTTTATTTGCTTTTTTTTTCTCACTTTTAAATGAAGGGAATTGCCTTGTACCCTGAACATGGCTTAGTCAAAATTAAACCTAAGGATAACTATATTTGTTGGCATGTTGCAAACTGAGTGAATGTACGTACGTAGTTGTGTATTGTTGATTTTTATGGGTCATGACTTCTCTGGCCCAAGCGCTTACAGTTCTGAAAAGGATTTGTATGGTCAGCTGGTCTATGATTATTGTGAAGAAAAGGATTAGTATGGTCAGCTGCTCTATGATTATTGTGAAGAAAAGGATTTGTACGGTCAGCTGGTCTATGATTATTGTGAAGAAAAGGATTTGTATGGTCAGCTGCTCTATGATTATTGTAGAGAAAAGGATTTGTATGGTCAGCTGCTCTATGATTACTGTGAAGACAAGGATTTGTATGGTCAGCTGCTCTATGATCATTAGGAAGGAAAGTTTTAAAAGTTTGGTATGATCTCGTCAACTTTTGTTAACAAAACAAACAAAAAACCCTATCTTCTTACAAATCCACGTGCTTCTAGAGAAATTGCAATCTGAACCTTTGTTGACTTGACTACTTTTCACTCGTACTTAAGTAAACAGATAAAAGAAAACAAAACCAGCTGTCAGTAAAAGGAAATTGTATTCTGGTTTCGTTGTATAGATATGAGAAAGGTTTTGCCTGCAGGGGATGATTCTGTCAGGTAAATGTGGAAAAGGTTTTTAACAAACAGAATGAATCACCGTGTAACGAAAGGTTTGTACCTGTAAGGAATGATTCGGTCGTGTTAATATGTGATTTTTTTTGCTTTCAAATAATGGTTCTGTCGTGTAAATATTAAACACTCTTTTACCTGCAGGGAATGGTTTTGTTGTGTAACTATGGAAAAGAATTTTACCCGCAAAGAATAGTTCTGTCATGTAAATTGATATGGAAAAGGTTTTAACCAAAGGGAAATGATTCTGTCGTGTAAATATGGAAGAAATATTTTACCTGCAGGGAATGACTCTGTAGTGTAAATATGGAAAAAAGATTTTTATCCACAGAGAAATCCTCATAACTACAGAACTGTACATAATCGGTTCCAGTCTCAGACCTGATCAGTATAGCCGTCAGACCCAGAGGAAGACCAAAGTGATGCAGTAGAAAATGCAGACCTGTAATACCTGTCTGAGGAGCATGTTAAACATTCGTTAGGTAGACGAAGTCAGCAGTGAGGAATTGTGGCAAAGGGCGGGACACGAGCCATTCAACACATATCCTGAGAACACACTCTAAAGAAGCCAGCATCCATCAGCCGCCATGGCGAAGTGGTTAACATCGCGGACTCCCGGCTGGGAGGTTGTCGGTTCCAACCCATCAGATCCATTTACTTGTGGGATTTTTCGCCCCCAGCTGGCTCCTACCCAGAGCACAGTTTGCTATGGGCTCAAAATTGGGAAGACTAGGACCATACAGTGGAGTTTCATCCACTTAATGGATGCGTCTCTGTGAGTATTTTTCTGACCAACATTGCAGATGTTTGTATCTCTTGGGTCTGATTTAAACCGGAAAATAATTTGAATGTAAGCGTAGAATACAGTCATGTAGTTCAAACCAGAATGGAAATCCGTAGTATCATTTTCATCATCCTCGTCCTCATCGATCAGCATTGAAAAAAATGTCTCAAATTCTGTGGCCCTTCATGCCCTGCCCTCATACTGACCTCAGTTTCGATGTCCTCTCCACGTCTGTGGTTTTGGTTTGATTCTGTCGGCGTCACAGTTATCGGCAAATTTATGGGGGCTGTCGTTGGATGGACATGGTGGTGCCCTCCAGAGGGAGAGCTCACTCACGCCACAACGCTACTAATAAATCAGTCGGGGGCTTAGTAGGTGGTGTCCTGCGTGTGTTGGATCAGAGCAGGCTCCACTGAACACCACCGTTGTGACTCGGCAGCAGTGCAGTGTTTCCTCTGGTGGTTTACCTCATGACGACATAGATTGCTCCCTGTGGATTGCCGGTGGTGGATCGGGCCGGGCCGGGCTGTGGACGAGGAGAGTCGGAATGAGCGGCATGGATGCAAAGCCACTGAGGTGGCACAAAAGTCAGGACAGAACGAAAAAGCCAGTATCCAACTCCATCTGTCAGGCTCTGAGAAGGCAGGGTGGACAACCCAGAGACAGCTGGAGAAGAGAGGCTGAGGCAAAGTTGAAGAGGAAGGGAAACAACTGGACAGAGGCAGGAAGGGTTTTGTTTGCTGGAGAGCTGTCGTCAATGGCCCCATGCTCCTTGGGGTGTGAAGGACCTACGTAAGCTTTTACTGCCGAAAGAAATCCATTGCTCTTCACTAGCCTGCAGTCCTGTCATGAGAACGTCATCAGGTGGCCTGGCAACTGGGGCTCATACCTGGAAGGTCTGACCAGGTGTGAGCACTGTTTAGTAACGCAGTTCATAGCCAATGTCTTTGTTTAAGAATGAGATCCATTGCATGATTTCCAGGCCATGTACGATTTGTTTCCTTGTTGTCTGTCTTTCTTCGTCGAAGAGTTGTACACTGCCTTAAGATATGCTTTTGTCAGTTTTTTTCCCTCTCCAGATTTTGTGTATGTTGTAATATTCCTTTTAAAAAAAGGAAAAAAAGCAGGAGTAGAGAGAGAGAGAGAGAGAGAGAGAGAGAGAGAGAGAGAGAGAGAGAGAGAGAGAGGGGGGGCAGCCTTGAGTTCACCAGTTTCAGCTCGTGGCGAACGTCTACAGAGAACAGGTTGAAAAGAATGCTGTATGGTCATACCCACCATTGGTTGAACAGGTTGAAAAGAACGCTGTATGGTCATACCCACCATTGGTTGAACAGGTTGAAAAGAATGATGTATGGTCATACCCACTATTGGTTGAACAGGTTGTAAAGAACGCTGTATGGTCATACCCACCATTGGTTTGGCACAGGTACATGGGTAACACATCCCAAAACATGACTAGCAAACAGAACAACAGTTCACAGGCCGTCTCTACACAATCAATATACACATCGAATCTACAATAGAAGCAGGCGAAGGACTGCCCGTAATTTCGGACTTCTCAGTGAACGTTTTGGATGATGACAGTACCAAACACCTCTGACAGTTTACTGCCGCTTCTATTGACAGGCTATGGGAACGTTGACATTTTATCCTAAGTGCCAGGATGTCTGTCCACGATGATGACACTACCAAAATCCTCTGACAGTTCACAGCCTCTTCGGCGGACAGACCATGGCAATTTTCACATGCATCCTAACTGCCAGGATGCCTGTCCGCCAGAAGCCCACCTGCACAGATCAGCATCCGAAAGAAGGAACCTGGAACACAAACGTTTCGTTGTCCAAACACTCTTCCACGTGCCCAGATCTACACTACAGCTTGAGACCGAGAAAAAGAATTCAAGCATGCGCTACACTTAAATGGCTTCAAAGACTGAATTTGCAATCTACCTCATCCAGGATGAAGACTGGAGCTTGGGGTGATGAGTAAAAGAAAATCTCATAGCACCACTATCATAACATGTGAGGGGGGTCTGCCCGGAAGACTGATAAATCCTTCCAAATTTCAAGGCAAAATCTAACACAAGGTATTCAACATATTTTCGACCTATCTTGTTCATAAAACACATCTCGGAGAACAAATTATCTGTAGTTTACCGTATCTTACCTGGAGTCAGTAATGAATGTTTACACTGGTGGAAATTCGTGTATAATCGACATCAAATGAAAAGAACATACATGCTGGAATCTTCTTTAACAGCTCGGGAGTGGAACGGGGCAAGGAGAGGAAGGGGAGGGGAGTGGGGGTCTGCAAGAAATTGGGCAGCAAGATAACTTGAAATATTGCCAACGTCTTGATATTCTACACATCAAGGAGTAATGTAAATGAGAGGTGGAAATCACGAAAAGGACACAATCCTTTGAACAGAGACGTTGGCTGTGACTCCCATTTGGCATCATGTACTTTACATAGTTTTGCTGGCTGCAACCCCCCCCCCCCCCCCCCAAAAAAAAAAAAAAAAAAAAAAAAAAAAGTGGCAGTCAGAACTCCACAACCAAAACCTGCAAGCATTGAAGAAGACGGAGTACCTGGGAGTCACAATCTCCAGTGACTTTAGCTGGGACACCATCTTCAGCAATGTCACAAACATAGCCAGCAAGACTCGACTTTCTTCGCCGAAAGTTGAAAGGTGAAACTATATAAACATCCAGAGGAAATGATACAGAGATCACACAACTGATTGAAAAGAAGTGCCAAAGCTTACAAAACCTTAGTACATTCCACACAAGATATGCACTACCTGTCTGGGACCCTTCCCCCCCTCCCCCCCGCCTCCCCCCAACGTCGGAGACACCAGGAGAGTAGACAAGGTGCAGTGTCGTGTTGCCGGCTGGGTAGTCATGGGGCACTGCTGAACACTCAACGTGGAAGGTTTGTTCAGAGAGCTGCACTGGACTTCATTCATGGACCAAGACTGGACTCCACTCAGTTTGTTTCTGTTTTCTGTCAGTACAGGCCCACCCGTCTGTCTGGAGAAGCTGAGTCAACTTACCTGAGGGAAGCACTTGTCCTGGTTTAGGAGTCAATACTGACAGGGGCCTTTCCACCCTTGACACACCAGCCAGCCACTGGGAGACGTCGTCTGGTGAAGAAAAAATGAGTAGATGCTGTTGCAAAGCACTGGGTCCAACAACCTGGACCGGACCGCCACCCATGTCCATCTGTGATCTCTTTACTCTTTCCTCCATGAGTATTGGGCACTGATGACTGTCTCGTATAGGCCATTCCTTGGTTAGTATCCAAACCTCTAAACCTTCTCAAAGATGGGGGTGATCTCTGTATCATGGATTCCCAAAGAAGTCATCAGGCACACTATAGAGAGTGCTCAGGTCCACCTGCACTTTTGCATTCTACTAACAGTTTCTTACCTCAGAGACTGTAAGCTTTGAAATGGCTTGAGTTCAACCACTTGAGGGCGTCAAAATTGTCACCAGCACAAGCTTTTAAGCGGGACACCGTGGCGATGCGCTTTCTCCAGTCTGCTGGAGAACTGGCCTTCAATTACTCATGGTGAAGAGGCATCCCCGCTCTTTAGGCCAGGGACTTGCCCAGCCCGCCAAGCCACACTCGGGTCGAGGTTCTGCCCGTCAAGAAAGAGTTGTCTGTAGGAACCCGCCCCATCAGAAAGAACATATTTCTAGCGCCGTGAAACCTGCTTTTTTTTTTAGATCTGGACGAGTGGCTGTGTGTATTCTCCTCCAGAAGCCCAGACCTCTCATACACTCTAGAGGTCCCCGTTTTTGGAAGTCTGGCACCTATCCTCCGGTGCGTGATGAGATCTGTCCAGACGAACTCCTGTAGGATGTGCATCGTGGGATTCTCACGAGACTACCTTCAGTACAGCCACTTGGAAGTCTCGGGACTTTCTGTTGGATCCCTGCATGGTGTAAATCTGTTGTGGTCTGTGAAGCTTCTGCATGAATTAAGTACACTATGCACAGCTATCCTGCCTCCTCCCTCTCTTTCCCTGCAGTATTTTTCTTCTGCATTTCCCAAGGATTCTGATTCCAACCATCCTCCCAGGGTCCATATCAGATCTTGCACAGCCGAGGAATGGGCGCCTGGATCTTGTTACTCTGACGCACCGTGGACATCATTCTAGGCATTGTGCTTGTTTCCGGGCCTCAGCACAGACTACAGAGCCCTGGTATAGCCAGTAAGCCTCCTCCAGGATTAAGCAGCCGTGTGCGTCAGAGGCACCCTATCTATCCTCACAGGGAACGAGTCCATGTCAGTCCCCAAGAGATGCTCAGTGGGGAAGCTGGCTGACAGACTCATCGAGAGGGTCTATCGTCAGTGACGATATCCAACGCGCATGGAAGTTGTGTCTCCTAGCAGCATTCTTCTTCCACAGTAGTCGGTGGAGCCATCCTCAGCCAGCCTTCCAGTAGAAACATTAGCTGACTGGGAGTGGTGAACTAGCAGGTGCTTGCTGCAAGTGTTGATAGGCTGCATGTTCTGTAACCTCTTCGTCCACAAGGTTGATGAGCTAGGCTATGGTCCATCATGGGACTAAACGGCTTCGATCTGCGAGATCTATACACACACCAGCGCGCGCGCGCGTTCGCGCGCACGCACACACACATAGACATACGCACACGCACGTACGCACGCACACATACACACATACACACACACACACGCGCGCGCGCGCGCGCACACACACACACACACACACACACACACACACACACACACACACACACACACACACACACACACACACACTCCCAACCACACACATGGATGCATTCCCAATCGGTGCATTGGCCGTATTCTTGTCACGCTTTTTCAAGACATTATCTGCTACATTATCTGCTGTGACATTTTGTCACTAAAAATGTGACATTTTTTCATTTTGCAGCAAAGAGCTGTACTCCGAACTGATGTCGCGGCGATCTTGTTTCACAGAAAATCCTGTCTTTAGTACCAACATTTCCTGTGAAAAACATATCGCAATGACAGTTTTTTTTCATGAGAAATTGTCACAATTAACATTATTCAGTGTCTTCAATATTTCACATTGCCTTGTTGCAAAATAGTGATCCCAAATGAACCGCAAAAATATCTATTGATAGCAACAATTTTTGAAAGGACCAGTTCCATAAAAGTGTCGGAGGACAGGATATTTTTTTAAAATTAATATCGCTGCGACAGGTTTTTTTCCTAAAATGTCATCTCCACAATAAGATTTCACAACGATAGTATACAACGCCCGAAACATAAGATGTCCAAGTCATTAAGATCACACACACACACACACACACACACACACGCGCGCGCGCGCGCTCGCACGCCCCCCCCCCCCTCCCCCCAAAAAACACGAACACACTGTTTTACGCAAAAAGAAATGCCTTCACCAATTCTGGGAAGAGAAGGCCAGTTTGGCTCTTGGTATGGATGACATGTTACCCTCAGAAGGCCAGTTTGGTTCTTGGTATGGATGACATGTTACCCTCAGAAGACCAGTTTGGCTCTTGGTATGGATGACATGTTACCCTCAGAAGGCCAGTTTGGCTCTTGGTATGGATGACATGTTACCCTCAGAATGCCAGTTTGGCTCTTGGTATGGATGACATGTTACCCTCAGAAGGCCAGTTTGGCTCTTGGTATGGATGATATGTTACCCTCAGAAGGCCAGTTTGGCTCTTGATATGGATGACATGTTACCCTCAGCATGCATCCTGCGTTGAACGTCTATCTTGCGCCGAACTGGATGAAGATAAGTGATTGCTCGTTCATTTTCGTTGTCCTGAGTGTTGTGTATCTTGCCTGAAGAAGACCTAACAGGTCGAAACCCGTCGTGTTTTGTCTTGTTATTCGTTTCTCTACTTTTTTCTCTGTCTTTTTTTTTTCTTTTTTCCTTTTTGCGGTGCGTTGTCCATAACTTTTCAAATTTGTTGAGATTTTCGCCTACAGTGGCTTCACTTTGCAACTAGATCTGTTACATACAAATGTATCGACACTCCCTTTTGCGACGTTGCCCCCCCCCCCCCCACCTTCCCTCCCCCCCACCCCCCATTACCAACCCCTATCCTCCCCCATCCTCACCCCCCCCTCTCAACCTGTCGAACCTAACCTATTCTGATGGGTTTTACATTTGTGTGATATTTTTTTTCGGCAGTGCACGACTTCTATCAACAGTTGTTAAATGTCCTATGGTTCAAATGGGAAGACCTGAAAGCCGGTGGGCTCTGCAGTTCTGAAATACAGGCTGATGCACCCGTGGGGATGCTTCTACAGATGTTCTGTTGTGTCGAGTCTAGTGGCCATCACACAAAGGCATCTGCCACAGAGCACTTATTTCCCTTGACGTCTCAATGGAATGCCCTGTGCGTGCTTGCACCCTATATTACACAGCATTTCCAATGGTGGTGCAGGATAGCTTCCGGTTGGTTAGACCGTTAATTGTGGACAGTACTTCTGTAGGTCTACTGGCATATTTCAGTGGTATCTTTTTCCTGTCTGCCTTTGATCGACTCAAGGGAAAGGCCATATGACGGTGAGAAAAGTTCCACTGACAACAGGAGTCTTGTTGACAGCAGGAAAGAGTGTCACCCGGGCTCCTCTTCAGACGGCACAACAGACCATGTTGGCGAAAGCTTTGTTGTGTTTGGAGTTGTACATGGTTCATCTGTCGACGCTACGGCAACGAGGAGGGGTCGGGGTGGGGGGTGGGGGGGGGGGGTGGGAAGGAAGCTGCCGGTTGCGCGCAGCGCTTTGCTTGGTGGTGACGTCTTTTGCTGGGGTGAGGTATGTGTGTGTGTGTGGTGGGGGGGGGGGGGGGGGGCTCTGCAGTCATAAAATAAGGGCTGGCACACTCGTGGGAACGCTTCAGTGGAGGTTCTGCTGTGTAGCGTGACGTGAAGTGGTCATCACGCAAAGGCATCTTCAGGGAACAAATCGCTGCCCGGAAATGCAACTGCCATAACTCGAATTTTTGTTTGCATTTCTGAGATTTTTGGTATACTAGGAGAGCGGGCCCAGGGGCATAACGTAGCTGAGTCCCAATTACATTACCCTAAAAATAAACCTGCTGTAATCAAACAGACTTGTACCGTAACTCAGCTCGCAGTATATCTTGTGAGGATAAACAATCAGTTTTTGTTGTTGTTGTTTTTTTTCTTCTCCTGTAAAATTTGATTTTCAGACTTGCGGCAGTTGTATTTCCTGGCAGCGAATTATCCCTTGACGTCTCAGTGGAATGGTCTGTGCGATCCTTCACACTCGTTCTCAGATGGTGCAAGGCTGCTGCCGGCTGGTTGGATTGTCAGTTGAGGGCAGTACTTCTCTGGGTTCACTGGCACACACTGGTGTCTTATTTTCGGGCCCGCCTTTCAGCCGCTCTGTGAAAAGACCCCCTGAGATCAGGAAACACCCTCTGACCTGTTGACAGCAGGAAAGACTTCAGCCCTGGATTCTCTTCAGAAGCCACGTAGGACCGTGTGGTGAAAGACTTCAGCCCTGGATTCTCTTCAGAAGTCACGTAGGACCGTGTGGTGAAAGACTGCAACCCTGGATTCTCTTCAGAAGTCACGTAGGACCGTGTGGTGAAAGACCGCAACCCTGGATTCTCTTCAGAAGTCACGTAGGACCGTGTGGTGAAAGACCTCAACCCTGGATTCTCTTCAGAAGTCACGTAGGACCGTGTGGTGAAAGACCGCAACCCTGGATTCTCTTCAGAAGTCACGTAGGACCTTGTGGTGAAAGACTTCAGCCCTGGATTCTCTTCAGAAGTCACGTAGGACTGTGTGGCGAAAGCTGGAGTTGCACTGGTTTCACCTGTCAACGCCACAGCACAGAGGAGGGCTGCCAGATGCGAGCAACACTTTACTTGGTGGTGGCATCTTTTGCCAGTGGACTCTGCAGACATGACATACAGGTTGGTACATCCTTGGGAATGCTTCTACGGAGTTCTGTTACGTCTCTCGCTCAATGACCATTACACAATGGCATTTGTCAGGGAGCACTTATGTCCCCTTGATGTCTTGATGTAATGCCCTGTCCATGCCCACACACTTTACAGTACAGGCTTCTAAGGGTGGTGCAGGATTGCTCCTGGCTAGTTGGTTCTGCAGTTGGGGACAGTATTTCTGCCGGTCCTACCGACGCTTTCCGGGGTGTCCTTTTCTTCTTAGTAGTATCATAAATCCCTTGGCTGGGAAGAGACTGCTGTCGTCTTTCGCCCGGTTGACCGGAATGACGGTGGATGAAAATGGTAGCGCCCCATTATCCCATTGAGGTCTCTGGTTCGAATCTCGCCCTCAGCTGGTTGGTCATCCCTCCCAGCTGGACCTTAGTGGTCTGAGTGTTAGTCTTTCGGATAAGACGTTAGACTGAGTAGTATGCATTTAGCGCACTGACAGACTCTGAAGCGAGAGGGAGGTTGTCCCTGGCTAAAAGTCCCCCTTCACAGACCAATCAGAACAAATTCATACAGAAAAAGAGACTATGACGGGGTACTAGGATGAGGTGACAACTCGAATCTGACACAGAAAACAAGTATTACATAACCCAATCTGATCTTATCTAACACAACACAACGCAATACAGTACAATGTAATACAGTTCAGTACAACACAACACAATTCCGCTCAATATATCGCCATGGTGAACGTAGAGTTGTTTGGACATAGAAATGTAGCAAACAAAATATGTATAAAAATAGGCCGGAGGGGAGGGGGGGGGGGGGGGCATGCATTTGCGTGAAGAGAGCCACGTTCGGATGGTCGGAGACAGAGAATCAGATTAATGATGATTATGAGTGTAGAGATGCGGAAAATAGAGGTGCTGGAACATAATGATAAATAATAATGAAGACAATTTCTATAGCGCCAATCCTAACAACGTAGGCTACGGGGCGCTTTACAAGTTTTAACAATTCAACATCTAAAAATATATGCAGGACACACACACACACACACACACACACACACACACACACACACTCACGCACGCATGCACTCACGCACGCGCGCGCGCGCGCGCGCGCACACACACACACACACACACACACACACACACACACACACACACACACACACACCACACACACACACACAATTCAGCGTTCACAAATCCTAAACATATGCACACACACACACACACACACACACACACACACACACACACACACACACACAACACACACACACAAAAACGCACGCATACACACGTGCACACACGCACGCACGCACACGCACGCACACAGCACACACGCGCGCGCGCGCGCACACACACACACACACACACACACACACACACACACTGGAACATAATATCGCATACATTTGTTCACGATCAAAATGTGCGAGTGACATATAGTAATTTAGTAATATTTGAGGTGGTATTCTACAACTGGCATTTAAACAGATACGTTATAAGTGCAGACTTGAAAGTCGGGAAGGAAGGGGCATGAAGGAGATGGAAAGGCGATGAATTCCAGATTATTGCCGCAGAAAATGAGAATGCTCTAGTACCGTGCTGCTTTCGGTTATATGAGGGAATTCGAAAAATTCGGTCATCAGAGGAAGAACAGAGGGGACGTGTAGGAATATATATTTCGAAGCGATCAGAGAACATAGAACAAGGGATCACGGATCTTCGAGGAACCCGAGTTTTTATGGAATATAAAACTATGAGAACATAGACATCAACATGTGGTCTGTAATTCTACTTTCCCGAAGCTCTTTCTTCCCATGAACACTGATACAGCAAGCTGAATAAAATGTGATAATGTGGAGCTGGGAGACTATAAAAAAATCTGGTAACATGGAGCTGAAAGATTATTGATGCTCTGAATAGTTGAGTTTTTGATCAAACACAATCCTAAAATAATGGATAACAACTCAGCTCAAAGTACATTCTCGCAAATTCGAATCATCTGAATTGAAAGAAAGCTTTAGAACACGGGGTTTAAGAATTGTGTGAAGTGTGATTCAAAGAGCTTGCGAAACAGATGAAAGAGGGAAATCAGAGAAAAATCAGAACTGGAGGACAGTGTTAGTGGAAAAAGGTCAATATTTCCAATCTGTTTTATAGATTCCCGCAGTTTTGAGTGTGTTGGTGGGAAAAAAGCCAACATTTCCAATCTGTTCTATAGATTCCTGTAGTTTTGAGTGTGTTAGTGGGAAAAGGTCAACATTTCCAATCTGTTATAGAGGTTCCTGTAGTTTTGAGTGTGTTAGTGGGAAAAGGTCAACATTTCCAATCTGTTATAGAGGTTCCTGTAGTTTTGAGTGTGTTAGTGGGAAAAGGTCAACATTTCCAATCTGTTCTCTAGGTTCCTGCAGTTTTGAATGTGTTAGTGGGAAAAAGGCCAACATTCCCTCACTGTTCTATAGATTATCGCAGTTTCGAGTGTGTTAGTGGGAAAAGGCCAACATTTCCAATCTGTTTTATAAATTTCTGTAGTTTCGAGTGTTTTGTGGGAAAAGGCCAACATTTTCTCACTGTTCTAAAGATTCCTGTAGTTTTGAGTGTGTTAGTGGGAAAAGGCCAACATTTTTAATCTGTTCTATAGATTCCTGCAATTTCGTGTGTGTTAGTGGAAAAAGGCCAACATTTCCCACCTGTGCTATAGATTCCTGCAGTTTTGAAGGTGTTTGTGGGGAAAGGCCAACATTTCCTTATCTGTTCTATAGATTCCTGTAGTTTTGAGTGTGTTAGTGGGAAAAGGTCAACATTTCCTATCTGTTCTATAGATTGCTGCAGTTTTGAGTATGTTAGTGGATAAAAGGCCAACAGTTCCTAACTGTGCTATAGATTCCTGCAGTTTTGAAGGTGTTTGTGGGAAAGGCCACCATTTCCTATCTGTTCTATAGATTCCTGTAGTTTTGAGTGTATTAGTGGGAAAAGGCCAACATTTCCTATCTGTTCTATAGATTCCTACAGTTTTGAGTGTGTTAGTGGATAAAAGGCCAACACTTCCTATCTGTTCTATAGATTCCTACAGTTTTGAGTGTGTTAGTGGATAAAAGGCCAACACTTCCTATCTGTTCTATAGATTCCTACAGTTTTGAGTGTGTTAGTGGATAAAAGGCCAACACTTCCTATCTGTTCTATAGATTCCTACAGTCTTGAATGTGTTAGTGGATAAAAGGCCAACATTTCCTATCTGTTCTATAGATTCCTGCAGTTTTGAGTGTGTTAGTGGATAAAAGGGCAACACTTCCTATCTGTTCTATAGATTCCTGCAGTTTTGAGTGTGTTAGTGGATAAAAGGGCAACATTTCCTATCTGTTCTATAGATTCCTACAGTCTTGAATGTGTTAGTGGATAAAAGGCCAACATTTCCTATCTGTTCTATAGATTCCTGCAGTTTTGAGTGTGTTAGTGGATAAAAGGGCAACATTTCCTATCTGTTCTATAGATTCCTGCAGTTTTGAGTGTGTTAGTGGATAAAAGGGCAACACTTCCTATCTGTTCTATAGATTCCTACAGTTTTGAGTGTGTTAGTGGATAAAAGGGCAACACTTCCTATCTGTTCTATAGATTCCTGCAGTTTTGAGTGTGTTAGTGGATAAAAGGGCAACATTTCCTATCTGTTCTATAGATTCCTACAGTCTTGAATGTGTTAGTGGATAAAAGGGCAACATTTCCTATCTGTTCTATAGATTCCTGCAGTTTTGAGTGTGTTAGTGGATAAAAGGGCAACATTTCCTATCTGTTCTATAGATTCCTGCAGTTTTGAGTGTGTTAGTGGATAAAAGGGCAACACTTCCTATCTGTTCTATAGATTCCTGCAGTTTTGAGTGTGTTAGTGGATAAAAGGGCAACACTTCCTATCTGTTCTATAGATTCCTGCAGTTTTGAGTGTGTTAGTGGATAAAAGGGCAACACTTCCTATCTGTTCCATAGATTCCTGCAGTTTTGAGTGTGTTAGTGGATAAAAGGGCAACATTTCCTATCTGTTCTATAGATTCCTACAGTCTTGAATGTGTTAGTGGATAAAAGGGCAACATTTCCTCTCTGTTCTATAGATTCCTGCAGTTTTGAGTGTGTTAGTGGATAAAAGGGCAACATTTCCTATCTGTTCTATAGATTCCTGCAGTTTTGAGTGTGTTAGTGGATAAAAGGGCAACATTTCCTATCTGTTCTATAGATTCCTGCAGTTTTGAGTGTGTTAGTGGATAAAAGGGCAACACTTCCTATCTGTTCTATAGATTCCTGCAGTTTTGAGTGTGTTAGTGGATAAAAGGGCAACACTTCCTATCTGTTCCATAGATTCCTGCAGTTTTGAGTGTGTTAGTGGATAAAAGGGCAACATTTCCTATCTGTTCTATAGATTCCTACAGTCTTGAATGTGTTAGTGGATAAAAGGCCAACATTTCCTCTCTGTTCTATAGATTCCTGCAGTTTTGAGTGTGTTAGTGGATAAAAGGGCAACATTTCCTATCTGTTCTATAGATTCCTGCAGTTTTGAGTGTGTTAGTGGATAAAAGGGCAACATTTCCTCTCTGTTCTATAGATTCCTGCAGTTTTGAGTGTGTTAGTGGATAAAAGGGCAACACTTCCTATCTGTTTTATAAATTCTCGCAGTGTGAGTGTGTTAGTGGATAAAAGGCCAACACTTCCTATCTGTTCTATAGATTCCTACAGTCTTGAATGTGTTAGTGGATAAAAGGCCAACACTTCCTATCTGTTTTATAAATTCTCGCAGTGTGAGTGTGTTAGTGGATAAAAGGCCAACATTTCCTATAGATTTCTGTTCTATAGATTCCTGCAGTTTGATATGTGTTAGTGGGAAAAGACAAACATTTCAAATCTGTTCTAAAGACTACTGCAGTTTTAAGTGGGGAAAGCCCAACCTTTCTAATATGTTGTATAGATTCCTGCAGTTTTGAGTGTGTTAGTGGAAAAAGGCCTACATTTCCAGTGTATTCTATACATTCCTGTAGTTCTGAGTGTGTCAGTGGAAACAATCAACATTTCCAATCTATTCTCTAGATTCCTGCAGTTTGAGTGTGTTAGTGCGAAAAGGTCAACATTTCCTATAGATTCCTGCACTTTTGAGTGTGTTTGTGCGAAAAGGCCAACATTTCCCATAGATTCCTGTTCTATAGATTCGTGCAGTTGTGAGTGTGCTAGTGGGAAAAGGCCAACATTATTCTACATGCTCTGAAGATTTCTGCACTTTTGAGTGTGTCGGTGGAAAAAGCTCAACCTTTCCGATCTTTTTTCTACAGATTCCTGCAGTTTGATTGTACTAGTAGAAAAAGGCCAACATTTCCAGTGTATACATTCCTGTAGTTCTGAGTGTGTCAGTGGAAACAATCAACATTTCCAATCTATTCTCTAGATCCCTGCAGTTTGAGTGTGTTAGTGCGAAAAGGCCAACATTTTCTATAGATTCCTGCACTTTTGAGTGTGTTAGTGCAAAAAGGCCAACATTTTTCATAGATTCCAGCAAATTTGAGTGTGTTAGTGCGAAAAGGCCAACATTTTTCATAGATTCCAGCAAATTTGAGTGTGTTTGTGCGAAAAGGCCAACATTTCCCATAGATTCCTGTTCTATAGATTCCTGCAGTTGTGAGTGTGCTAGTGGGAAAAGGCCAACATTTTCTATAGATTCCTGTTCTATAGATTCCTGCAGTTGTGAGTGTGCTAGTGGAAAAGGCCAACATCATTCTACATGCTCTGAAGATTTCTGCACTTTTGAGTGTGTCGGTGGAAAAAGCTCAACCTTTCCGATCTTTTTTCTACAGATTCCTGCAGTTTTGATTGTACTAGTAGAAAAAGGCTAACATTTCCAATCTATTCTACAGATTCCTGCAGTTTTGAGTGGAAAAGGCCAACATTTCCTATCTGTTCTACAGATTCACGCAGTTTTCGCTGATTAGACAGAACACGGGGCTTTAAATCAACGGGTCATGGATTCGAACCCGAGCAACGTTTGGTGAAGCCTGATCACCCCCATCCCCATCCTTTTCCTACCCCTAAATAGACTGCTAGGTCATTTTTTATGTAGATCAGCTCGTAAGTGATCCTGTCTGTGTGTACATATGCATAGAAGATTGAATACGTACTTTAAAGATCCCTTAATGCACACCAGGCTGTCTGCATGAAGAAAAAGGACTTGAAGACAAGATAACTATTTCACATTCGGCCCTGGGATATCAAGCAGTAAATGCCTGTGGCTACGCCCCAGTCTATCAGCATTTGAGCTGATAGCACACACCCAAATCGTGACAGGGCCAGACGAGGCCACTGATGGTGCAGACAATGCTATCAAGGAATACAAGTCTCCACAGGAAGTTTCCTTCCATGCCTGCACCATTAGTGATAGGACAGGTGCGAGTCTATCAAGTGATTCCTCAATATCCAAATAACAACATGATAATATCACATCCCTTTCATTCTGTTCGTTTATTCCTTTGTTTGTTGTTGTTGTTTTTTAACTCGTGTTTTGCTTTACGTCCGTTAAGTTACAGAACGTGCTTGGGGATGAATTAATCTCTATGTTCATTCATACATCAGTTCACCTCTGTATCCACTGTTTGATGTTTAGCCCTGGTCCTGAGTCTCGATTGTAACACCTCCAGCAGTCTCTCGCCCTTCGCCTGCTGTCGTTTCATCTGTGAAAAAATCCACATGTACAGTAAAGGATTCAGTGCGGCGTTGACGGGCAAGACAAAGGCTACCAAAGCTTCGTGCATCCGCTCTGCTACACTCCTATCATGAAACGACATCACAAGGGCGACAGCAAACGAAAACCAGCAAGCAGCATCAGTAGCCACCACTTTCACTAACAGCTGTACTGAAGAGTACATTGATCTCTTACTGGGGTTGACAGTCATGAGATATTTCGGGAATCGGCTGTAGATGACAATCAAAGCGATGACAAGCAAAGTTGAAACTAGGAAATTCAACGTGGTGATCACTGTAAACCATTGAAATTCTTGGTATAAGTTGTGAGAGGGCGCCAGGCGGCACAGACCGCTTTGATCATCAACACCCCAGTCTGATTTTCCGGAAAGAAATGACATTGATGATAACAGAATCCCAGCCAACCAAACGATTAAACAAGAGATCATCGTGGTACGTTTATCCAACGTCCAGAAACCTCCAGGAAAACAAATGTTGATGAAGCGATCTAGTGTGATGAATATGAAAATGAAAATCGATACCTGCGTAGACAACATAGAAAGAAAACCTGCTAGTTTGCAAGACACACTAGTGGTCCATGCCTTTTCGAAGTAAATGTAGTTTCCATCAAATACTTGATCTGCAATCAACACTATGTTAACATGGATTCCCATACAAATATTCGCAAACTGGAGATTAATAGAGAACGTTCTTGAAGTATTTCCAAACATTTTCTGTGCTGGAAAAGGACCTATAATGCAAATCAGGTTTCCCAAAATTGACAAAGCACATAATAACCCAAAGTATATGATATGCACATTAGCAGGCATAAGCTTTTGACATGACCAAAAGATAGGCTGCAAAGTTAGACATTGTAGTTTATGTGAGGTTTCAGGAAGCAAGCTGTCACAACAGAGCCTATAGTTTGTCGTATAAACCAGTTTTAAATGATTCCACTTAGACAGCAAATCCACTGGAAAGACTCGGATCGCATTCTGCCTAATATCTAGTTCAGTCAGTTTGGGTGTGAATGTTAACCCTCTAGCTCTGATGGTTTCAATGCCGGAAGAAGTTAAATTGAAGAACTCCACTTCAGGTAGGAAAATAGACAGTTCACTGTTTAGTATTTGAAAACGCGTTCTTGATATATCAGTACGTTTTAGCTCATAGTGGACATACTTCAGTGATTTACCCATCAGTTGGCTGAAGGGATTGTTTGCGAGACTTAGAATTTCTAGATTGTGCAGTTCCAGGATAACGCTGATACCAAAAGTTTCCAGATGATTACTGGCCAGATGAAGGACCCGCAGATGGGGAAGTTTAGCACTGGAAATGTTCCGAAGCATGCAGTGCCAGAGCGTTAGGTGGACGAGATACCAATTTGTTTTGAAATCACTCAAGGTCATTCCCGTTCCTGTGGCATCCACATAGCGCAGCTGCTGAAAAAGGTCAGCAGCGAAAGGATCATGGCACAGGACAGAATGACCTTGACACAGACAGCCCTCAGCACATTTCCTGTCACACATCAGTTCATCATCCCGCTGTGGACACTGGCCCCAGCCATCACACAGATGATCTCCATGCACACACACTTTAGACCCTCGACATCGGTAAAAACCCGGGCAAGTGAACCTGTCACAGTCTTGCTCATCCTCTGCATATGTACAGTCGGGAAGTTCATTACATCGCGTGTATATGGGGAGGCAATATAGCGAGTTTTGCGTGCACCGGTAATGTCCGTCCGGACAGTCAATTCCTGTGGTCATAGTTTCTCGAGTAAAGAAGCCTGTCCCATCGAAATTGACTAGCATTGGACGCGTGTTGTTATCCTGGTTCTCTGAAATGTAGTAGGATTCATTTGTGGGACAGCCAACTTCATCAGAAGCGTCCAGGCAATCTGAGTATTCGTTACATTGTTGGCTGTGAAATATACACTGACCATTAGAGCACAGAAATCCATGACATGAAGGATGCTCACAGAAAGATTCATCGCTTTGTTCTGGACAGTCCTGCCTGAAGTCACACACCATCGTATGATGTATTGAAGTCATATCATCACCACATCGAAACATGGCGTTTCTATTTGAGGTCCTTCTGACCTGAGAACGCAGCGTGTTGTTTTCCCTCCTTCCGACGTTGAAGAACAGGCAATACTGCAGATAATCATTTTTTCGACTCGCACAATAGTTGTTTGCATCACAGACAAAAGATGACTGTGTCATATGGCCATCTGAACAAACAACCAATGATTGCCGGGTTTGTTCAACGAAGCTACGATCTGGACGAAAATTGAAATCCGCATTCTTGACAAGAGTACCATCTTGCGAGTGATACTCGATTTCACAAACGATTAAATTTGTTGTAAATTCCTTTAATTTTCCCCTCCTGACAAACCTCATGGACCGAAGAGCCATAGTCTGAACAACCCTGGAAGGATAGTAAGATTCCAGTACAATAAAGTGATCCATGCTGTATATCACTGTGCCGTCTAACCACCTGTAGAACTTGCTGTATGTAAACGGCAGTAAATACCAACCTGATACAAACCCTACAACCAGATCAAATTCACCATAATCTTGGAATAGGGTTCGAAAATCGTTTTGCTCCTGCCTGGTTTTTAATGAAGCCAGTCTTCCACCCATAATCTGACACTGAGTGCCTGCCAGAACCATGGAGAAATATCTGTCGACTTCGACAACCAGGAAGCATTTGTGATGGGAAGCCACAAGCCCTCGGCATTCAGGACTGCTGAAGGGACAGTGCCCTGTTTCATCCCGCCCATCCTGGCACTCCGGCTTGAGGTTACAGTGCAGATGCTGCTGGAACTGGGAGTAGAAATCCACTGAACAATTGAAGAGACCGTGCTGTGTTTCAGGCTCATTGTTCGCAGGGAGAGAGGAGAAATATATCTTCAGTTCGCGGATACCCTGACGTATGTTAACACTGTAGTTGTCAAATTGAATGACAAGGCAGGAGGTGGGCAGAGCTTTAGCTGGCACGGAATTGGTGTTGCACACCTGCAGAACAGTGTGATCAGTTGTATTGTGTACTCTGTAAACGACCTCTACCTTTTGTAAACATTCGTCATATTCATAGGACTGCTGAAAGCTGATCATGATACTGTGCCTGGGAGGTGCTCTAACTTCAGTATGAAACTGGCGCATTGAGACTACATCTACCGTTACGTATGGAACTGTTACATATCCGGAAGAAGGCGTAACATAAAGGTCAATAAAATTGTGAACTTTAATCCCCTCAATGTGTATTCTAATAGGGGGACTGTTGATGTTTGCAATGTACATATGGTGTCTGTTAGACCCGGCATACGTTTCTAGAAGCGAATGTTTACTGCAAGTGACATCTCTGTCAGAAACTTGTTCAAAACCGAAGGTAGAAGTTGTGGCATAGATCAGTGTTTCCCAGTTCCTAGATTCACACCAGTATTTCAATCGTCGAACATGAGCACGGATATACATATTCCTTGGCACAACAACATGAATATTGCAGAAAGCTTTGGAATCTCTGCACACTCCATAGATCACTCCCTGATGGGCTGGAAACTGTTGTGTGGAGTCTTCGCAGTCGCTGGTCTCCTGGACTGTGAAATTTGGGTGGTGGATGTTGGGAAGACTTTCCTTTCCTGGACAAGACATACTCCAGTTCCCAGCACTGCCAAAAGCATTGACAGGGGCGTACGTTGCGACAGTGACAGTCCGGACAAACTGACAGCCATTCATGTGGCCAAAGAGGGCCAAGAAGACGAAGGATAGGTGGATCATGATGGGACGTTATCACACTATCGCGCGTCTGGTCACCGTCGATGCGGAAACACTGCGTGTTGGTAGTTAACGATTAATTTGAGAATGTGGATGCCTTTTTCTAGTCCTATTAATCACAAGCACTTCACAGGCCAGAAATACTCCTAACATGAAATGCTGTTTTCCTGAGAGAGAAAAAAATGGCATTAATATGCTGAAACTTCATCCAATGGTCGAGAAACTTGTAGGCGCTTTTTCTCCGACTAAAGAGGAGGTTCTGTATCACCTGCAGAACGCCCAAGCACGTACAAAGGTACTGGCACATCAGCAATGTGGAAATATCGCAATCAGTCATATTCTAGACATTTTCTAGCCATGGTTATGATCTTCTTTTGAGGTAACCTAGTTTTAAAGCCGAACAAACATCAGCAAGACACATCGGAAGGGTCGAAGTGGGGAAGAGGCGAGGTAAGGCCAGGAGGAGGTGGCTTGTCTTCTTTCTCTCTGTTTTTTTTTTTTTTCTTCATTCATTGTGTATGAAAAGACATTGAATTAAAGCACTTATGCCCCACTCCATCTTTGCATCCCCCGCCCCCCCCCCCCCCCCCCCCCCCCCCGCTCCCTGCCGCTCACTTACACACACACACACACGCGCACGCGCCCGCGCGCCCCCGCACGCGCACGCACGCACGCACTCACACACACACACACACACACACACACACACACACACACACACACACACACACACACACTTATGAGGCCGGAATAGCTCAGTTGCTAATAAAGCGCCGGACTCGTGATCTTGGCGATCCTGGGGTTAAGCTTTCGCACCTCCTCCAGGCTGATTAGGTACAGGCGGATTTTCCCTCGCCAGGCTGATTAGGTACAGGCGGATTTTCCCTCGCAGTTAAAATTGATTCTGTCACCATTTCCTTGAAAGGTCCTTCGAATGAGACTATAGACCGAAGTTTTGTATGAAACGCGCACATATCATCCCGCACACACGTAAACACCCATCTCCAACTTTCGGCGGAGAAGCGGGTACGGATGATACATATACACATGGCATGAGAAATGACAGAATGACTGAGTGACTCATTTTTGGACTGACTGAAACGGGAGATGACTAAATGTACCGCCAACAGGTAGCTCTTCAGTTGGTTCTACCTGTGTAGGCAGCTCTTTATGTAAACGAAAGCGTGGATTGTAAAGCGCTTAGGTCTTGGTCTCCAACCAAGGATAGACACTATAATTATAGATACACTGATAAGAGATACTGTAATAACAACAGAGAGAGAGAGAGAGAGAGAGAGAGAGAGAGAGAGAGAGAGAGAGAGAGAGAGAGAGAGAGACGCACATTTATTATGCTGTGTTGTAACGTAGGATGTAGGTGCAAGCACGCCACGTTACAATACGACATAAGAAAAAAGGCGCAGATTTATAAGGTTGTGTTGTAACATAGAATGTAGGTGCAGGGACGCCATGTTGTAATAGGACATAGGAAAGAGGAGTGCATGTTTATTATGCTGTGTTGTAACGTAGTGGAATGTAGATGTAAGGACGCCATGTTGGAATACGGCATAGGAAAGAAGTGCACATTTATTACTTTGTTGTTGTAACATATGTAGGTACAGGGAAGCCATATGTTGGATTACGGCATAGAAAAGAGGTGCAGATTTATTACGTTGTGTTGTAGCATATGCAGGTACAGGGAAGCCATGTTGGAATACGGCATAGGAAAGAGGTGCACATTTATTACGTTGTGTTGTAATATATGTAGGTACAGGGAAGCCATGTTGGAATACGGCATAGGAAAGAGGAGCACATTTATTACGCTGTCTTGTAACATAGCATGTAGGTACAGGGAAGCCATATTGGAATACGGCATAGGACAGAGGTGCACATTTATTGCGCTGTATTGTAAGATAGGATGTAGGTACAGCGAAGCCATATCGGAAAACGGCATAGGAAAGAGATGCACATTTATTACGCTATGTTGTAACATAGGATGTAGGTACAGGGGAAGCCATGTTGGAATACGGCATAGGAAAGAGGTGCACATTTATAATGCTGTTTTGTAACGTAGTAGGATGTAGGTGTGAACGACGCCATATTGTATAATGCGGCATAGTAACCAGGTGCAGATCTGTTATGCTGTGTTGTGACGTAATAGCATGTAGGTGCAGGTATTATGCTGTGTTGTGACGTAATAGCATGTAGGTGCAGGTATTGTGCTGTGTTGTGACGTAATAGCATGTAGGTGCAGGTATTATGCTGTGTTGTGACGTAATAGCATGTAGGTGCAGGTACGCCATATTGTATAACACGGCATAGTAAAGAGGTGCAGAGCTATTATGCTGTGTAGCATATAGTATAATATACTACAATATAATACAGCACAATGTAATCATATTACACAGCCTACTACACTGAACTGCAACACTATGCAATACTCTACAAATGGGCTTATGAAACTGACGAGGGGAGGGGGGAGGACGGAGAAGGGTGAAGATAGTTTTAGAGTTTGACCTAATTATTTTCTTGAGCCACTCAAAGGTACTGGGACATTCTTAGACTGCCAATGGGGTTTTTCTGAAGATGTGGTTCTAGCTTTCTAAATCGTTCTGTTTCTCTCATCAACTGTTGGTGGCTTGTCATTAAAAGTTTTTTTTTTGTTTGTTTGTTGTTGTTTTTTTTGTCTCTGGCGCTGCAGGCCGCATCAAGTCTTAGACTTAAATGGGTGCTTCACTCTGAAGGTCGGAATATGCTTTTCAGAGATGTTGCTCAAGAGTTTCTTTGTCTAATGTGAGTGTCCCTGAGTTTGGCTATTCGAATGGAGTCCTGGAGAATCGAGGGGGTCTCTGAAGAAGCACTCTTGGCTTTCCTTCCTTGCGCTTCTTCTCCTTGTTGCTGATTCTATTTTGCCGCGGGCACTGTGTTGCGCTTTCAGGTCTTCCCAGAGCGCCCCTGGCCTTTTCTTCTCCGCTCTGACGCAGCCTTCATTTGTTTGAGATTCCTCTTCGTTTTACGGGTGATATCCATCTCTTGCTGGTCTGGATTTTTGAGGTGTCTTTACTTTGGCTCGTTTCGTTCCACAGGGGTCGCTACAGGTTCCGTTTGAGGTGTCTTTACTTTGGCTCGTTTCGTTCCACAGGGGTCGCTACAGGTTCCGTGTACAACTTCTCCACATGTGTCCAGTTTACGCTTCAGTGGGGTCTTTTTTTAACCTCTCAGCGCGTCCACTTTGTGGACTATCTTGTCTATTTTTTTCGCATTCCTCTTTGGTGTTGGAGTGGGTCAAGCTAATTAAGCATCAAGGAGTGGTACAAATTGCTTTTTCTGAATAATCAGAGTGGATGCCCGTGGCACCGTGGTTCTGACCATTCTTTGAACTCTTGCCGAACAGCAGTCGACCAACAAACATTTTTACTGGAAGATGCGTATCAGACATTTGCACAAGGGGGCCATCCGTCTGACCTATCTTCTCAGCAAATCAGCTCGAGAAGACCTCTGTATTGAGGAGTGTGTCTTTTAAGGTGCTCTTCAGCAGCTTTGTTAGGCAGTTCATGTGGATGCGATTTAGCGTTTATGCGTGGCGCTTACAGACTATCCATGTTTCACTGGTCTACAATAGCAGCCTTGTACATATTCAATTTCGGGCCAGCTTAATGTCTCCTGTTCCACACAGTTTCTCGCTGCTGTTTGAAAGCTGACTTTGTCTCTGCAGAGTGTGTGTCGTCGTCGTCAATATTTGCAAATCTGGATGGTGTGCTGCATATGTATAAGAACTTGCAAACAGCCTTCAGGGTTTTCCCTTTGACAGTGATTTCTGACTCCCTGTGACCGACCCCATTTTTGTCCAGTCCCAAATTGTGGGGACAATTCTAAAGCGGCGTAAGTTTGCCTGTTCACCTGTTGACCCGTTTACCTGACAGCTACTCACCTGCGTTTTGTTGTCAGTCAGGTGAGCGAGGATTTTCTTTCAGTCTCTGCAGATTTATCGGCCTGGAAACATGACGCTGTGCCGAAGAGAGACTGGCAACTTAGTTTTTGTAGTAATCATGTATGTGCGACTTGTTAAATGGAAAATAGGGGAAGTATTAGTGGGGTTGGTTTTTCCTACTGGTGGTCGTGAATTTTTCAGTTCTTAGTGAAGGCCTAAAATATTTAATTGTCCCCTTGATCGATCATGTGATTGACAAGACTTGACGAGACATAGGGTGACTGTAGAAGTTGTGGTTGGTGAATGTATGAGTCGAAAGGTGGTTGAGAAGATGGAGTGAGTGGATGGAAAAGATGAAAATTATGTATATTTACATGTGATCGGGGAGAAAGTGATTAAATTAAATCAGTGTATTATTTAACAAAAACGTTTATTTTTTCCCTGAAGTATTATAATGATGTGAGTGTTGGTGAGCTCTGGAAGTGAGGAATGAAAATTGTTGTGTATAAATTATTGGAAAATGTATTCTGATCCCTGTTGTGGATACGTCAAGTGACGATGATGTGGAAAAGTAAAAAATTATTTTCTTGATAAAAAGGGACAAATGGAAATCGTTTCTTTATCTGTAATAATTGTATACTTGGTACTTTGAACAGGGTTACATGAGGAAATATTTTCGTCAACGTAATCATTCATGGTGCTAATCGAGGAATTTGTCTATTGTAATTCACCCATTGTATTGAAACTTAGTAGACTGTGTTATAGGTATTTTCCCAAAATCCAGTGAAATGTATTATGTGAAGAATGACTGCTAGTGACAAAACAAGGACGATAGTAGTAGACGATGTAGGTAGTATGCTAGGTAATCGATGTAGTTCCCCAGGTGTCGGTGAGGCCCCTGAGTCCGGCCTGGAACTGATTGCCACTGGGCGTAGGGGTGCAGCCCGTGCCCCAGCCGCTGTCTCCGCCCAGACGACATGAGAGGCTGACCGCCAGGTCAGTAGTAGACTTGTGAAGTAAAAGGCCTCAGGATTCTCCGCCCAGACGACGTGGAGAGGCTGACCGCCAGGTCGGAAGTTCGACGTGTTTTTCTGCTGTGTGGATGTACCCTGTGGGACTCCACGAACTGTATTCGAGAACGGGACACTACTGAAGGTGTCAGCGAGGTCTGAGCCAAAAGGGAAGAAAAATATTTAGTGATCAGTTTTGAGAGGACGGTTGAAGCTCCCTGTGTTGTCGCACGCCCTTACTGGTGGTGGCGTGTATTGATTTTTTGTGTCTGTTGATTCATATTATGGCCATATGTGTTTGTGGTATTTTGATGTTTCAGGCAGCATATAAAAAAAAAAACTTAGCTTGTGTTTGCCTGGCTGTCCATGATCGTATGGTGCGGATGTGTGTAGAGAATAATCGTTACACGCATCCAAACTTTTGAAAGTGAGAGTCATTCATACACACAGCACCACACCATCCATGACACTCCCCATGCTGTTTCTGCAGCACAGGGTGGCATTAGATCTCTGTCCACTTGGTACTGATTCTGAGCTAAACGTTGCCACAAGCTGTGGAAAAAAAAAACAGTTCATGCTCTGCTGTATCTGAGCCTCTGAGGGAACATCGACGCAAAGTCATCTGCAGAAAGGACGTCACGCAGTGACTGCTCTACCTCCCTAATTTAGGCCTGAAGCCTCTGAAGGTTGAAGAACTCGCCATCACCCCTGAGGCTGATCTCGAGATAGTTTTTCTTATCAACGCAGAAAGCGCCAGACAGCATGGCTGAGAATGTCATTCTGAACAGTATGGGAGCTAAGACACAGCCCTGCTTGACCCTGTTTGTAACTGAGAAAGCAATGGAGGAGTCTCAGCCCTCGGACAAGCATGCCAGCGTGAAACTGGCACGTCACGGTACTGAACTTACCTTGGAAGACACATTTTTGCCATAATCCTGAACAGCCCCTTCTGACCCACTGTACCAAATGCCTTGGTCAAGTCTAGGAACGTTGTTTGGAGATCCCTGTTCTGTTCATGACAATTCTACTGAGAGAGGCAAAATGCAAAGACCACATCAAATGTTTGAGAAGAACTCTTGGCAGAATCTTCTCTGCATTGGCAAGGAGAAATGATGTGATTGTTGCAAGAGTACTTGTTTCCCTTTCTCTTGAGAAGGACGCTGGACCCATCCTTGAGCTCTCGAGGAATGACTAGCTATTGTCATATAGTTTTAAGTAACTTGGTGAGATTCTGTATCAGAATTGGTCCTCTGGGCTTGTGTATTTGACCTAGGATGGAGTCGGAGCTCTAAGCCGTGCTTTCAGAAAGAAGCTTGCTTGCTTCGGTTTAGTCGGAGTCTGTGACAGAGAAGCAATTACCTCAGCTTGTAGTGTGCACACAAAGGCTTCGGTGTCATTAGAGGAGAGCCCACATAGAACATCGTTGAAATATTCCAACCATCTGTACAGAATTGCGTAGTTGTCAGTAAGCAGGTGGTCAATTCCATTTGTGCTGAGCAGTGGTGAAATTGTAATATGAATGTTAAAAGGCAGAAGCTAGGACCTGCTTAATGGTTCACTTACCTGGGATCCGTCATCAGCTCTGAGGGATCCAAACCAGAAATTCCCACAGAGGCAGTTAAATCAGCACTGTCCAGGCTGAAAACTACGTGGAACGACTAAGATCTTAAAAAAAAAAAAAAAAAAAAAAGACAAAATCCGGCTCCTGCGTACACGGGCGCATTCTTTCATCCTCTTTGTCTGTGAGACAGGACCCTCACAGATGTTCTGGAAAGAGGAATTCAAGCCATGGAGGTGAGGTATTCCTGCAAATCTCTAAACACCAGACATTGTCATCAGGTATTCCTGCAAATCTCTAAACACCAGACATTGTCATCAAATTAACTAGTGCGTCAGACCATCGAGCAGAACATCAGACGTGTACTTGTATAATTGAAAGAGTAGTATATTGAATTTTAGAAATAGGACTCAAGCTGGTCGTTTTAAAACCTTGCTTTCTGGACCGAGGCATATTTTTAGTTTATTACATAGGATGAGGCCTCGATACTTGGAAAACAAAATACTCTAAGAATGTTCAGTGTGTGTGTGTGGTGGTTTTATTTCCATTCCACACATTCTTTTTAACTGTCAGATTCTGAATATGTTATATATTGACGAGCAGTGCATTTCAGACAGTAGATTATCTGTTGATTCTGTATTATACAATAAATTACATACAGTGTACGGCATCGGTCGATGCGTATTGAAAAGTCCTGTGGGTCGTTTACTATAATTTGGTTTTAAATTTCATGATTATTTAATATTGTAATGTAATATAGTATACTTGTATATGTATAGGTAGGAATATGCGTGTTTACGTGTGTGTGTGTGGGGGGGGGGGGGGGGGGGGGGGGGGCGGGGGGGGTGCGCGTAGCTTTTCATTTTATTTCATTTTACTTTGTTTATTTATCTATTTTCCCCGTGTAATATCATCAATTATGGTGAAAACACGTTAAATAAAAGACTCATTCAGAGTACCGGACCATAGGAAAATTTGCTGACCATCTAATAAGAAGAGAAAAATTAATCGTTACGGTCACGTAAAAAGATCAGATGGCCTCGCTGAAACAAGTCCTTCATGGAATTGTTCAGGAAGGGAGACGGAAAGAAAGAGAGACATTAGGATGGACTAAAATAAATTACAGAGTAGAGAGAGAAACCATTGAAAGGGACCCAGGTCTTAGCACACGGCTGACAGAACTGGAGGATGTCGGTGAGTAGTTCTTTAATGTGCACCCCAGTTACTGTTATCGGTCTTGAGAGGGAAGACTATTTATGACTTCAAGTGCCAAGAAAGATTAGAGGTATTTCTCTGAAGAAAATTTAATGATGGAACGTCGATAAATATGTATATGATTGTAGGATTACGTTTTTTCCACTCTTATAAAACACGTTTCTAATTATCTACTGATATTATACGTCGTCAGAATCATTTATCAAAAATATATAGCTTAGCGATGCAAGTGATATAATGAAACAGAATGGGCATGTTCGATTTCTGAAGAGCCCCTGAGTGTACACACTTGTGCACACTGAGTGCTGAACAGGTAAAGCAGTTTAAATTTCTGCATAAATAAATCATATAACAATACTGCCTGCCAAACAGACTGCAAAAAATGAAAAGCAAAAATTGACATAACCTGAGATATTTTTAAAATTGATATACAAACACACACACACACACACACACAACACACACACACAAGAGAACAACGTGTCATTTGTGCCCAGCTTGATATCTTTCGTGAAATAACTAAACCATCTAGAGCTGTCTCGTTCTGACAATGATCGCTACAACATTAAAAGAAGCTCTGGATGAATGTTACACGCTAGACCGCTGACTTTCTCAGAACAAGGTAAGCGCAGTAGCTTGTAAGAGTTCGTTGCAGATCCTGTGGTAGGTGTTCAGATTGCAGACGACAAAATACACCAGGCGGTATTGAAACGAAGAGGATCCTTTTGTTTACCAACGTTGAATATAGGAGAAAAAAAAAAAACAAACAAACAAAAAAACCCAGTCAACTGACCTTCAGGTTCAATAAGTCGTACAGGAACTCAATCGTACATGCAGCAGCGAATATTCTACTAATGGCTGCTTTTCATCAACTAGACTCAAACTCGGTGAAGACTCAAAACACTTCTGTGCTCGACAATGACTAGAATTCTTCAACAAATCTCATTTCTCTCTCTCTCTCCTCTCTCTCTCTCTCTCTCTCAGTTGCATAGCTCTCATCCTTTTACATGTTATCAAAAGGATATTCTCGAACATACTCCATCATTCTTTTCTAGAATATTCTGCATATCGGTAAGCTCAACCAATGAAATCGCGACAAGTTCATGCGAATGCGATTCGATCAGCTTCTACAACATTCTCGAACCTTCGGTAACGCACTACTAGCAACTTACGGAGACATGGTGAATATTCTAACATAATCTCGAATATTCCAATCGAATTATCAATCGATCCGAAAACAAAACTGAACAATTAGGCATACGTCCGCTTTCCAAGTGTTGTAAATAAATCAACAATAGCACTACACTGACCGAAAATAGAGATCTAAAAGCGATAAGTGAAAGGAGGCTTGTAACCCGTCATTAGTGCTATGACGTCTTTCGCGAAAGTTACTCTTCTCTTGAATCCCTTTTAAATTGTAACATAACCCCCACTTAAAGAAATTTCCCGAATTTCTACAAACTTTTACAATTCAAAAGAAATGTGAAATGACTTTAAAGCAAATATCAACTGGCAACACACACCTAGTTTAAAGTCTGCAACTAGTACAAATCTTATTCTATCATAGCGACTTAAAAGTCTGCAATCAGATTGTCTGTACCTTTCAAATATTCAACCTTCATATCAAAGTTCTGAAGGTACATGACCCAGCGCATGACCCTACTGTTCACAAACTTGGCAGAATCTAAAAAAGATAAAGGTTTATTGTCAGTGCGCAACATAAAGCGAATCCCGTGGAGAACCAGTTCAAACTTTCGTACAGCCCACACAATAGCAAGGCACTCCTTCTCCATGGTAGCATACTTCCGCTCTGCCCTGGATAGTTTCTTGTTGGCGTCCGAGACTGGGAACAGCTTCCCGTCATGTTCTTGCAGGAGGACTGCACCAACACCCCTGACAGATTCATCAGTGCTGAGCACAAACGTCTTGTTAGGGTCAGGCACAGGTTCCTCAGACAGGAAGTTCTTCACAGTGTTGAAGGCTCGGTCTTGTGCATCTCCCCACTCCAGCTGGCTGGGTTTCCCCTTGCACAGAAGGTCCAACATCGGAGCAGTCACAGTTGCAAAGTGAGGCACGTATTTTCTGTAGAACCCACTAAGCTGAGAAAGAGCGGAATTGTCCTTAAGCACCCCTTTCATTACTTCCTGGAGACGGTGACCAATGAAGTCAGTATTGTCAGCACCAGTAACACACTTGCTGGGTCTTGCAGTCAAGTTGGCAGAAGACAGCCGTTTGAACAGCTTTCGAAGAATTGCCAGTTGTTCTGTCCATGTTTCGGAATGGACCAGGATGTCATCCCAGTAGTATATGACACCTTGCATGTTGCCCAACAGTTTTCTCATGCCCCTCTTGAGTGTTGCTTGAGTTCTTCATACCGAAGGGCGTTCGGAGAAACTCGTATGTCCCATCTGGAGTCACAAATGCAGTCTTTGGAATGTCTTCTGGTATGGGGACTTGCCAGTACCCCTTGCTGAGACTGATCTTGGAAAAAAAGTTTCAAAATGGAGTGACTGACGGCGGCGAACGAAGCAAAATTTAGAAAGAGAGGGTGTTAGTTACCGCCAATGACACTGACAAACAAAGCACATGACAAGACACGATGCATTTCAACCTCTTGGGTTTTCTTCAGGCGAAAAAAAAATCACATTTAACATTTAAGACAGTACAAACAAAGAACGAAAATGACTCATCTGTTGTTGTCCATATGGTGGGGAGAATAGCCGCTCCCCACCACATGGACAACAACAGATGAGTCATTTTCGTTCTTTGTTTGTACTGTCTTAAATGTTAAATGTGATTTTTTTTTTCGCCTGAAGAAAACCCAAGAGGTTGAAATGCATCGTGTCTTGTCATGTGCTTTGTTTGTCAGTGTCATTGGCGGTAACTAACACCCTCTCTTTCTAAATTTTGGAGAAAAAAAAACTTTATCTCCACTCAGTCTCTGGACTATGTCAGCAGCTGTAGGCTTCAGGATCTAAGTAAGTCAGCTAGTTGAGTCGCCTAAAATAGATTCACACCCGGTTAGTACCATCTTTCTGTTAAACAACTGGCGACGCATACGGCGATCCTCTGGACTCCCGTATAACTCCCAGTTTCAACATGTCTTTGATGTCCTCTTTCAGCGACTCTCTGGTAGCATAAGGCAATGGGTAGGGCTTTGACCTGATAGGTTCGGGTGATGTCAACTTCACTTCATGCTGAATCAGGTCTGTTTTTCCTGGGAACTCAATGAAGATACTTGAGTACTCATCTAACAGTCCACGTATTTCTGTTTGCTGCTGGCTGTTCAGTTGTGGCCCAAACGTTACACAGTCAATAGTTTCCTGGGATTTGAAATCATTCAGTTCTAACAGTTCTTCATCATTCACAGAACTTTCTGCAGTAAAGTTGTCACCATCACCGGAGGGGTAAGGTGGCTCCCATTCTTGGAACTCAGAAGCATGTGCATCTGTAGCTGGCTTTTCTTCCCGTTCAACGTATTTCTTGAGCATATTTGCGTGGAAAATCATTTCTGCTTGCCTTTAATTTTAACTTCATTATCATTCAGCCCCTGGACTGCTTCTACAGGATAGGGTCTTTTCCACTGCATCAGCAGCTTGTTATTGTCAGTAGGCAGCAGGACAAGGATTTTGCCACCAGGCTGAAATTTCCTGACTTTGGTCTTCCGGTCATAAAAGTGTTTGCTTTTGCCTTGAGACTTTTCTAGTTTGCTTTAGGCTAACTGTGGAGTATCTGCAATGCGTTCACGCAGCTCAAATACATATTGATAGCTGTTCTTGATGTCTGGAGATTCCACTTCTTTTGTCCATAGTTCTTGCAGGATGTGCATTGGACTTCGCACAGTCCACCCGTATAGTAGCTCAAAGGGAGAAGACCCAGTAGATTCTTGAGGGACTTCCCTGTAAGCAAACAACAAGGCATAATATACCGGTGCCATTGTCATGGTTGGTCAGCACACAACTTCTTCAGCATGGCCTTTAATGTTCCATTGTACTTCTCTACCAGGCCCTTGCACATGGGATGGTAGGGCATGGTGATCAACTGGTGGATGCTGAGCAGACGAACAACCTCCTTCATGCAGTCAGATACAAACTGGGTCCCTAAATCACTTGAGATTTTGTCAGACACACCCAGTCTGCTGAAGATGTCCATCATGGCGTCAGCAACGGTCTCCGTATGGATGCGTTTCTGTGGGACTGCCTCAGATACCTGGTGGCAGTAGAAAGAAACTCGTGGAGAGCGTGGCGGCAGAGAGTCCTCAGAAGAGAAGCCCCCTTCAAGCAAGTGTTTCGGCCCTTATCTCCTGACACTCCAGGGGGGTTGGGCCACACCCGGTTCATGACTCCGGATGTCCCTCTGCTGCCCCTTTTTTTCCCATCTTGGGACGAGCCATGGCTGGGATTCGAACCCATGACCCTCTGGACATGCTCATTTTCCACTTAATGACTCGAACTCTAACCACTGAGCCACTGGGACACCTGATATTTGTGGGAAAGTTAAGCCTTATGAAGTTCACTTTTGTTCCTCCTTGACCAGATCCAGCTTGAACACCTCTCTGCCGCTTCTGCCATTACTTTCAGGGCTCTGGTTTTTCCCTCCCTGCAACTGAGAGCTGTTTCATGAAGCTGTATGCAGACGTTCCTACAAACCCCCAAGCTCCAATTTCAGCAATGAGGACTTTGACCTGATAGCCTTCTCTCCTCAGGCTGTTTGCCAGATCAGCATACTTTTCAGTCTTGTAGATTTGAGCTGCCTCCATTCTGTTCTCATATGGCACCGTGAGCTCGATCATGATCAGCTGCTTGGTTGACTGAGAGTGGACTACTATGTCTGGTCTCATGCCACTCTTGCTGATGATCTCTGGGTGACTCTTCCATTCTGGGAGGTCTGCAGTGTACTCCCAGTCATCTGCCCCGTCCAGCAGACTCTGCCTGCATGTTCCGAGTGGCACTGTTGTTCTTGGCCATGATTTGCTGCCTCCTGCCGTGAAGAATGTTGCGGGTGCTTTTGGAGTCCTGATTTTCCCTCTTGTGGTGATGGTACTAGCCCAGACTACTTGTACAATCTCTTTGAGCACTTGGTTGTGCCTCCATGTGTACCTTCCTTGAGCCAGGGCTACTTTACATGAGCTTAGGACATGCTCCACTGTTTGTTTTTCATGGCAGAGGGGGCATGCAGGATCGTCTGTTTTTCCCCCACTTCACCAGGTTTGCATTTGAGGGCAGAAGGTCATATGCAGATCTGAGAATGAAGCTGATCCTGAGAGGGGCCATGTGCCAAAATCACATTCCATGTGAGACTTCTTTGGAGTGCATTCTCCCACGTTGGCCATTGCCCTTGTTGTTCTGCTGGACTGCTTCTTGGGTTTTTTTTTGGTCTTCTTCTTTTCTCATCTCCTGAATCATCATGTCTCTTTTGGCGTTTCCTTTGACCTTTGACCACCATTCAGTTTTGGTCACCCCCAGTCCTTGTCTGTTGGTCTGTGTGTGTCCTGTTATTTCTCTGATCTTGAGACTTTCTTTTGCAGAATCCATCGCCTCTTGAACTTTCCATTTTCTGCCTGTCTTCAGCTGGGGTTTGATTGCTTCTACCACCTTGTCTCCTGAGTCCTCCAGCATGCTTTCAAGTCTGATCTTCCCTGCTTTGTATTCCTCCAGGATGGATTTCAGTGGTAGTTTCAGCTTTGCTTGGCGACAGTACAGCGCTATGTCAGTCAGACAGAGTGGGAACCAAGCCATTTCCTTGTGAACTTGTTGATTTTGGCTTCCATTGCCTCCACTATGCTGGTGCAGATGTCGTATATCATCAGAGGCCATAGGAGCTTTGGTATCAGCATGAACTGCAGACACCAGGCCTTGTATTTGCCAGGAAGCCCACACTGGTCAATGGTCTCCAAGCCTTCTTCCGACATCTATTTGGTTTCTTTTGCTCTTTGTGTGTCTTTCAGCGTATCATCATACCATCTTCGAAGGCTCTTGATTGGCTCTTCTGTGACTGTTGGAATGGCCTGGTTGGCAACACTGAAGACCACAGATTCGGCCACTTTTCCTTTCCTCAGTGAGAGACTCCGTGATTTCTTTGGCTTGAACTTCATTCTGGATGAGGCAGCTATGTCGTCCATCCTCTCCAGCACATGACGTGTCTCGTCTTCTCTGGATGAAATCACTGTAGTGTCATCCATGAAGCCTTGAGAGGGGGCATCTTGTATCCATCGCCAAGCAAGGTCTGTTTGTCTTGCGTTGCTTGTTGCTGCTTTCAAGATGACTTCCATTGCCAATACGAACAGTATTGGGGAAATTGCACAGCCCATTGCAATGCCCACGTCCAAGTTGATACAATCTGTTGTGTACTTCTTGATAGAGAACCGCATTGAAAAGCCATTGAAGTACTTCTTGAGCATGTCGCGGATGTTCTTTGGCACATGGCACATCTCAAGAGCCAACTGTATCATCTCATGGGGTACAGATCCATATGCGTTTGCCAGATCAAGCCACACTACGTCCAGGTCTCTTCTGTTTTTGCTCTTTCGATTGCGTCCCAGATCATTGTGGCGTGTTCTACACAGCCAGCCACGCCTGGGATGCCACCTTTCTGGACTGACACATCCAAGTACTTGTTTTCCATGAGGCACTTGGTCGGCCTTGCTGTCATGACAGAGAAGATTTTCCCTTCGACGTTCAGTAGTGATATTGGCCTGAACTGGCTGATGTCACTTGAGTTTTGCTCTTTGGGGATGTACACACCATCTGCCGTCATCCACTGGCCGCTGATCTTCTAGTTTCTCCAGGCCGATCGAAGCAGCCTGTGGAGCCATCCAGCACCTTGGGACATTTCTTGTACAGCTGGTAAGGTATTCTGTTTGGCCCTGGTGATGATTTGGCTCTGGCTTTGTCGACCACCTTCTTGATTTCCGCCAACGTTGGAGGCTTGTCATTGAACTGTTCCTCAGGGTTGGTTGGCCACACCAGACCTTGAATGTCGAGTGGTACTTTGCTCTGTGAGTCAGAGTATGTTTTCCTCAGATGCTGCTCAAGAACTCCTTTGTCCACACTTAGGGTCCCAGATTTTGGCTGCTCAAACAGTGTTCTGGCAAACTGGAAGGGGTCTCTGAAGAAGCGCTCTTGTGTCTTCTTCTTTTTGCTCTTCCTCTTCCACGCAGATTCCGCTTTGCTGAGGGCGCTGTGTTTTGCTTTCAGGTCTTTCCAGAGTTTTTCCAAGCCTTGTTTTTCAGCTGGCAGTGCGGTCTTCATTTGCTTCTTGAGATTTTTCTTTTGGACCCTGATCTTGTCCATCTCTTCTTGGCGTCTGGATTTCTTTGGAGGTGTTTTCTCTTTGGGTAGTTTTGCTCCATAGCATCTCTACATGTGGCATACACGATGTCCCCATATGTGGCTAGTTTGTGTTCCAGGGTGCTTTTCCCTATTAGTGCATCGAGTCTTTGGACGATTTACATCCAGTTTCTCCCAATCTTCAGTTTCGTTTGTCGTGGCAGGTTGAGTTTCAGGCGCCTGGCATCGAGGGCCTGTGCAAATTCCTCATCCGAACCAACAGCGTGGATGTCCTTGGCACTGTGGTTTAAATCCTGGCCTTGGTCTTCCGACGTCTTATCTGCTGATGCAGTGCGCTGCTGCTCATTCAGATGAGTCTTCACACATCCCATCTTTGTTCTGTGGATCGTCATGCCACGTGTGGTAGCGAAACGCTTTCCACAGACACATGGATATTCCATTTGGTCCATGTTCATAGTCTGTTTGGGATTTGCAGTCGTGATTGGTTGAGCACCGATGGATTCATCATTCTCTCCCGTTCGGTGAATCCTGGGAGCATCTTTTCCTTTTGTACTTAGTAGCCACATGTTGAAGGCAAAGTGGGGAGCCAGCCCACAGGACCCTTGGTTCTGGTCTTTCCCAGTGTCCTCCGGTCTTTCCTGGACGTCCTCCGGCATATTCCCGGAAGTCTATGGTTTACCCATGCATCAGTCGAAAGAAACTCGTGGAGAGCGTGGTAGCAGAGAGTCCTCAGAAGAGAAGCCCCCTTCAAGCAAGTGTTTCGGCCCTTATCTCCTGACACTCTAGGGGGGGTTGGGCCACACCCGGTTCATGACTCCGGATGTCCCTCTGCTGCCCCTTTTTTCCCATCTTGGGACGAGCCATGGCTGGGATTCGAACCCATGACCCTCTGGACATGCTCATTTTCCACTTAATGACTCGCACTCTAACCACTGAGCCACTGGGACACCTGATATTTGTGGGAAAGTTAAGCCTTATGAAGTTCACTTTTGTTCCTCCTTGACCAGATCCAGCTTGAACACCTCTCTGCCGCTTCTGCCATTCCTTTCAGGGCTATGGTTTTTCCTTCCCTGCATCTGAGAGCTATTTCATGAGGCCGTATGCAGACGTTCCTACAAACCCCCTAGCTCCAATTTCTGCAGTGAGGACTTTGACCTGATAGCCTTCTCTCCTCAGGCTGTTTGCCAGATCAGCATACTTTTCAGTCTTGTAGATTTGAGCTGCCTCTATTCTGTTCTCATATGGCACCATGAGCTCGATCATGATCAGCTGCTTGGTTGACTGAGAGTGGACTACTATGTCTGGTCTCATGCCACTCTTGCTGATGATCTCTGGGTGACTTCCATTCTGGGAGGTCTGCAGTGTACTCCCAGTCATCTGCCCCGTCCAGCAGACTCTGCCTGCATGTTCCGAGTGGCACTGTTGTTCTTGGCCATGATTTGCTGCCTCCTGCCGTGAAGAATGTTGCGGGTGCTTTTGGAGTCCTGATTTTCCCTTTTGTGGTGTTGGTACTAGCCCAGACTACTTGTACAATCTCTTTGACCGCTTGGTTTACCTCCATGTGTACCTTCCTTGAGCCAGGGCTACTTTACATGAGCTTAGGACATGCTCCACTGTTTGTTTTTCATGGCAGAGGGGGAATGCAGGATCGTCTGTTTTTCCCCACTTCACCAGGTTTGCATTTGAGGGCAGAAGGTCATATGCAAATCTGAGAATGAAGCTGATCCTGAGAGGGGCCATGTGCCAAAATCACATTCCATGTGAGACTTCTTTGGAGTGCATTCTCCCACGTTGTCCATTGCCCTTGTTGGCTCTGCTGGACTGCTTTTCGGAGTCTTTTTTTTATCTTCTTCTTTTCTCATCTCCTGAATCATCATGTCTCTTTTGGCTTTTCCTTTGGCCTTTGACCACCATTCAGTTTTGGTCACCCCCAGTCCTTGTCTGTTGGTCTGTGTGTCCTGTTATTTCTCTGATCTTGAGACTTTCTTTTGCAGAATCCATCGCCTCTTGAACTTTCCATTTTCTGCCTGTCTTCAGCTGGGGTTTGATTGCTTCTACCACCTTGTCTCCTGAGTCCTCCAGCATGCTTTCAAGTCTGATCTTCCCTGCTTTGTATTCCTCCAGGATGGATTTCAGTGGTAGTTTCAGCTTTGCTTGGCGACAGTACAGCGCTATGTCAGTCAGACAGGGTGGGACACCAAGCCATTTCCTTGTGAACTTGTTGATTTTGGCTTCCATTGCCTCCACTATGCTGGTGCAGATGTATATCATCAGAGGCCATAGGAGCTTTGGTATCAGGATGAACTGCAGACACCAGACCTTGTATTTGCCAGGAAGCCCACACTGGTCAATGGTCTCCAAGCCTTCTTCCGACATCTGTTTGGTTTCTTTTGCTCTTTGTGTGTCTTTCAGCGTATCATCATGCCATCTTCGAAGGCTCTGATTGGCTCTTCTGTGACTGTTGGAATGGCCTGGTTGGCAACACTGAAGACCACAGATTCGGCCACTTTTCCTTTCCTCAGTGAGAGACTCCGTGATTTCTTTGGCTTGAACTTCATTCTGGATGAGGCAACTATGTCGTCCATCTCTCCAGCACATGACGTGTCTCGTCTTCTCTGGATGAAATCACTGTAATGTCATCCATGAAAGCCTTGAGAGGGGGCATCTTGTATCCATCGCCAAGGTCTGTTTGTCTTGCGTTGCTTGTTGCTGCTTTCAAGATGACTTCCGTGGCATAGTCTAACAAAGTGAGGATGTATCGGTGTCCTGATTTACTGGCTGGTTTGATTTCTCCCACCTCTGCAGCACCAACCTGCAATATCCTCCACCTACGCACACGCATACTAACTTACCTCCCACTGTTCACCTCAGACATAAGTTACAGCTACCTGTCTTTTCCTTTCCCTACACTCTCTAAGTCTCTACACTTGCTACATCAATCAACTCACTCCCACCCCCTCCCCGCCTCCCCCATTAATGATAGGTTTAGAGGTGTTGGTGGGGGTGGGGGTGGCTGGGGGTGGGGTGATCAATGAGTAGGAGGCTGACATTACAATGGAACACACACACACACACACACACACACACACACACACACACACGCACACGCACGCATGCATACACGCACACACACACACACACACACACACACACACACACACACACACACACACACACACACACACACTTTCTCTCTCTCTCTCTCTCTCCTCTCTCTCTCTCTCTCTCTCTCTCTCTCTCTTTCTTTATACATAGAAATGCTAGCTCTTTTATCGTTCATCGTTCCCATCCCTTTCCGGCCGCTGCTATTGTTGCTAGTGTCGCTGTATTTATCATTACTACTATCATTATTATCCTCATCCAGCAGTACTGTCTGCTGTTATTCTGGAGCATTTCATCTCTTTTCCACCTATTTTTTTTATTACCAATATTACTTAATACCTTTATTATTTATATAATATACCTATTAGATTCCATCCTTCCCATAATTTATACCTTCCATCTCCTCTTTGTTCTTCCTGTCCTCCCCTCCCCCTCCTCCCCTTGGTCCGCCCCCCCCCCCTTAGTATTAGTACTATGATTATCATTACTATTATCAATATTGTTATTATTTTCTATCGTATTTATTTATTTATTATCGTTATTATTATTGTTATTATTATTATTATCATTCATCATCATCATTATTATCATTATTATTATTATTATCCCTTTTTTGATTAATTTATTATCATATATATATATATATATTTTTAAAATATATTTCTGTATCATGCTTTTGTTATCAGTACGATTATTACAATTACCTTCGCTATAGTTGTTAGCATTATCATCATTAATACGATTGTTAGTATTAATATTACCATCACTACCATTAACATCACTATCGCCATCGCCGCTAAGACTGTTGCCACGGCAACCGTGCTGTTTAAAAATCCTCTAACCCACTCTCCTTCCTCCCATACTACACCTGCTATTGCCATATTATCACCAAAAGTGGTAGTAATCCTGTCATCTATTTATTCATTTTTTCAATATTTTGACCATCATCATTACCAATTATTAGTATTCCTATAAGTGCTCTAAGTATCATCATTACTACCTTGACTCACACATTATCTCTCCTCTGACAGCCTCGTTTTCATTCAACGCCTACTTGCGCTGAAGAGATTGAAGATAAGTGATTGCTCGTTCATTTTCGTTGTAATAATTGTTTTGTATCGTGCGTGAAGAAGACCTAAGAGGTCGAAACGCGTCGTGTTTTGTCTTCTGATTCGTTTGTCCACGTTTTTGGGGCGGTTCGCTAACATTAATTAAGATTTGTTTGGATTTCCGCCTGCAGTCATCTCACTTTGCAACTAGATTTTTCTCCCAAGAGGTCGATGGCAACCCTCTTGAAAGGTCTGTCGATTAGTGGCATCTTCTCCACGGGTACCTTTGGAGTTCTTTTAGGTTCAGTCTTTTGGCACATGTCACAAGGATCTGCAGAAGCGAGCAACATCGCCCTGGATACCTGGCCAGTAGAAGGCTGCTATGATTTTGTCTGTGGTCTTCTGGACACCCTGTGACCTCCAAGGATAGAGTCATGGGCCAACTCTATCACGGGTTTTCGTAGACTGGCTGGAACAAGAACTTTGCAAGTGATTTGATCCCCATCATTCGTACTTTTTTCTTGTACTGTCTGTACATGACGCCATTTTTCTTCACAAAGGATACCTCGGTGTTGCCCCTGGTCATAGCGTCTGTTTTGCTGGCATATTTTTGCATATTTTTTGTAGCTGGATCAGTTTCTCTGGTTACTTCTGGAATTTCTGTGGACTTGCTAATCTTCAATGGTGTTAGATGTCTCTTCTTCCTCCTTCTTGGATTGCACACGGGTTGTTACTGCACAGGTGTGTGACCACTCATGGTCAGGATTGTGAGCTGCACGGGCACCTTCAATATTGCCGATGATGACGTCATAAGGTGTACTGGGCAGGCACAAAGCATCCACCTTCCCCAACAAAGAACGGTGTAGAAATTTCAATGTCAGCTTCGGGGACAGCCTCAGCATGTCTTTGGACACATTGTAGGTAGCCGTTCTCAGTAAACTGTTTTTCAGCAGCAAGGTCCTTTTTAATGATGACTCCACTGCACCCTGTATCTCTGAGCACCTGTACTTCCTTATCATCCTAATGTCCCTGTACCACAGGCATGACACTCAAATAACTCTTGGCATGGTTTATGAAGGCACATTGCACCACCTCATGCTCTTCAGGGCTGTCACGGGCTTGACGTGAGGTAGATCCCCTTCTCCTCTGCTATGGTTGTCTCTCATGACTCCTTTCTCTAATGGCAACATTGGCAGATGTCAGGCTTCTTTTATTTGCACCGTGGCGCTGGTGTTTCCCGTATTCATAACTGAAGTGTGGAGGGTTGCGTTTATCTGGATTCTTGGGCAGTCTGCATTCAGCAGCCTTGTGACCCAGGCGTGCGCAGTTGAAGCATTTCAATGTTGGGGTTGGTATACATGGAACCTGGAATGGTCGTATCCGGTCTGTGGATGGTTTTGATCTAGTGTCAAGGGTCCGGTTGTGAGACTCCAGGAACCTCTGCACAGCTTCAGTCAGAGACTTCAAGCTCTCGTCTTTCTCTTGTAGAAGGTGGGATGCGAGGTCTTTCTGGCAGGATTCTACAAATTGTTCTTTCAGGACCAGATAAGACAAGCTATTATAGTCTTTCTTTCTTGCAGCTAACTCCGGCCATGTCTCTAGATAGTTTTGAATCTTGGCTAGGAATTGAGCTTTCGTTCTTCTCTGGCCTACCGGACTGGAAACGTTTCTGGAAGCCATGTTCAGAAAAACCATAATTCGAAGCAGTTCAGATTTGAGTCTTTCATATTCATTTGCTTCCTCTCGGGGTAGTCTGGAATACACCTCGAGGGCGTGACCAGTCAAAAGGGCACTTAAGATAGTAGCCCACCGTTCTTTTGGCCATTTCATTGCTTCAGAATGGCGTTCAAAACGTTTCAGATAACTGTCGAGGTTGTCTTTCCCATCTACGAATGCTAAAAGACGTGGCCTCTTGGAAAATTCCAGTTTCTGACTGGGAAATGCGTTTGCTTTGAGCTTTCACTTCTGCCATCCGCAGTTCAAATTCTCTTTGTGTCTCTTTCTGTTGATGTTCTGTTTCAAGTCTTTTCAATTCTCTTTCAGCAGCTCGCTCTCCTCTTTCTCTATCTTGCTGTCTTTTTCTGTTTCCATGTTCTTCTTCTAGTCTTCTCTTCTTTCACGTTCTTTTTGCTCTAGTCTTTTCTTCTCTTCACGTTCTTTTTGCTCTAGTCTTTTCTTCTCTTCATGTTCTTCTTTTTCTAGTCTTTGCTCTCTTCAAGTTCTTCTTACTGTAGTCTTTTCTTCTTTTCACGTTCTTCCTGTCTTTTGTTCTTTTCACGTTATTCCTTCTTTTCTTCTCTTCTCGTTCTTCCTGTCGTTTCTTCTGTTCAGCTGCCAATTCTATTTTTCTTCTTTCCAGTCATCTTGCTGCAGCCTTTTCCTCAGCCTCTTGAACATATTTCCTGAGTTCATCGCCTGCAAGGCCTAGTTCCTTTCCCATGGTAACTCAGATTAACGTCAGCAATCAGTCACTGACACAATACTGTCCAGTGCTCAACTACAGACTCGGACAGCAGTCTTCCGTTTGACTCTCCTATCTCTGGAACCCCTAATTGCTCTTGCAGACACAGGCAACTGTTTCTTCTACTTCCCTGGACCTGCTCGATGCAAAAATTGCTCCCCCCCCCCCCCCCCCCCCCCCCCCCCCCCCGGCATTTACATTCTTTGGGTGTGGATTTGCCACTATGATTTTCTTGTGTCTTTTCACATCATAAACTGAAATGCATATGTCAACAATTGATTTATTGGAGCTCTTGGGAGATATAACCATGTTTATTAGCGAATTTTCCTTCTTTGGGCTCAACATTTGCGATTAGAGGGTATACTTAGTTAAAGACCTGTCGATGTGGAACTAATCCACTTATTGTCAAATGGTCTGCAGTTCCTGATAGAAGGATGATTGTTCCATTTACAGATAGTCCTTTTTTTGCAGAAACAATGCCCATTTGACAGTATTTGGCGCCAACTTCCGGTATTTAAAAACAAAACGTAAAACAAACTGGCTTACTGCCTAGTTGCAAAGTGAGACGACTGCAGGCGGAAATCTAAACAAATCTTAAATAAATGTTAGCGTACCGCCTGGAGAAACGTAGACAAACGAGTCACAAGACAAAACACGACGCGTTTCGACCTCTTAGGTCTTTTTCAGGCAAGACACAAACAAATAGGACAATGAAAATGAACGAAGCCTCGTTTTCATCCAACGCCTACCTTGCGCTGAAGAGATCAAAGCTAAGTGACAAACTCGTTCATTTTCATTGTCCTGTTTGTTTGTGTCTTGCCTGAAGAAGACCTAAGAGGTCGAAACGCGTCGTGTTTTGTCTTGTGACTCGTTTGTCCACGTTTCTCTTGGCAGTTCGCTAACATTTATTTAAAATTGGCTTACTGCCATTCTCCAGTATGATGATCACCGCCAGCAGTCTGAAATGTATCTAACATTAAACCACATGTAGATAAGTAGTAGTAGTAATAGTTGTGGTAGTAGTAGTAGCAGCAGTAGCAGCAACAGCAGCAGAAGCAGTAGTAGTAGTAATGGTCGTAGCACGAGAGTTATAGGCAATGAGTGTAAAAATATTTTTCATACATAAACCAGATCTAAATCAGAAAACCAGAATCTGGGCAGGCTGGGTATCACTCACTGGGAGGAATCTGGGTATGGTAAATGACCAGTCAACGGTTGACTACATGCAGTCAGTTCTACATCCCGTCACTGAGAACGCTACTGTTCAACATATCCTCCAAGTTTCTGTTGATGCTTCAACAAGGGAAGTGGGCCAGAAACACACTCTGCTCACCTAGCTGTGACCTGGCTGTTGCAAGAAAGGCATACATGATTGTTTAGCAGAATGACCGGTTCAAGGACCATTTTCTGTGCTCATACATGGCAGAACTTGGAAGACGCATGAGGGGATCTGGTATTGGAGAGATCATTGTGCAGTCAGGAGTCTGCTCAAGTGGGTCGATTGATACTGTCTTGGCAGGAAAGCACTACAATCGTGCCCTGAGAGTCCACAAGGTTGTTTTGGAGGCTCTTGAGCGGTTGCTTCTTCAGACATTCTTGAAGGAATCAACAGAAGCTTCAGATCTTCTGAACCAGCTGTCTGAAGATCTGCCAGGGTGCACAAACAGACATCAGCTTCAAGACACTCTTGGGAAGCCATCTGTTGTTCTCCTCTTCATACTGTACTCGAACTTCAAGGAGGACGTTATCACAGGGAAGAAAGGTAAAGACAGCACAGTTCTGGTTGCAGTAGGCTGAGAGACTGTGGCTGATTCTACATCTGCTCCGGGCTACAAAAGAAAATGACGTGGACTTGCACTTGTCATGCATAGAGAAAATGTGCCCTCTGTTCTTTGTGATGGATCACCAGAACTACTCAAGATACGCCACAGTCTATTTCCTGAGGATTCTGAATCTCAAGCACAACCATCCCTCAGCAGAAGAATTCCTGCGACATGGAGGACTCAGTGTGTCGAGATCAACAGTTCATTCATGCAGAGTACCAGCTGACCAAACTATTGAGCAAACGATCAACTGCCATGCAAAATCTGCGGGTGGAATCATAGGATTCAGCAGAAACAGTGTTGCCTACCTTCGCTGGTGCCTGACATGTCATGTCAGAGCTTCTTTTCTTGCTGCAACGCTTGAGATGGCTGGCATGACTGGGGATGATGTCAAAGTTCACAAAGACCTGACATGTGCAGAGACTAGAGCCAGTGAGGAGTGTGTGAAAAACATGATGGTTTCCTTCTGCAACTTCAAGGATCCCTTTTCAGTGGAAGAGAGGAGCCTCTCCTGTCTCTCATCAGGAATGCAGGCACCAGACAGCATTCAAGAAAAACTTCTATCAGCAGATGCACGAAGAAAGGAAGCCTATCGCCAATTTGTGACAGAACGACTGGTTGAGATAACTCTGAGTTTCCATGCTCCTCTGAAAAAAGTGGAGCTGAAGACATTTGCGAAACTGCAGAAGACAAAGACTCTGCGATCATCTTCGAACAAACTGGTGCAAGTGGCAGCGCAGAGAGACATGTTCGGACAACTTCCCATGATCTCGCAGGAAAATAACATCAGTTTGCAGAAGATCATGAGCTACGCTTTGAGTCCAGTGCCTTGGGCCCTAGCAACTCCTGATGGTTTGCCTGCAAAGGCAGAGAAAGCAAAGCTTGTGCATCTCTTGGAGGAGACAGGGTTGAAGGAGCAACCAGATCAGGGGAAATGCCATCACATAATTGATGCAATGTTCCATCTGCAGTCACTTACCTCTCTACCCCCAACATTTGGAGACCTGGCAGACAGAATCCTGAAAAATCTGCCATCAACAGACAGGGTTGATTATGTGGCAGATGTGTACAACCACAACTCCATCAAATCAATGGAACGTTCTCGTCGGGGAGAAGGTGAAGCATTCCTTCTGAAGGGTCCCAATACTAAGGTCCCCAGAGACTGGAAAGGGTTTATGAAGAATGGTGACAACAAGAACCAGCTCATCCAAATTCCTGCTTTCTGAATGGAGAAAAGATTCCCATGCTGCCACACTCCTGAACAGAGAGCTGTTTGTGACATGTGGGCCCAATTGCTTCAATCTCTCCTCCACAGATGGCAAGACTGTGGAAGCCTCACCAGTTCAAGAGCTGTTTCCACTCAGGAAGAAGCGGACACGAGGATCATCCTTCACTGTTTTCACCAGGACAAGAATGTTTCTGACTCCGAGGGCATAATTGTGCGCTCTTCAGACACTGATGTGTTCCTACTCTTACTACACTTCAGTTCCCAGCTCCATACAACGGTATACTTGGACACTGGCACTGGAAACTACAGGAGGCTGCTTTCCACCACAGACCTTGCTGCCAAGTATGGACAGGAATACTGTGAAGCACTCCTTGGCCTACATGCTTTTTCCGACTGTGACTCCACCAGTTCTTTTGTGAGCAAAGGGAAGGTCAGTGCGTTCAATGCGTTCACAACGAGCGCCCAGAACCGTCTTCTGATTTAGTGGACAACCTTGAACACTATGTCTGCTGTCTGTACGGCAGACCCAAAAGCAGGAACATCAACCAGGTCCGCTTTGACCTTCTCAGAGAAAAGTTTGACACCAGTCGGGGACATGCAGTATTGGCAAGCTACAACAGAACTGACCTGAGCCTCCTACCTCCCTGTCAGTCCTCCCTGTGGATGTACACAGAGCGAGTCAACTGCCAGGTATTATATCTTACTGTTTTTAACATGATAGTTATTGTTGTTGCAGGGTAGTCTTGCAATGTTTGATAAGGTCTGAAGGAATGCTGTCATTCCTCCACACCGCATGCTGTTGTGCAGATTAGTAAAGATAAACTGACATCTGCTGCAGCAGAAAAGCAAATATGCAGAAAGAAGATGGCAGGAAACAAACCATTGTCAACATGCAGATGTGACCGCTGTGATAGACTGCCACTCTCGCATCAAACTCTACAGCCACAGGTGACACTGCTTGGGCTGAGCAGACAGCCAAGTCAGATAGATATCTTAGGTTGGATATACTCTATCCATGGTCAGCTACAACCGACGGAGACCTACAGTAGTGTTGTTGTTGATAACTATAGTTAAACAATTGCTATTTGACCTGGCCAAGGGTAACACAATAGCCTGAATATGACATTTTGAACATAAACAGGATTGAGTCCTGAGACCGAAGCCTAAGTTAGTCATTGCCAAGGCCATAAAACGGCTATGAGATTTGATAATCTTTACCCTTTTATCTTTTGTTCTAACGTGGAGGTTTGGAAGCACGCCCATTGTGCTCAACCAGCCATTGATGGGCCGTCAGGCAGAGGCTGGAAGACAACAGATAGTGGTTTGTAGATCGACTGTTGTCAGGAGGATATACTTCCATGTGAACTTGTTGATATCCCCTGTGACCAGCCAACTCCTGAGGAGGAGAACGGTGACTTTGAACTTGTGAACCTTTGTGATGCTGTTCAAGAGTAGCTTGTAAGAGTTCGTTGTAGATCCTGTGGTAGGTGTTCAGAATGCAGACGACAAAAGACCAGGGTTTGACACTGAAGAATCTGTTGTCAACAGTTCTGTGTAAAGGTGCAATCTTCTTACTGGTGGACAGGCGCATACTGCGACACTCAGTCATCACTCACTTGTGTTGAAACAGATCCCTTGGTCATGATTTATAAGCAGGTTGGCCAAAACTCTACTTAACCATTTTCTTGACACCATTTTGAATCAGGTTAACAGTTTCTGTTCAGTTGTATCCATTTCAAAACCAAGTTTAAAGAGTAATAGGTTGGTGCGCTAAACGTGTTTAAAAAAATTGACAAATTAAAGCAAATGTCATGTTTATTTGGATGCTATTACTACAATTGTGCTTCAAATACGTCACATTTGGTATGCCCATGTAGAGCAAGCATCAGCGCATTTAAAAACAACTTGTAGTTGATTTTTAAAGCATCATACTATGAGTAATAGCATGTTTTTTCACCCCTACCCCCTTTTTTAGAGTAGGAAACGGGTGATTTCTTCCAGACCTTGTTGCTCCCAAGAGCTCCAACCAATCTTTTGTTGACATCCTATGATGACAGCATATGGCCTAAACTTTCAGAAAAACACAATGGCAAATCCCCTGAAGTACTTAAGGTAAGCGCAGTAGCTTGTAAGAGTTCGTTGTAGATCCTGTGGCAGGTGTTCAGAATGCAGACGACAAAAGGCCAGGTGGTGGTGAAACGAAGAAGATCCTTTTATTTACAAACGTTGAAGAATATAGGAACAAAAGAAAAAACGACAGTCAACTGACCTTCGTGTTCAATAAGTCGTACAAGAACTCAATCGTACATGCAGCAGGGAACATTCAGCTTTTCGTCGACTAGACTCAAACTCAGTGAAGACTCGAACACTGCTGTGCTCGACATTGACTAGAACTCTTCAACGAATATCCTTTCTATCTCTCAATCAGTTGCATAGCTCTCATCCGTTTACATGTTATCAAAAGAATATTCTCGAACATACTCGATCATTCTTTTCTAGAATATTCTGCATATCGGTAAGCTCAACAATGTAATCGCGACAAGCTTATGCGAATGCGATTCGATCATCTTCTAGGCTACAACATTCTCGAACCTTCGGTAATGCACCAGCAGTTTGCGGAGACCTGGTGAACATTCTAATATGATCTCGAATATACCAGTCGCATTATCAATCAATTCGAAAACAATACTGAACAATCAGGTATACGTCTGCTTTCCAAATGTTTTAAATAAATCAACAATAGTACTACACTGACCGAAAATACAGATATCTAAAAACGATAAGTAAAACGAGACTTGCAACTCGTCATTAGGTCTAGTGCTATGACGTCTTTCGCGAAAGTTCCTCCTCTCTTGTCTCCCTTTTAAATTGTAACAATGAATCAAATAGAGTATTTTGAAGTGATGAATATCTGTCAGCATTCATGCCAACTAAAGATTTTAAAGTCAAAGTCTACTGGTGTCAATGTCATGAGATGTGGTTGAAATGACTGCTCCTGTATGTCCAGACGCAAAAATAATTGACAAAAACATAACAGCTAACAGCCAAACCAGTCATTTCCCAGCTAGAAAGATGAGGCAGAATTTGTATGTCTTACTGAACAACAATGTTTAAACCATTGTTACTCGTCAAACATTTCCCTGGACACTGCAACACCTCGTAGAATCTTTTTACAGCATTCTGTCACACTGACTGTCTGTACCTGCTCGATCCAATCCTACTCTTCCATAATTACTCAGAGGAGAAACCAGCTGAAGTGGACCTATGTGATAACGGAGGTAGCCTCTGGAGTGGCTCACATTCTCAAATGCTAAAGATGAACGACATCAGACCCCCTGTTCCTCTCTTAATTCACCTCTACAGATCATGAAATAGATGGGATCAGTCCCGAACATCTTATTTCCAGAACCACACAGGTTGATGGTGTGTGATCTTTTACAGTATTGGGAACTATAACATATCCCTGGAGGTGTAGCAGGGATATGTTTTTCTCCCCCAAACTGGGCTCAGCAAAAGCGTTTTGGAGAAAGTTTATGGTTGAAAAAAAAAGAAAAGAAATATAGCATTGATACTAAGACGTTGGACACGGTGCGTACTTGCAAATGCCTTCACCATGCGATCAACAGTGATGTTACACGAAACAGTGACGTCAAGACGTCAAAGAACATGGACAGCATTGTGTAATACTGAATAAAATCGTAATAATTTTTCCCACACACGAAGAAGAATGGCAATATGACGTCAAATCTTCTTATGTCCAGCAAAATCATATCGGTGATGACCATTCCCCTCACCCAGACACCAATCTCTTTGTTCCTCCACCCCCCACCCCCCACCCCCACTCCCCTCCCCAGACAAGCTAGTTTGGGGGTTGGAAATGGGAAAGGGGGGGGGGGGGGTGAAAGGGAAGAAGGAAGAGAAGCTAATGGAGGCAGAGGCTGATTGGTCAAGTGAACGAAGCAATGTCTTTTTAATCTGAAGGTCACGACTTCAGTCCCGCTAGAGACAGCCATATCAGACGATTTTTTTTTTTCGTTTTGTCTTCAAAATGAACATCTGTGAAGACTTCAACTCTTCAGAGTCGATCTGATCAGACTTTACACACAGGCCCCTCGCAGGCTTTTACAAACTGCTCTGATCAGACTTTACACACAGGCCCCTTGCAGGCTTTTACAAACTGCTCTGATCAGACTTTACACACAGGCCCCTTGCAGGCTTTTACAAACTGCTCTGATCAGACTTTACACACAGGCCCCTTGCAGGCTTTTACAAACTGCTCTGATCAGACTTTACACACAGGCCCCTTGCAGGCTTTTACAAACTGCTCGCATAACAAGTCACATTCCGTCTTTAGCAAACGTATAGATCATCTTGTGTTGATAGGATAGATGATATTCCATCAGAATGAGACAAACGAGCCAAAACAAAAGCATGCACGCTGGTGTTTTGCTTAGATGTCTTTCCCAGATACACTTTGTGGCTGCCTTAATAGTTGGAACAAAGACAAAAAAAAAAAAAAAAACACGCGCACGAACCTCCGCAGTGGTGAACCTCCCGATTTTAGCCAAAAAAAAAAAAAAAAAGAAAAGAAAAGGAAAGAAAATACGACAGTAGGCTACTGGGATCTTGTTCATGTCTGAACTGTCATAACTGCTTTAGTGATTACTTTGCTTTTGAGAACCCCGTGATGTTTCAGCGCTATTTCGACCATTACCGTATCATGTCAACAATTTACGATCATTTTCTGACCTTACAGTACATTATCAACAATGTATTAACAAATTGTTATCCCTTGTTCCAGCAAAACATTTACATGACACCTTGTTACTTTTTGTCATTCATTCATTCATTCACTGGTTTGCACCATCAACGAGGTTTTCGAAGGTAAGATCAAGTTTTGCCCAAGAACAAAGTATTAACAACAAACTCACAAATCTAACTGAACAAAGCTATCAGTGATTGCAAGAGAAAAAAAAATTAGAATGCAGTTGAATGAACACAACTCTTACACTTTTTTTAACCTTGACAACACGACTAGAAATACTTCCCCAAGTATGTTTCACGCAGTGATTGCTTCTTTTGATGAAACTCTTGGAGTTATTTCTGGGTGTATAGGCATGCTCTTTCACAGCGTGAATTACACAAATATTTGGAATCGGCCGGTAGGACTCTCAATATTTACAAAAAACCAGTAAAGGACCAGTGTTGGCTCTGACGCCAAAAAGACATGCTTTAAACATATTGCAAATCAAGTTTTGTGGGATTAAGAAGCATTTGGAAGAATCATTGAAACAAAACTGCAGATCACTCGAGAAACATGCCTAAAGATGACAATAACAGAAAGAAAATGAGTGGCAGAGAAAAAAAAAAGAAAAGAAATCGACTGTGGGTTTTCAGTCAGCTAGTGGACCTTAAACAAACCAGTCAACCACGCAAATGAGATACATGACTCCACTGTCGACACACCACTTTCACAGATGCGGTCGCCACTTTCAAACACTCGCTCAAATTGCCGTGTTCTTCTACAGGTTGTAGTTTGGTATGAGTGGCAAATAACACCGACCCAGAATTGTCGGAGGCAGAAGGACAGGACTGCTACATTCGGTACTCATTCCCTCCACTTCCAGTTCTTCTGGTGTCAGCACTGCTGAAGTGTGCGTGTGTTGTGTTGTGTTGTGTTGTGTTGTGTTGTGTTGTGTTGTGGTGTGGTGTGGTGTGGTGTGGTGTGCTGTGCTGTGCTGTGCTGTGCTGTGCTGTGCTGTGCTGTGTTGTGCTGTGCTGTGCTGTTGTGATGTACTGTGCTGTGTTGTGGCATGTTGTGTTGTATTCTGTTGTGCTGTATTGTGTGTTGTGTTGTGCTGTGCTGTGCTCTGCTTTGCTGTGTTGTGCTGTGCTGTGCTGTGCTGTGTTACGGCGTGGTGTGCTATGTCATTAATTACGATCTCCGACATCGTCCGATGCATGAGGCGATCATAGTGTGTCATGGCCCACTGTAAATGTTGATGCTGTATAACCTCTGCTTCGTCGATGACAACTTGTAATGCAGAGAGTACCACATTGTGAGGACAACCTGTAATGGGGATGTATTGTATTGTGTTATTTTCCCCGAAGTTGAAGCATGGCTGCCTTAATGGCGGGATAAAAAACGGTCATACACACAAAACTCCACCCCCTTTGTTGGGTAGATGTATTAATACTTGCCTGTATATACAGGGAGTGTCCGCAGGAGTCTCAGCCTGCGCAGGCAGACGAAGAAGTACTGTGTTGCGTCTCTCTGTCATGTTGGAATGTGTTGTGTTGTGTTGTATTATTGTGTGATGCTTATGCCATGTCGTGGATTTCTTTTGCGGAGTCGTCTTGTGCTGTGCGGTGTTGTGACGTACAGTGGAAGATACACTGAGGTGGTGAAGAAAGCTGCAGGACCAGATAGGGGTTATAGGGGAAATGTTAAAATATGCAGGGGCTCTATCAGTTGTTATTGTTTTTTTGGTTTTTTTTTGTAAAATTTAATGCATTGTTTGACAAGGTTGTTTTCACAGACAACTGGACAGACTCTATTGTACTTCCTTTATTTAAAAAGGGTGATGTGAATAACCCTAGCAATTATGGAGACGTATCTTTGTGTGACATTAGCAGTAAAATGTATAGTGCAGTTATAAATAGCATACTTCAAGAATGGATAGAAGAATATAATTTGACGGGCAAATACCAAGCGGGATTTAAAAGAGGGTATTCTACAGTTGACCATATGTTTACTTTATTGGCATTAATACAAAAACAGTTATGTTTTAACCGTAAACTATATGTTGCCTACATTGATTTTGAAAATGCATTTGATTCTATAGAAAGGAACTTGTTATGGCCGATACCTTTGAGAAATGGAATTAAAGGCAAACTGTTTAAAATCTATTCGTAGTATGTACATGAATGTAAAAGCTAGGGTCAGATGTGGAGCTAAACTGACAAAATATATCAAATGTACTCGTGGGGTAAAACAAGATGATGTTTGCAGCCCTATATTGTTTTCTTTATTTATCAGTGAATTAGCATTAGAAGTGTTAAGAGGAGGCAGACATGGTGCATCCTTATACTTGGAGGTGAATATGAATAAAAGTAATGTTGTTGTTGTATTTAGGAAAGGGGTTATTTATCTGCTGGTGAGAAATGGACTTGCAATGGAATAATCATGCCTGTTGTAAATGTGTACAGATATCTGGAAATTTACATTTTCTACAAGAATTAGTGTTGTAGCAGCGTGCAATAATCTTTCTAGTCGAGCCAAGAATGCTTTGTTATGTATATTGCAAAAATTGTATAAGTTGAAAAATAACTCTCTAGGCACACTTCTAAAATTATTTGAATCTCAGATTCAGCCAATGGTTCAGTACGGTGCGGAATTATGAGGACTGGACAATGCAGCATTGCACTGCGAAAAAGAACATTTGTTTGGACTTAAACGATTCTTAGGCGTCGACATACGAACACCAAACGATCTGATATATGGAGAAACGAACAAATATCCTATACACATAAATTCTGTTTTGAAATGTATTTGGTTAAAATTAACTAGAATGGATGAGCATAGACTACCATACAAGGCATATCGTATGTCGTTTGATTTGGACGAACGTGACAAAAGAAACTGGGCCTCAAATGTTCGTTGTAAAATTATATATGTATGGGTTTGGTTATGTCTGGCTGAGCA
>CM065729.1:37324987-37347487 GCA_033310375.1 Conus canariensis | reverse complement strand
AACACACAGTCACCGGGCAGCTGCATGCAATGCTCTGGATGAAACCTGACCACTATATCCCAAGGGAACTGGCTGAGGAATCTCTTGAGAGGGAGGGGCAAGTGGCTGGGTCACCAACAAGAGACACAAGTGCCAACCAACCGGAGTTCCTTTCCTGTCTCGGAAGAAGTCCTGTCCAGCGCAGAATCGAACTCCGGTCCTGATGGCCGACGCATCGCTCAAACTCTCTTCTCCAAGTGGACATGAACGTCAAAGGCCCGTGAATACCAGGGAACGTCAAAGGCCCGTGAATACCAGGGAACGTCAAAGGCCCGTGAATACCAGGGAACGTCAAAGGCCCTGAATACCAGGGAACGTCAAAGGCCCGCGAATACCACGGAACGTCAAAGGCCCGCGAATACCAGAGAACGTCAAAGGCCCTGAATACCAGGGAAAGTGAAAGGCCCGTGAATACCAGGAAACGTCAAATGCCCTGAATACCAGGGAACGTCAAATGCCCTGGATACTAGGGAACGTCAAAGGCCCGCGAATACCAGGGAATGTCAAAGGCCCGTGAATACCACGGAACGTCAAATGCCCTGAATACCAGGGAACGTCAAAGGCCCGTGAATACCAGGGAACGTCAAAGGCCCGTGAATACCAGGGAACGTCAAAGGCCATGAATACCAGGGAACGTCAAAGGCCCGCGAATACCAGGGAACGTCAAAGGCCCGTGAATACCAGGGAACGTCAAATGTCCTGAATACCAGGGAACGTCAAAGGCCCGTGAATACCAGGGAACGTCAAATGCCCTGAATACCAGGGAACGTCAAATGCCATGAATACCAGGGAACGCCAAATGCCCTAAATACCAGGGAACGTCAAATGCCCTGAATACCAGGGAACGTCAAAGGCCCGTGAATATCAGGGAACGTCAAATGCCCTGAATACCAGGGAACGTCAAAGGCCCGTGAATACCAGGGAACGTCAAAGGCCCGTGAATATCAGGGAAAGTGAAAGGCCCGTGAATACCAGGGAACGTCAAATGCCCGTGAATACAGGGAACGTCAAAGGCCCTGAATACCAGGGAACGTCAAATGCCCTGAATACCAGGGAACGTCAAAGGCCCGCGAATACCAGGGAACGTCAAAGGCCCTGAATACCAGGGAACGTCAAATGCCATGTAAACCAGGGAAACGTCAAAGGCCCGTCAATATCAGGGAACGTCAAAGGCCCGTGATTACTAGGGAACGTCAAAGGCCCGTGAATACCAGGGAACGTCAAATGCCCTGAATACCAGGGAACGTCAAATGCCATGAATACCAGGGAACGTCAAAGGCCCTGAATACCAGGGAACGTCAAATGCCCAGAATACCAGGGAACATCAAATGCCCTGAATACCAGAGAACGTCAAATGCCCTGAATACCAGGGAACGTCAAATGCCCTGAATACCAGGGAACGTCAAAGGCCCGTGAATACCAGGGAACGTCAAAGGCCCGTGAATACCAGGGAACGTCAAATGCCCTGAATACCAGGGAACGTCAAAGGCCCGTGAATACCAGGGAACGTCAAATCCCCATGAATACCAGGGAACGTCAAAGGCCCGTGAATATCAGGAAACGTCAAATGCCCTGAATACCAGGGAACGTCAAAGGCCCGTGAATATCAGGAAACGTCAAATGCCCTGAATACCAGGGAACGTCAAAGACCCTGAATACCAGGGAACGTCAAATGCCCTGAATACCAGGGAACGTCAAAGTCCCTGAATACCAGGGAACGTCAAAGGCCCGTGAATACCAGGGAACGTCAAATGCCATGAATACCAGGGAACGTCAAAGGCCCGTGAATATCAGGGAACGTCAAAGGCCCGTGATTACTAGGGAACGTCAAAGGCCCGTGAATACCAGGGAACGTCAAAGGCCATGAATATCCAGGGAACGTCAAATGCCCTGAATACCAGGGAACGTCAAAGGCCCGTGAATACCAGGGAACGTCAAATGCCCAGAATACCAGGGAACATCAAATGCCTGAATACCAGGGAACATCAATTGCCCTGAATACCAGGGAACGTCAAATGCCCTGAATACCAGGGACCGTCAAAGGCCCGTGAATACCAGGGAACGTCAAATGCCCTGAATACCAGGGAACGTCAAAGGCCCGTGAATATCAGGGAACGTCAAATGCCCTGAATACCAGGGAACGTCAAAGGCCCGTGAATATCAGGGAAGTCAAATGCCCTGAATACCAGGGAACGTCAAATGCCCTGAATACCAGGGAACGTCAAATGCCCTGAACACCACGGAACGTCAAAGGCCCGTGAATATCAGGGAACGTCAAAGGCCCGTGAATATCAGGGAACGTCAAATGCCCTGAATACCAGGGAACGTCAAAGGCCCTGAATACCAGGGAACGTCAAAGGCCCTGAATACCAGGGAACGTCAAAGGCCCGTGAATACCAGGGAACGTCAAAGGCCCGTGAATATCAGGGAACGTCAAAGGCCCGTGAATACCAGGGAACGTCAAATGCCCTGAATACCAGGGAACGTCAAATGCCATGAATACCAGGGAACGTCAAATGCCATGAATACCAGGGAACGTCAAATGCCCGTGAATATCAGGGAACGTGAAAGGCCCTGAATACCAGGGAACGTCAAAGGCCCGTGAATACCAGGGAACGTCAAATGCCATGAATACCAGGGAACGTCAAATGCCCTGAATACCAGGGAACGTCAAATGCCATGAATACCTGGGAACGTCAAATGCCATGAATATCAGGGAACGTCAAAGGCCCGTGAATATCAGGGAACATGAAAGGCCCGTGAATACCAGGGAACGTCAAATGCCATGAATACTAGCGCACGTCAAAGGCCCTGAATATCAGGGAACGTCAAAGGCCCTTGAATTCCAGTTACCGTCAAAGGCCCTGAAAAGAAGGGAACGTCAAAGGCCCGTGAATACCAGGGAACGTCAAAGGCCCGTGAATACCAAGGAGTCATCGGATACTGCCGGATACTGGTGGATACTGGGGGTCATCGGAGGCAGCTGCCGCTCTGTTCGAGAACCATGGGTGTCGGGCAGATTTTTCGGCGGTATTGACGTTCTCTTGGATCCGTCTGTGCATCCAACAGACAAATCACCCGTCTGAAAGAGGGTGGCCGCTGATCCTGCCGTTACTGCCAGCAGATGTTTGGTGCTGGTTTCCCGTTGTAGTGACAACAAAACTGCAGTCACCCCCTGCTGACCTTCCGTGAAACGGGTGGGGTCAACACAGCTAAGGAGGTTCTACATCTGCAGGTAACTAACCAGGTCAGTCCAGCTGCCCGGCTCAACAGCCATTCAGCCCATAGTCTGCCTCCATCTCTTCACTGCCCTTTGACCACAACTTTCAGCATCGGAGGACAACCTCTTCTTAAAGATCCCAGGAAAATAAATGTTTAAACCCGACTAGGGGCCAGAATAGCTCAGTGGTAGAGCGCGGACTCGTAATCTTGGTGATCCTGGGGTTGCGGATTCGAATCTCCGCCGGGCCGTTTAGGTGCAAGTGGATGTTTACCTTGGAGTTAAATTGGTTCTGACTCCATTTCCCATACAGTCCTTCGAATGATACTATAAACCTAGGTTCTGTGTGTGAACGCACGCATAACATGTTGCACACACGTAAAAGCCCATCACCAACTTTCGATAGAGAAGGCCAGTTTGGCAGTTGATATGGATGACACGTTACACATAGCATGCATCTTCCCCGAAGCTGGAGTATAGGTGCCTTAATGGCGGGATAAAAAAAAAACAGTCATACACACAAAACTCCACTCCCTTTGTTGGGTAGATGGGGTTAATCCTTGCCTGTCTATACAGGGAATGTCCGCAGGAGTATCAGCCTGCATACGCAGAAAAAAAAGACTGCATTGAGGTAATTCACTGGCTCAGTGCAACCAGAGCCCAACACTTCCCTTCCCCTGCTTTGGAGATCCCATGAAAAGGTCACCTTGGGTTTGTCCATTACCTGTCGAAGTTTTGTCGATGCTGTAACAGCCCTCGTGAGGTCTCCCTTCCTTTTGCTTTATTGGTCGGACCGAATGGGACGCCCCTCCTTGGCTTCTAAAACTTGGTTTGTGAAATGAGACAGGCCCTTCTGGAAGCTACACTGCTGTTAAATACCTCGCTGGGTGGCACTGATGTGGAGAGATTCCACACCTGCAGGATGCTCCGACCTTCCGTGACTTACCGTTGGGGCATAGCCTCCCCCCCCCCCCTTCCATTTCGGTCCAATCACCCCTTAGTAAAACACCTGGTGTCTTGTTTTATTTGCTGGGCTTGTCCAGCAAGAATTCTGACTTCCCATAAGACTAACAAAGGGACTGGCAGTGCTCTCTTGAGTGCACGGGTGACTCGTTCAGCCTTCAGATAACCACCCGGGTGATGAGGAGAGCCGTTGGGTTTATCGTTTGGGCGGCGTTTTCCGAGGAGGTCTGCAAATTGGCTTCATAGTTGACCTACGGGGTGAGCTCCCGGGTGAAGCCAAAATTATCCCTGGGGTATGCACTTCATAAAATTTAAATTATCCTTTGCCCAGTGTGGTTCTCCCCTGGTTGAGACTCATTGCACGTGGCAACCAAGATTTGTTAGCAGGTGGGTGTCGTGGTGGCCATTCTCGAATTCTTTTGTGGATGATCTGCTCCCACCCGAGAGTCCCAATGGCTGGGTATTAAGAATAATGTATGTCATTATCTCCCTGCAAAGCCATCAGCCCTCTGTCAAAAGTATCTTGGTCTATTAAGATCCCAAGATGCCTGTAGTGGGAGGCTCGGCAAACCAGCTGAGGAATGAACTGGCATGTGCACACCCAGGGCATACCCGGTATTTTGTTCTCTCAGCAATCGGCTCAGAAGACAGGGTGACATGATGCTTCAAACGTCTTTACGGCTTGCTGTCTGATTCACAACTGACTCATGTTTACAACGAACAGCAATCAGTTCACAAACGTAGGACTATCATCTCAGTACTGCTGTCAGCAGGCTGATTACAGTTTACACGCGTCACACCCAGTGACTTGCAGGCGCACTCTCTGCATGTGCCAAAGTACTGTCAGATGCATTCCCTAAGTGAGCTGCCGAGTAGTTTGAAAGGACACCAGAAAGCTTTCTGGTTTGCCACCTAAACACACCAGAATAGAGTCAAACGCGCTTTGTAATGCACCCAGGTCAGCCGGGAGTATTTCCCGCTTGCGGATGATGCACCAGCAAGAAATGGCATGGGAATCAGCGGAGTGAAGACCAAGCTGATGGCCCGCCGTAACACTATTCCAAGCACTGATATAACTGTCCATTGTCAGAAGCTAGAAGTGTTCAGCAGTTCACTTACCTGCAATCCAATGACAGAGCCAAATCAGAAATCCTCTTAAGGGTAGCAAAGACAACCACAGCACTTTCTGGACTGAAACCAGTATGAAAGGACAAGAATGCATCCACGAAATACAAAATCGGGCTTCTGTGGGCACTGGTATATTCCACATGTAGTCAAACCGTCAGGCAGCACATAGGATCATCTAAAGATCTACTGATATCAGTCGAAAAGAGAAAACTCCGTGAGTATAACCATGTATCAAGATCCAATGGCCTTGCTATAACAGTCCTCCAAGGAACTGTTGAAAGAGGGAGACAGAGAGGAAGACAGAAAAAGCGATGGACTGACAAATATTGCAGAGTGGACCGGAAAAACATTTGCACAGACCCACGCCTTAGCATTTTGCCACCAACACTGGAGGGACCAGGTGAATTATTTCTTTCTGTGCAGTGCCCCAGTGACTCCCCACGCAGGTAAGGAAGGAGAAGAGTCCTTCAACATATGGATGTTTTGTAAGACGAGCCAATCAAGTTTTTTGACGAGCGTCCTGCCCAGGACCTCCAGCTCTGGCTGAAGAGCAGATATTGCTCGGGCGTCAGCTTGACTCCATATTGTCAAAACCGTTGCTGCATTTCCAACAGGATTTTCAGATGATCTTCAGAATTGTTTTCCTGAGACCACAAAGTCGTTCAGAAAGACAAACATTCTCTTTCATACCAGGCCTCCCAGGACAGGATTTCCTTCAGACAAGAATCTTGCTGGCGCATTGGTATGCCCTAAACCTGTTTTGACATGTCCAAACAGGCTGTACATGGTAACGTAAGGAATGCTGTTTTCTTTCTGTCCGACCATTTCATTTTCAACAGCCAGTACTCGTAGTAAACAGTTTTTACCAGCATTCGTGGCCGAGTTGTTACTGTCGCGGATTCCTGACTGAGGCTGCAGATTCGATTCCCATTAGAGCCATTCATTCAATTGTATGTAAGCTGAACTTACTATGGACTCAATTAGGAAGGCGAGAACCACACAATCGAGTTTTATCCTCTTAATGGATGAGCCTCTGAGGATTGTGGTCCAATTTTCTGGCGAACATTAGAGGTGTCTGTATCTCTCGGGCCTGGTTGACCCAAGATTATATAATGAAATCAAGCGTAGAGTGCACCCTTTGATGAAATCTCGGACTAGAATGGAACTCCGTCCCATCATCTTCATTGTTCTCATCCTAATCAATCTTATAAATTACAGTCTCCATACTGTGGTCCTTCATGTCCTGATGTCGTGGCGACCTTCATTTTGGTTTCCTCTTCACGTCTGCGGTCTTGGTGAGTTCCTGTGGAGGTCGCTGGTACCGGCGAGTTCATGGGACTGTAGGGGGCTTTAGTCAGTACAATGCGTATGGTGGATCAGAACACGCACCACTGACCACCACTGAGGTGACATGGCAGCAGTGCGGTGTCTTCCTGGTAGGTTGCCTCACGACATTCAACCTCCTTTCTGATTGCAAGTGCCATGATGGGACAATCCAGTTTGAAATTGCGGACAGGGACAGCGGCTGTGGAGTGGCACGCAAGATGAAACAGCAACAGACAGACAGACAGACAAACACACACACACACACACACACACACACACACACACACACACACACACACACACACACACATGTCGAATCACTTACAGTGGAAGGACGTTAAACTGAAGAACAACAACAACAACAACAACACAACACACACACACACACACACACACACACACACACACACACACAATAGATAAAATAGATAGATGATAGATAGATAGATAGATAGATATAATAATGAATACTTATATAGCGCCTATTCTCGGCTAGAGACCAAGCTCTAAGCGCTTTACAATCCACACTCGTTTACACAACGGGCTCTCCTACCTGGGTAGTGCCGACTGAAGAGCTGCTAGCTGGCGCTTCATTCAGTCGTTTCCCGTGTCATCCAGTCAGTATCGTTCAATATCGATCACTCATTTTCCTTACTTCCTTCATTCTTTCCATTTCTCACGCAGGGTGCATGCTATGTGTAACGTGTCATCCATACCAACGGCCAAACTGGCCTACTCTTCCGAAAGTTGGTGACGGGATTTTACGTGTGTGCAAGATGTTATGCGTGCGTTCACACACGGAAACTCGGTTTATAGTCTCATTCGAAGGACTGTATGGGAAATGGAGTCAGAACCAATGTTAACTCCGAGGGAAAAATCCCCTGTACCGAAACGCCCCGGCGGAGGTTCGAACCCGCAACCCCAGGATCACCAAGATTACGAGTCCGGCGCTCTACCAATTGAGCTATTCCGGCTCCCAATAGATAGATAGTAGATAGATAATGATAGATAGATAGATAGAATAGGTAGATGGGTTAGATAGATAGATAGAGTTTGGGAAAGTACTACCTGACAGTGTATCCACACTCTCTTTAGCATCTGGCATGAGGAAGATTTCCTTGTTCATCTTACCACAATAGAGCCTAGTAGTCGACACCCAACTGTACTGTCCTGTCCTTTCGGAGAAGTCCCGTTGCCAATGTCCACTCTGGTTCAGATTTATGGATGACGCCAGGCTCCAGCATTTTCTTTATGTGAGCGTTCTCTTCCTCTACAGGCACAGCTGATTGTGGAGATTTCACCGTTTCGCAGGCTTGATATCGCTTGTATCAGTTGGGTGGTCATGTCTGTAACATTCTCCAAATCGAAATCATTCATAGTTTATACCAGGAGTTCCATGATATATATCCTTTGTTTATTATGTTAGATGCTTGCCGGAATCGTTGGCCAAATGCTCTGGCACTTCTCTTTTGGTTTGGTTTCCTCCGGATGACATCAATCGCATGATTCTCCCCATTTGCCTGCCTGAGGAAAATTTTCTCCTTCAAGATAAGAAGTCCCGTTAAGATCCCCGTTTTAGACTAGAAGCTGCTTGGATTGAAATTAATAACTCATGGATCTTTCATGCATTTGGGCTTACAGCCCTTTCTTCTTCACTGTGTGTACTTGTCACTTGGGTTCCCAGAACAGGATGGCATAATGCTTCGGCTTTCTTATCGTCCTTGATATCAGCATGTTCATTGTCTGGGTACTTGATGTAATAGTCCTTTCGATTCATGTCGAGTTTCCCTGTTACCTGAAAGACTATTTTGGGGGGGCATCATAAGTTTGCAGGTAGCTATCAGCCTAGGTGGAACATTCCTGAGACTCATTTTAGGTGTGATTCTTTCCCGACTTGTAGAGAGTGTTGCAGGTCTCATGACAAGGGCCGTGCCCCATTGATGCATGTTATGTTCAGCAGCATCTCGTCATCGGTGGGGGAAACATGTTGCCTCTATTAGAGACTGTAATGAAAAAAAGGCTTTCACTTTGTTTGAGAGTTCTGGTCTAGAACAAGTCTTGGAGCCTCCGAGCAAGAACCCTGGTTGTTTACGTAGTCACTAAAAGTCTGGAGCATCTGGACAGCATAAAGTCTTGGCGCCTCCTGAGTCACTGGAAGTCTTGAGTGTCAGTTCAAGAACGCTTGTCAGTTACTGAGGCAATGAAATTTCGAAGCACCCAGGTAAGAATTCGGATCGCCTTTTGATTTACACAAAGAGGGAAATGACATTACTGACAGTGGTGTTCAGCAGTCTCGACCGACGGTGAATGCCCAGCTGACCCAAACTGATTCTTCACAGTGCTGTCGTCTGCCACTGGTTGAAGGATACGCGAACCAAAGTACGGATTGGAGGAGATCTCCATCCACTTCTTCACGCTTACTTCTGACCAGACGTTGCATCAGTAGTTACAAATCGCCCCCACTTTCACTGGACAATTCACGGCTGGGAGTGGCAATGGACGTGATGACCAAGGGCAAGATCCGCTGAAGAATCGCCACCTGTTGGCACAGGCAACTAACCTTTCCTACATCAACCACCCTCGCCGACTGGATCGGTTCCTCAGCTGTGAGCATTATTCAGATGAAGCCCAGCTGCCACTACCATATGAAAGGGAACCTGGCTGAGGTCTCTTGAAAGGGGCAAAAGGCTGAGTCACAAAGGAACCACAAGGATCGATCAGCTGGACCTCTTCTGTTCCAGTGATAGTTCTGTCCAGCACAGATTGTAAACGCAAGTCTGACGGCAGATCCATCGCCCGAACTGCCATGTCCAGATGTGGGTCTGGATACTGAGGTTCATTGGGTAGTGGCGGACTGTTAGGTACTGGGGTTCATCTAGAGGAGGTGCTGCTCTGGATTCTAAGACTAGAGGTCAGGAGTCTCGCCAGCAATGGCTCTCTTTTGGATCCATCTGTACAGCCAGCGGTCAACCAACTCTCCGTGAAGGAAAATGATCGCAGAACTTTACTGATACAGCCAGACTCGTGGCACAGGTTTCCCTATGTAGCGACAACAGGCTGCCTCCATGTCCTGTAGACTGTCCACCATGCAGGTTTGATCAATGTGGATTGGGAGACTGTCCATCTGCAGCCACCTAACCAGGTTCAGCTGCCTGGTGTGCCACCAACTACCCCATGGCCTGCCACACTGATTGTCATTGTCCTTTCATGGCGCTTTCTGAATTGGATGGCCGCCTCTTGTCAAAGATCCCAGGCATGTCATGTTTAAAGCCGAGCGCCTTGGAGTGATTTACCAGCTCGGAGCAGCCAGGGATCAAGTGGACTCCCTCCTTTAGAGAATCCATTGTCGTGGGTTCATCTTCATCTTCATCCATTTAACGTCCTCAGTCATCATGTTGACTATTCTGGCGTTTTTGAATGTAGGCTGGCGCAGCATTAAAAAAAAAAAGCAGCAGAGGTTTAATGTAGTTTTCTTGCTCTTGACACAAACATGTCAAGAGTCTTTGCCTCGACTACTGTGTCGGGCAGGGCGTTCCAGTCCTTTGTAGTGCGTGGATAAAAGGACCCCTGTCGATACAAGGTTCGGCACTGTGGTTGTTTAAATTGCTGTTCATGTCCTCTACGTTGACGGGTTGGAACAGGAATCAGCTGGGATCTGTCCATGCAGACCAAGCCATGTATGATCTTAAACAGCATGGCCAATCTGGTGGTTTTCTTCGCTGCCTTAGGGGGTGCCAGTCCAGTTGCTTGATGAGGCTGCTGACGTTGGAGGAGTTGTGATAACGTCCTGTGACAAAGCGTGCAGCCCTCCTCTGGACAGATTCCAGCTTGTCCTCGTTTGTCGTCGTGTAGGGGTCCCACACGGTGCAGGCATATTCCAGTGTGGGTCGTACCATGACTTTGTAGGCTGTGGCCTTTAGCTGGGTGGTGCTGATTTTGAGGTTACGCCTGAGGAAGCCAAGGGTCTTGTTGGCCTTTATGCAGATACTATTTATATGTTTGTCCCAGCTAAGGTCATCCGTGATGGTGACTCCAAGGTACTTTGCAGAAGTAACCACATCAAGAGTATGTCCATGTAGATGGTATTCGCTGGACAGTCGTCGTCTCTTTCTTGTCACCGGCAGAGTTGTACACTTCCCAGGATGGAACTCCATATCCCAGCTCTTCTCCCACTGTTGAAGTGTCTGGAGGTCTTGTTGTAGCTGGGACTGGTCCTGGTTTGACGTGACGAGTCTATAGACTGCAGTGTTGTCTGCAAACAGGCGAGTCTGTGAGGTGAGCTGATCTGCCAAGTCATTAATATAAGCCAGAAAAAGGCACGGTCCAAGCACCGATCCTTGTGGCACCCGGGGTCTGACATCTGCCAACTCTGAAGCTGCTCCGTCTACGACTACAGCTTGTCTCCTATCGCTGAGGAAGCTCTCAATCCACCCATTGATGTTGCCACAGACTCCATAATGGTGTAGTTTGTGGAGCAGGAGACTATGGTTAACTTTATCGAACGCCTTTGCAAAATCCATTATGACAATGTCGGTCTGCGCTCCGCCTTCCATATTCCGAGACAGTTCTTCTGCAAACTCAAGGAGCTGCGTCTCGCAAGACCTCTGCCTCCGAAAGCCGTGTTGTTGTGGGCAGAGGATGGCGTTCTGTTCTAGATGGTTGATAACTGCATTGACGATAACATGTTCAAAGATCTTGCACGGTATACTCGTCAGTGACACTGGGCGATAGTTTGATGGATTTTAGTGTTCGCCTTTCTTAAAGACTGGAGTGACGTTGGCTTTCCTCCAGTCTGCTGGCACAGCTCCTGACGTGAGAGATGACTGGTAGATTATGGTCAAAACTGGAGCGACTTCTGTGGCAATTTCTTTCAGCACTTGAGGTGATATCCGGTCAGGACCACAGGCTTTGTATGTATTAAGCTTCAGTAGTAACTTCCTTATACCTTCCTCAGAGATGCTGATGTTGGTAAGCAGGTCACATTCTATCACCTTCATGGGGCATTTTTCCTGAAACTCATCAACAGTGTACGTTCTACCCTCGCTAAATACAGACTGGAACTGAGTATTCAGCACCTCTGCTTTCTCCTTGGGCTCAGACACAAGCTTGCCGTTTACTTTCAGCGAGGAGACTTCCAGTCTTTGCTGTGCGCTGGTGCTTGATGTACGTCCAGAATCTCTTGAGCGAGGGTGTCTCATCAGGTGCAGTATCAGTAAGGGACTGGTTGATATAGATCCAGTACGACCGTCGGAGTTCACGTTGGATGGTGCTTCGAAGAAGGCGGGATTCTGCTCGGAGCACCTCAGACCCACTCTTCTTCATCTGTTTATATACTCTTGCTCTCCTGTTAATAAGCTTCTTCAGTTCTGGTGTCACCCAGGGTTTGTTGGATTTGGGGCGGGCCAGCTTATGAGGGATGTACTTCTCAACTGCAGCTGTGTAGGCCTCTTTGAACATGGTCCATAGTTCTTCCGTGGAGAGGTTCCCACGACTTTCCATGTTCGCTTGTAGCTTCTTCATGCTTGCCTTCATGCTATCCCAATCTGCCTTTCTATACAGGGGGATCCTTCGAGGGGGCTGCCTGTGCTTCTGCATGTTGCTGTTTAGCTCACAATAAACTATGTCGTGGTCTGATAAGCCTGGGATCACCTCAACACGGGAGACAAGATGGGGAGTGTTTGTCAGGATGTCAGGGTGTTGTCTCCTCTCGTGGGCTGTAACACCATCTGCTCTAGGTCATGGTCCCTGATCAACTCCATGAACTCGTTGTGGAGGCGTGGATAGTTTAATTTGGGCTTGAGCGTTTGCTGTGTCCAGTCCCAATCGCGGAAATTAAAATCCCCTCCGATCAGGAGATGGGCGTTCTGGATTGAGGCTACTCTGGTCAGTGAGTTCCGAAACTGTACAAAGCTGTTCTCATCTCCTACGTCCGGCCGGTAGTAGGAACAGAGGTAGAGAGTCCTCACGCCAGTGAGCTTAACAGCCACCAGATGAGCTCGCAGTCCGTCATCAATTCTATTTGCAATAGAGCTCTTTAGGTCTGACCTGACGGCAAGAAGTACTCTTCCACCCTCTCTGTTCTAGTCCTTTCTGTAGACGCTGTAGGTGTCTGGGAGTATTTCACTGTCACTGATATTGGAGTCCAGCCAGGTCTCCATGCCGAAAATGACATCTGGTTTCATGCTGTCGATCATCCATCCTATCTCTGCCCGTTTGCCCACTGCAGAATGAAAATTAATGTTCAATATGCGGAGAGGTCTCCCTTTATATTTATTCTGCTGGCTAGCCCTGGTGGGTGTTGATGCATGCTGCGGTCGAAAGTCAGTTTCTTTAGCAGGAGGCGAGGGGCAGGAAGTATGGCTGGAGGCGTCGGGTAGCGTGGATGCAATGGCAAGCCAACTGACACTATGGAGATCGAAGACTGTGAGACTTGGGATTTCCGCAGATGGAACAATACCAATGCACATTTTCATCATTGAGATTGCTGTATCTAGTGCTATCAATACTTTGGCAACGGGCATGAAACCACAGTCCACAGGTTTCACACTCAACCCCTTTATCTTCCCAGGTGACAGTGATGTCGCAAGTTCCACAGGGGAAGTGGACACTACTAGCGTCAGGTGTTGAATTCGGTCCTGGATTGGGCTCCGGAGCATGTGAGTTCAGCAGGAGCAGCACAGCCAGATATAGTCGTGTAGTTCGGTCTCTATGAAAGGATGTACACTGTCTTGTGTACATGTTGCTGTTGAGTGAGTGTGTAAGAAGGCCCAAATCAAATCCCGCCACACGGAACACTGTCTTATGGGCAAATCCATGCTGGCTGACATCAGGGAAGTCAGTCTGAACGGTTGCGTCTGTTTTGAAAAACTTCTGCCCCAAGAAAACAGGCACCAAGTACTAGGACTGTTAGGTAGAGCATAGTCTTGTTTGCAGGTACTCACTGTAGTGCTGATTCATAATCGCATTGTCTATAGTAGGGCATCTACCTCTTTGCACACCTGGTAGGTTATAGTACGGTCTCAAGAAACAACTACACGATATCTTTGGATGTGCGAATCGGGTCGCGCTGTAACGTCGCTCGCAAGTCTCTCGGCAGGTGCCTCTGTAGGTTTACTAAATATTTGTGCTTAAATCATGTGTTGGCACACAGTCAAACAGCAGTTAGAACCTGAAGAGTCACACAAACAACAAAAGGTTTTCTACTTACAGTCTCTCGACAGGAACATCTATAGGTTTATTTGCACCTGAATGTTGAGGCACAATCAAACAACAGTCGGAACAACACCAAGAACCAAACCGGAAGATGGCGGACTGTAGTGAGCAGCGGTTGATCTCAGCTGAAAAAAGAGGGTTTCCCACCAAAGGTCAATGATTTCCTCTCCACACTGGTCTACCCGAGTCGAGGACACAAACATGCATCCTGCGTCATAAAAAATCTTAAGTAAATGGAGGAAAGACCGGACGAAATAAAGAAATTTCACTTGGATAAAGGAGAGAGATCAAAAACTACGGCTTCTTCTTGCGCATGCGCCAACCCTCCTCCTGGTTACCCAGGACATCACCATCTTCGGCCCTCTCAAAGTTGACGCAACAGTTCTTGTTGGCCCTCCCCCTCCCCCCACCTCCTACCCCTACCAAGCAGGGATTCCTACGTATTTGGGACCAGACAGGATGCCCCATTTTGGTTTAAACGGATTGAGGGAGACATACCTCACTGAAAACTGTTTTAGCCTTGAATATGTTGCTGGGATAGCTTTGATGTGGAAAGGCTTCATGCTTACAGGATGCTTTTGCCTCCCATTGGGGAACCCCAGCCTCCCCTTCCTCCCAGTCAAATACTTGGCGTCTGGCTTTATCTCCATCAATCACCCCACAAGAGTCAGCATGAGAATTCCAAACATTACAAACAGTAAACAAAATGTATAAAACATCCTCCTCAAATCGGTCAGCATGACAATTTCAGACGTCACAAACAGTAAACAAAATATACAAAACAACACCATCTTCATACCCGTCATGGAAATTTCAGACGTTTCAATCAGTAAACAAAATATACAAAACAGAACCCTCATATTAGTCATTATATTTTCAGTCGTTACAAATGGTAAACAAAATGTACAAAACAACACCCTTCTCATACCAGCCAGCATCAGAAATTCGGACGTTACGAATAGTAAACAAAGGGCACAACACAGCTCTCCACCGATACCAGATAGAATAAGAATGAATGCTTCTTATGGCGACCGCTATTAGGGGAGCATTGTTCACTGCTTTTTGTTTTTGTTAATGTTATTAACGTCTGAAAAGGACATATCTGTCGAAAGTGCATTTTTCTGTCTTACGCTATACAATAAAATCTGCGTTACTTTACACGTTGTTTTGTGTGTTTACTTACAGTATTTTAACTTGTTTTCAAGTAACATTGGAGTGTGTTTCATTTTCTACTAAAAAGATGACATTGTGTGAATAAGAAATGGATGTCTGCTGGTAATTTGTCTGTTGTTCGTCCGTCGAGTCGACGAGAACCACTTCAGTCATCTTGGTGTTTATCAAGCTGATATGTGCACGGAATGTGCGATGACAGCTTGGAAGGGAATGTGGAAGATCTGCACTTGATTGCTGCTGCGGGCTTTCCTTGCCTGTCTCTTTTGTTGCGCTGCAGCTGTCTTCCTTTCTTCACATAAACCGGCGCCTTTGTGGATAGATCAGCACCATCTAGCTCGATCCACAGCAGTTTGTTCCCATGTGTAGGGATTGATGTTTGATGCTTTCAAGGATATTTTGATAGTGTCTTTGAAGCGTTTCTTCTGACCTCAGTGGAAACGCACTCCTTGGTGCAGCTCACCATAGAAGAGTCTCTTGGGTAGCCGGTGGTCTGGCATGCGAGCTACATGACCTGCTCATCGAAGCTGAGACAGCATCAGGATGGTGTGGATGCTCGGCAGGTCTTCTTGGTCAAGCACCTTTGTGTCTGGGATTTTGTCCTACCATTTCATGTCTGACAATCTTCTGAGGCAGGTTGCATGGAAGTGAGTCAGCTTCTTGACATGCCATTGGTACACTGTTCACGTTTGACATGCATGGGGGAGAACAACTGCTCTGTACACCTTTATCTTGGTCTCTAGACTGATGCCTCTCCTATTCCAAACATTGGTGTGTTGTCTGCCAAAGGTTGCACTTGCTTTGTAATTCAGATGCTCATTTCATCGTCGATTGTATCGTTCTGGGACCGTGTGCTGCCAAGGTAGGTGAATTTACTCACTGCAGCGAGTCTCACACCATTGACTGTGATGTCAGGCTTAGCATACGGTTTGCCTGGCGCGGTTAATAGAGAACTTCCATCTTCTTTGTGTTTATGGTGAGACCAAAGTTGGCGCAGGTTAAGGAAAACTTGTCAATGCTGGATTGCATGTCAGTTTCTGAGCCAGCATAGAGAGCACAGTCATCAGCGAACAGAAAGTCCCTTGATGATGTCTGTCATAACCTTAGTTTTTGCCTGGCGCTTTTTTTTTTTTTTTTTAGGTTAAACAGGTTTCCATCTGCTCTGAATCTGATGTCGACGCCAACGTCTCTTTCTCTGAAGGCGTCAGTCAGCACTGCAGAGAGCATGATGCTGAACAGAGTGGGTGCCAAAACACAGCATTGCTTTATGCCATTTGCGACAGGGAATGCGGTAGATGTCTCTCCATTGTCCTGGATTCGGGCCTGCATGTCATCATGGAATTGTCGCTCCACAGAGATGAATTTCGGTGGGCATCTGTATTTGGCCATTATCTTCCACAGACCATCTCTATTGACAGTATTGAAGGCCTTGGTCAGGTCGACATAGGTGGAGAACAGGTCGGCAATTTGTTCCTGACACTTTTCTTGGAGCTGCCTAGCAGTGAATACCATTTCAATGGTTCCCTTGTCTTTTCTGAAGCCGCACTGGCTCTCCAGCAAAAGCTCTTGCTCAAGGTGTGTTATAAGGCAGTTCAGCAGAACCCTGGCAAGCATCTTGCCTGCTATAGAAAGGAGGGATATGCCTCGGTGGTTGTCACAAGCCTGGATGTTCCCTTTGCGCTTGTACAAGTGGATTATGAATGCATCTTTGAATTCCTGAGGGATCGTCTGTTGCCACACCAGAAGACCAGAAGAAACAAATGATAAAACTTTTCAGTCAGAGCTGAGCCTTCTTCTTTGTAGATTTCAGCTGGTATGGAGTCTGAGCTGGACGCTTTGCCACTGGACAGCAAACTTATCGCTTTCTGGGTCTCCGAGAAGGTTGGTAGTTCATCTATTTCTTCATTGGTGGGTACTTGAGGGGGTCGGTCAATAGCTTTGTCATTGATAGATGATGGGCGGTTCAGTATGCTGTTGACGTGTTCCGCCTAGCGTTCCAATATCTGTTCCTTGTCAGTGATCAATGTGTTTCCACCAGCGCTGAGCAGAAGGGATGAACTTGATGACATAGGTCCATAAATTTCTCTCAAGGCATCATAAAAGTTGTTCATATCATGCCTGTCAATATATCCTTAGATCTCACCAGCTTTGTTGCTCAGCTATGTGTTTTGCATCCTTCGTAATTTCTCTTGAACTGCTCTGCGTACGTTGTTGAACGCATCTTTTTCTAGATGGGCTTGGTGTCACTGAGGTAACTTCTGTGCAAATTTTTCTCATCCAGTAGCTGCTGGATGTCAATGCAGTTCTCATCAAACCAGTCCTTGTGTTTCTTGGCTGCTGGTCCCAAAATCTCTGCAGCAGTGTTGACCAAGTCTCTGATGGTCAAACAGTTGGCTTCCACATTCTGGTTGTCCTGAGAGGCAGATTCCAAGCATTCTTCCACAGTATCTATGAACAGCTTGGTTCCGGTGTTCTTCAGTTTGGTGACATTAAGCCATCTTTGGAGCCTTCTTGCCTTGCGGGCATCTTCTGGGTTGGATCTGGATGTTAAACTTGCCGACTATGAGACGGTGGTCAGTCCAGCATTCGGCACCCCACATGGATTTGGTGACTTACATCCTCCTTATCCCTCTTCCTGATAATGGCGTAGTCAATGAAATGCCAATGCTTGGAGCGGGGATGCATCCATGATATCTTGTTTCGGGTAGGGAGGTGGAAGAGTGTTGGTGATCAGGGATTCATGCTCAGCACAGGTCTGGAGTAGCAGAAGACTGTTGCTGTTCCAGTGGCCTATTCCGTGTTTGCCGATGACACCTTCCCGGGCGTCGCTATCAGTACCGACTCTAGCGTTGAAGTCACCAAGTATGGTGAGCTTGTCTGCTTTCGGAACAGCAGCAATGACAGAGTGAAAATCCTCGTAGAATTTGTCCTTCACATCATCTGGGTTGGTCATGGTCGGCGCATAGGTGTTTATAATTGTCAAGTGATTCTTTCCCAATGAAAAAGAGGGGGGGGGGGGGGGGGGCGGTCATGGTCATCAGCCTGTCTTTCACTCCTTTTGGAGGTCCGGCTAGCTTGCCAACAAGAGCTGTCTTCACTTCAAAGCCAACACCAGCCTCCCGTCGCTCCACACTTTCTCTTTCACTTAAAAAAAAGGTGTAGCCAGAGGCCCTTTCACAAAGTTCGCCCTATCCCGCCAGCCAGGTCTCACTCAAGGCCGCGATGTCGAAGTTATACCGGGCTAGTTCTTTTCCAGTGAAAGCTTGTATTTCCTTTGAGGCCAGTTTACATCATCTCTAACCAGGAGGGTGCGCACATTCCATGTGCCAAGGGTGACAGGAACAATCCTCATCTTCTTTGAGTTGTGATCGCTGTTATAGGGTTCCCTCGAGCTGCGGTCGGCTGGCTAGGGAAGAATGGAGCAGACAATGTTTAGGACACCTTTTCTAGCCCTTTCCTCATGCTAGGGATATCCTAAAAAAAAGGGGGCTGCTCAGTCGCTTAGGTACTAGGTGGCTGTACAACTCCACTGCTGCTCAATTTCAGGGGGGGGGGGGGGGGGGGGGGCGGGATGGGGGGGGGGGGGGGGGGGGATCGGGAGAAAACGTTTGTTTTCATTTGCTTCCACTCACCTATCGGGAGACACATGTACGCTGTCACACACCGTGTATGACATGTATTATTTCTCCTATAGCCTTTTTCTCACTCCTGCAAAAAACGCAAAAATTGTTTGAACTTTTGGAGTTGGTGAAAGAAGGGCATAACATTTTAGGATAGTATTGGGTTTTTTGTTTTGTTTTGTTGGTTTTTTTTTTTTTTTCCCATATACCACTTTTGGTGTCAATGATGTTGGAATTAACCTACCTTTCTTAACTCTCGACATATTCGTTGCTGTGACTATCAGTAACGTAGAGAAGCTGTACATTTCGCTCGTGAGCGATCGTTATTGAGTCTACTAACTTTTATGTGTTTCGGGTCGTGTTCTCGATGTGACTTTATGTTTGTAAGTTTGTTAAGTGTGTTATATAGAGCAATTTTTTTTTTGCTGCAGAAATTTAATCTGTTTGTCATGGAAAAGATTCATTTGGTCATTATGTTTATGCTATTTTGTTTGGGTAGTATGTTTTATTATTTTTAATGACCATGCTGTTTTGCGATCTTTGTATTGTTGTGATATTTCCCAAAGCAAATGTGTACATTACTGTGTGAAGAAGCTGGCTATTCCTTTCCAGTTATATGGCAGTGCGATACAAAAAAGTTATAATCCTTCTTGTAAGATAACATGGCAAATATTACGATATCATCTTTGAATTGTCAGGGTCTAGGAGACTCTCAGAAAAGAAGGGATGTTTTCCACTATCTTAGGAAAAAGTCCTACAACATTTACTGTTTGCAAGACACCCATTTTACCCCCAAATTAGAAAAATATGTGACATCAGAATGGGGTTATACATGTCTCTTTGCCTCTTATAGATCCAACGCAAGAGGTGTAGCTGTGCTGTTTAATAATAATTTTGAATTTAAAATCAGCAATATTGATAGGGATGTTTATGGTAACTACATTATATTATCTTTAAAAACTATGGATAAAGACATACTGTTAATAAATTTATATGGACCGAACGTAGACAATCCCGATTTTTATATTAATGTAAAAGAAAAAATAATAAAGTACTACGGTCACGATTTCATAATAGTTGGTGACTGGAATTTAGTTCTTGATCCATATTTAGATTACAACAATTACAACAATATAAATAACCCTAGGGCTAAAGATGCTGTGGAAAATATGATATTAGAATTGAGTCTCGCAGATGTGTGGAGGGAGAGTAATCAGCAAGTCAAACGATTTACTTGGCGAAGAAATTCTCCGTTAAAACAAAGCCGTTTAGATTATTTTCTAATTCCAGAGAGTCTTATATGGAACTATGAAGACTCGGATATCATTCCAGGATATCGATCCGATCATTCTATGATTTTACTTACATTAAAGAGTGGGAAAACTGTGCAACGAAATACTTTTTGGAAATTTAACTATGATCTATTGAGAGACAAACAATATGTAGATGAAATAAACAAACTGATAGACGAGGTCATATGTGAGTATTCATCCGACCAGTATGATACTACTACAATTAACGATACATCTTTGACAGAAATTGAATTAACCGTGTCTGATAAATTATTTATAGATTTTTTATTAATGAAAATTCGATCGAAAACTATTGCTTATGCTACTATGAGGAAAAAGAAAGCTACTGAAAAAGAAGAAAACCTAGTTAAAAATATTGAAGAATTAGAAAAAAAAAGGAAAACAAAACAGAAGAAGACATGAAATTGTTAAAGGAAACGAACCAAGAGCTAGTTTCACTCAGAGAAAAAAAAATACAAGGAGTGATACTAAGGTCTAGGGCAAAATGGATAGCAGAAGGGGAAAAGGTAACAAAATATTTTTGTAACTTGGAAAAAAGGCACTTCGTAAACAAAAGTATGACAAAGCTAGTAAATCAAAACGGAGATTTGCTTGATGAACCAGAGCGAATAAAAACCGAAGTAAATGAGTTTTACTGTAAATTATACGAAAAACAAAGCTTAAATGTATGTGAAATAAGTGATTTAGTTAATAAGCATCCTACATTATCACAGAAAGAGAGGGACTCTATAGAAGGGGACATAAGTTTAGAAGAAGCAGGTTATGCATTACAACATATGAAAAATGGAAAGAGTCCAGGTACGGATGGATTTGGAGCTGAATTTTATAAATTCTTTTGGAAAAAAAAAATGGGACCATTCGTTGTGCGCGCTCTAAACCAATCGTTCAAAGACGGAGAACTTTCAGCAACACAAAAACAGGGGCTTATTACTTGCATTCCCAAACCAGAAAAATCTAAAGAACACATAAAGAACTGGAGACCAATTTCATTATTAAATGTCTTATACAAGATCGGAGCATCGTGTATTGCAAACAGGATTAAGAAAACTCTTGAAAAATTAATCAATGAGGATCAGACTGGATTTGTAGCCAACCGATATCTTGGAGACAATATTAGACTGATTTATGACTTAATCTGTTATCTTGACACAACACATAGGCCTGGTCTCTTGCTCTGTTTAGACTTTGAAAAAGCTTTTGATTCTTTGGATTGGCAATTTTTGTTTACAGTTCTGGAATCCTTTGGTTTTGGAGAGGGTATTTGTAAATGGATACGAACATTTTACACAGATATCAAATCAACAGTTATAGTCAATGGCCAAGTAGCTGATTGGTTTCCAATAGAACGAGGATGTAGGCAAGGAGACCCACTTTCCCCTTATCTATTTATACTCTACGTAGAGATTTTAGCCATTATGATCAGAGAAGACAAAGATATAAAAGGCATTGACATCAACCATGAAGAACACAAAATATCAAAATTTGCTGATGATGCGCAGCTAATGAATAATGGTGATAGATTATCCTTTGAAAAGTCTATTCAGTTGATTTTGAAATTTGGAAATTTCTCAGGGCTGTTTATGAATGAAAATAAAACACAAGCAGTCTGGCTCGGAAGTAAAAAGAACTCAAAAACAAAATACATGCAACATCTAAATATAATTTGGAATCCAGAAAAATTTAGAATACTCGGTATATGGTTTACAAATGACATGAAAGATTGTGATCAGGCTAATTATGCCGAAAAAATGTCAGAAATAAAAGCTCTTTTCAATATTTGGATAAAAAGAAATATAACTCCTCTTGGAAGAGTTGCTGTATTAAAATCCTTAATACTATCAAAACTAATACACCTCTGGATCCTGCTTCCAAACCCACCAGATGATTTTGTGAATAATCTCCAGAAAATGTGTTTTCGTTTTATTTGGAAAGGTAAACAAGATAAAATTAGCAGAAATACGGTAACGAAAGGTGTAAGATATGGTGGTCTAAATGTACCGGATATCACAGCATACATTGCTGCACTGAAACTCAGTTGGATCAGAAGGTTGAAAACTACGAAACATAAATGGAAAAATGTTGCATTGGAATTATATCCATTTCTTACTGAAATCGAAAAATATGGCCCAAGCTACGGTTTACATAAAAATCATAACAACATCTTTTGGAAACATATTTATGTGGCATACAGTCATTTTTGCAATCTAGTAAAACCAAAAACACAAACAGAATTACTTTCAGAACCAGTGTTTTATAATGAGAAATTTAAAATTGGAGACAATATGATTAAGCATAAAAATTGGATCCAAAGAGGTGTCAACTGTGTTGCACATTTTCTTGATAACAACGGAAATTTCCTTACACATACTGAATTTAATAGAAAATTTGGAATGAATATGCATTTTCTGGCTTTTAATGGCTGTAAAATGTCCATTAAGAAATACATAAAACAAACAAAGATAAATGAAATAAACAATTGCGCACATGATATCCCTGGGGCATTGAAACT
>CM065729.1:37309987-37319987 GCA_033310375.1 Conus canariensis | reverse complement strand
GATGTTTAAGTTTACCATTATAGCCGTTACTTACGGCCCATAATGGTTTTCTTCTTTATGGAAAATCTCAGAAAGTTCTTGGCCGACCTGTCTGAAAATTTGTAAGTATGTTCATTATAGGTCACAGATGATGGCCGATGTTTACCAGAATAGCCATTACTAACGGTTACACCAGCCCAAGACGGTTTTTCCTCTTTATGGAATATCTCAAGCGTATTCAGGATAAACTGGGAGTACGTTTATATGCTTTGCATCTTGTTTGTTTTCGGCCGTTTCTCATGTGTTCCGTAGGAAGCAAGAGGATCTAGGTCCGTGTCTATAGCATCACATAGGGCGAGTCTCGCCCCTTCTTTTTTTTCCTTTGCTCCCAGACCTAAGTGGTGGTCTGACTATCACTCCTTTGAATGATGAGACAGGCAACTGTGGGGCTGTCTGGCGCACGCATGGCACATTAGAGAGAACTCCACGCACGCCAGTTGTTCCCGATAAAGTTGTGTGTGTGTGTGTGTGTGTGTGTGTGTGTTGTGTCTGTGTGTGTGTGTCTGTGTCTGTGTTGTGTCTGTGTGTCTGTGTCTGTGGTGTCTGTGTGTTCGTGCGTGGTGCGTGCGTGCTGTGTGTGTGTGTGTGTGTGTGTGTGTGTGTGTGTGTGTGTGTCCGTGTTGTGTGTGTGTGTGTGTGTGTGTGTGTGTGTGTGTGTCCGTTTGTCTGTCTGTCTGTGCTTGTGTACACGTGGCGCAAGTGTTTATGGTGTCGCACTCTCCCAAAGGAAAGCAGTCCTAAATTACAATTGCAAAATCTGTTGGATGATAGAATTATACAGTGCTATATTACGTAACACGAAACAAAAAACAGTCTTAATTAGTTTCTTGCTTTAACTACACTGAAATAGCTGATTGCCAAACCATGAGGTAATTGCGCCATCTTTTAAAGGGAAATAATCAATCCATTTAAGATCCAGAACCGCTTCCCCTCATAATGACATCAGCAACTTCTGGATACGTCACCGCGAGGGAAAATCTAAGTAACGAATTACCCATAATTCTGTGGAGAGAGATTCCTGTCCCTCACAAACATGCCGTCATGATCAGTTTCCAAGAACTGGTGCCTTTCATGACCTACGTCACGTTGTACACCCGTGCCAAAGACGGAAAATTAACTCGACTATGGAGACGGGATTATTCATATTCGGACTTCGCTCAGGTGTACGAGGTCCCTACACTGAGTGTCCGAGTCGCCAGAAGACCCTGCAAGCAAACCCGCTGCTTTCGGCTCTTTTTCACCTTCTTCCCCGCCAGTCGAACGCCAGAAAAGCTCCCTGATGACGGCTTGTGGAACTGCTCTGTGGATCATTACCCCAGCTTTCAACACCACGTTGCGTGTAACCTGCAGACAGAGTGTCGGGATGGGAGGGATGAAACAGAACACTGCCCCTTCAGCAGTCCTGGCTGTGACGGCTTGGTCAGTCTGTGTAACTACTGTTACAAATTCGTCGAGCGTTTGCCTAGAAATCAAAATGAGATGGACATCAATAAAGGAGCCAACAAATACTGCAGCTCTGTGCGTGGCACTCTAGGGATGCCCAAGTGCGTGTATAGCTGGTGTGACGAAATCAGAAAATTCACCACAGTACATGACTTTAGACTGGATAACATCTGGCTTGGTTTGTACACGCGAGATCTCTCCATGCCTAATATGTACCGATACACGGTGATGAGTGAAGACAACACTGCTCTCTTTCACTCGGTTCGCCGAAGCTATTATCAAACTGTGGAAGGAAAAATCTGTCTTCTGCATATGCGCGTAGGTGTTTACGAAATGAGCTGTGAAGTGGACGACAAAAGCGATGTTTACGGTGCAGTTTGTCAGATCAAACCCCAGAATGAGACGAACTATATTCAGTCTACTCCTGTAGCCTTGACCACCACACAGTCTGCCTGGCATTTAGGACAACCAACGTTGATGACGTGTCCTAATGGCCACACGACACACACATTCCTGCAGTGTGGTACACATCAATATAATCCGTGTGGAAACAGTCGCCCACAAACGTGCACCTTTTCTGCCTCTGTGTCCAGCACCTCTAGTGAAGACCTGGGTCCAGCACATCCCCGCCTGCTTCCGGTTCCCACGTTCACGTGCAAGGATGACGTCACCACACTGTCCTACAGTTTAGGATGCAATTTCATCGTTGACTGCCCGGATAGGAGTGACGAATCCTTCTGCGCGCACCTGCCCTGTGTCAAACAGTTCACCTGTGCCAGCGGCCAGTGCGTGCCGTTTGACCAGATATGTGACTTCACCTCTCACTGCTATGACGGATCAGACGAAAACTGCACAGTGTTCAGACAGCGCTCGCTTGATAAGCCATACTTCCCGTCTCCTGCATTGATCAGTTTCCATGACCCCGGGTACTTCACTGCAACTCCCATGAATTCCAGCGAACTTTGTCCTGACTCTCATTACCGCTGTCCAGGATTCCTGAACGACTGTCTGCCTGTGTACACCAGATGCAACGGGGTCTTCGACTGCATTGGCCGCCAGGACGAAGAAGAATGCGAGGAGGTCAAGTGTCCAGGGTTCTTCAGGTGCCGGACTTCCAGATTATGTCTCCATGGTGACCACCTGTGTGACGGGTGGCCTCATTGTCCGATGAATGACGATGAATTAGCGTGTGACGTTATATGTCCGTTAGGATGTCTATGTCAAGGTCAAACGTTTCTGTGTGTAAAACCGGTGTCTCTGGCAATGTACTACCGTATTCGGGCTTTGGATGCCACAGGTTCCAATCTGACTGTGACTGACATCAGTAATCAGACATATCTCATTCGTTTGGTCCTTGCCAAGTGCTCTTTGACCACTTTAACCGACATGAAACTTCTCAATCTGCAGATACTTGATCTCAGCGACAACAAGTTGCAGCATGTAAATGTGACTTCTTTCATCGGTCTAAAAAATCTACGGAAATTATCCCTGTATAAGAATCCCTTAAATTCGCTTTACAAGGCTCCTGTCTTCGGTACTACTCCACAGACCGAACTGAGCGTCGTAGATCTGTCATACACTCTGCTGACGGTGTTTGATGCTGAATGTTTGGTGCGGTTTTCACGAGTGCAAACTCTTAATTTGACATTCACGTCTATTCAGACAATCAGCCCTGGTGGATTTGAGTCCATGCCACAACTAACCGCCCTGTACATGGAAGGGAGTCCAGTGGACACGTTTCCAGCAGACATTTTCAAGGCACTCTCTTTCTTGAAGGTCGTAACTACAGACAACAATAAACTCTGCTGCAGCCGTATGCTTCCCAGCAACTTTGATGATACTTTCTGCCACGCGCCTAAAGACGAAATTTCCTCCTGTAAAGATTTACTTCAGTTCGAATCGTACCGCGGGTTTCTATGGATCATCAGCAGTCTGTCCATCATCGGAAACGTGTGTTGTTTTCTCGTTCGTTTGTGCGCGCAAAGCATGACGTCATCAAAAAGTGGGTACAGTGTGTTCGTCACTAATCTTTCCCTCGCCGACTTTCTGATGGGTGTCTACATTGCTGTGATTGGCGTTGCTGACCAGTGGTACCGTGGACGATATCTGCATCACGACGACACGTGGAAAAGCAGCGTAACATGTCGGGTGGCTGGTTTCCTCTCTCTGTTGTCTAACGAGGTCTCGGCTCTGATCATCTGGCTGATCACAGTGGATAGATTCGTCGTCCTGCGATTTCCGTTCAGCACCGTGCGGTTCCAGAAGACGTCAGCTATAGTCGCCTGCCTGCTGACCTGGTTAGTGGGCTGGTTCCTGGCTTTACTGCCTCTGCTCCCTGTGGCATCGCACTGGGAATTCTACAGCCAGACCGGCATTTGCATTCCACTGCCCATCACAAGGCAGGAGTTCAAAGGACGAGTTTATTCTGTCAGTGTGTTAATCATTCTCAACTTCATTCTGTTTTTGTTCATCTCGGCTGGCCAGGCCTTTGTTTATTATTCGATACAGCAAAATGTTTTGAAAACGAATACTACAAAAGCAACAAGGGACATAACCATTGCTCGACGCTTGATTACCGTTGCTGTGACCGATTTCATGTGCTGGTTTCCCATTGGTCTGTGTGGAATTTTGGCCTTGGTGGGTATTCCGATTCCGGGAGAAATGAACGTAGCCATGGCTATATTCGTATTACCTCTGAATTCCGCCATTAATCCGTTCATGTATACTTTCAACATCGTTGTGGAAAGACGGAGGAAATCCAACGAAACCAAACTTTTAAAATGGATGGAATGTCATTTTGAATGGATTGCTGATCAGTGAAGTTATGTGGTACTTCAACCAGTTCCAAGCCTTGCCGAAATGTAACCTACTGTCCAAATCTCTGTAGACATTCTGCTTGTTTGATTTGATTTCTTGTCTAAAATACAGTAGGAACAAACTGTGTTGCCCTATGGTCGTTTTAAGACTGATATTGTTTCATCTAACCTCTTTAAAATATAGCCCGTAAGTTTAGCCCGTCCTTTGAAACTATTAGTCTCTTGCTGGGGGCACATTTGTGACGCTTTAATTTCGCTGAACGAATGATTGTTCGTTCGAAAGGTATTTCTAGATAATAATAAATGTCTTAACAGCGTTATCTTGAAGCGCGTGACTTCACACACACACACACACACACACACACACACACACACACACACACGAGTCTCGTGCGCGCATATATTATATATATATATATATATATAATAACCAACCCAATGCTTGGGCTATTATTGAACAGCAGAGCTGACCACTCAGACTGTTCCGTATCTTTTGATCTCCCTTGCATCCTTGAATGGATCCTCAGGCACTGTGGGCTCAGAGATTGTCCCCTACACTTTACACTGTTGCATAATGTTTTGGTTTTTCAGCAACTTTTTTTCTCTCCACGCTTTCGTTTTGTTTTCATTACTACTCTTCGCTGGCTGCTTTGGGGCTGCTGTTCGATTCTGTTTTGAACCCTTGGTGGTGAAAACACCACAGAATTATGGACTGTGGTGTGTCTCTATTTGACGCCAAGAGCACAGACACTGATGAGTCTGATCCAGCGGACAAAAGACCTAAAAGCAGTCAATACCAATAGATCTGTTTTCGAGAGGAATTCGAATAGTTTTCTCATGCAGCTAGTGAACGGTTTCCTAGTTATAATATATTTCCTTAATTTCAGGTTCTCTGTTGTTTTTTTTAATTTTTTTTTACTTTCACCCCCACCCCCCATTTTTACGTTTAAGTCTTTGCCAAGTCATTGTCATAATGACGGAAGAATTGTTGGCCAGCACTTGTTATTTTCCCCCACCATTTAATTGTTCGGCTATATACGTATATATAATCATTAAAACTCCGGATAGCACCACTCTCTTTGTGCTAGCAGGTCCTTTTTTTTTTTCTTTTCGACGCGATTTAAGTGGAAAAAAAAAAACTGGACCCCAAAACCGCTTGGTCGATTCTTTTTCTATTTTATGTCTAACATTTCGGTCCCGAAAGGAACCTTTCTCATGCACAGGAGAGCTTAATCGGTCTCATCACAAATCTTTACTTTCAAACAAACCCCAGGACGCAAGCACTAGAAAACCAACAGGTAGTGTCTCTGCATGGGTGTGTACGTGTGTGCGCCCGTATGTGTGTGTGTTCCATGCTAAAGATAACTGATGCGAATGATTTCTCGCATAAGGGTCATTTTAAACGAAAGTTTGACTGTGAAACACACACACACACACGCTGGAAAGATCCTTTTGTTTTGTGGCATCAGTTCTCGGATCAATGGAGCACCTAAGGTGGTGATTTTTTTTTTTGTTACTCTTTTCCCCTAAGGGCAAAATCCGCCTCTTCATTTTTTTGGTGCTTCACACTGTCCTCTTCATCTGCAAAAAAAAAAAGCGGAAAGAAAACAAAAACAATTTCCACTACTAGTTTTTTTCTCTTTTTTTTTTTTTTTTGTTCTTTTCTTTCCCAACCAATTTTCTTACACACCATGCAGAGTCTGTATGTTCTCTTACAAATGGACATATTTTTACTGATTTTAGTGTTTTGGCAATTGAAACAAAGTGTCTGCGTTTGTTAATGTTTTAATGTGTGGTGTACTGGCACACTCTGATAATGTGTCGCATTATACAAAGGAAATAACACACATGAAAGAAAGGACTTGCTCATTTTGTTTCTCATTTTGTTTTGCACATACACCCGCACACACTCCCCCCCCCCCCCCCCATCCCCCTTCTCTCAAATGTGTTAACAATGGTAGTTACCTGTTAAAGACACAATATCAAAGTAAAATTTATGCGTAAACACCCAATTTTGTATATACACACGCCTGAAAGGATATCGTTGGTCCCGATTGCTTGTCTCCCTCTCCTTCCCCCTACCCAAGCGCGTGAGCGCTCTTCACGTCACACTTCCACCACCCACCCACCCCAACACCCATCCCCCCCACCCCACCTTCCAAAAAAAGACACACACACACACTGAGAGAGAGAGAGAGAGAGAGAGAGAGAGAAGAGATTCAGATTCAGATGTTTTAATCATATATAGGCCATTGCCCCTCATGATGGGGAGTAATTGAACAATCATTTCACACAATGTTTTCTTTTATATATACAAATGATAAGGTTAAAGATAACGTTTTACGAGATAGCAACTTGGCGTAGCTGAAACGCTTTATACAAGAAAATTGACAGATTTCTGATGGTTCTATCATGTTTGCATGCCAAAAGTAAACTTAATCGAAACAGGTTTGGAAATTTATGAAATTTTGCAGGAATATATTGCTGTCTTAAGCTACTCAGTGCTGGGCAAGACAAAACAAAATGGACCTCATCCTCTTTACTGTTTTTACACAGTGGGCAGATTAAATCGTTGTCATTGTGAGATCGATATTGGTAGCAATGCACAGCGATTTCTGAGACGCCAAGTCTGAATCTTGTCAACATAATTTTCAAATGTCTATCTAAATTCAGTAACAGGTGAGTTTTCACTTCGGGAACTGTACAAAACGTTCTGTACATACTAAATCTATCACTATTCTTAATATGGAAATCCCATTCCTGCCACCTACATAAAATCAATCTTTCCTTGAAATCAAGTAAGAAAGCATTTATTTCTTCTACACCTTGATTTGTCCAAACAAATCCATATCCAAACGTATACAACTTACAACGGATATTTGTAGCCCAAGTTCTTTTATCACGTGAATCTAAATCGAGCAGCATCCTATAGGCTTTACGTGGTAGTCTTGACTCATCCATTCGAGTTAGTTTTAGCCAGAATCGAATACATTTGACTACTGAGTTGATGAATATTGGATATCGATTCGTTTCCCCATATATTAGATCATTTGGCGTTCTCATTTCAACCCCTAAAAGCTTTTTAAGGGCAAACAGATGTATTTTTTCAGAATGTTGAGCAGCATTATCTAAACCCCATAACTCAGCCCCATACTGAACCATTGGTTGAATTTGTGTGTCAAATAACTTTAAATATAAACTGAGAGAATTGCATTTCAGCTTAGACAGTTTCTGTAGAATGCACAACAAAGCAGAGAGAGAGAGAGAGAGAGCGTTAGGCAGACAGACAGGGAGACAGACGGACAGAGACGTCTCTCTCCACTGGAAAGATCCTATTCATGGCATGCACGTCAATGCCACACTCAACGGCAATCATTAAATGATTGACATGGGAAGTGGAGACAGTCCCCTGTGACATCAATGCCACACTCAACGGCAATCATTAAATGATTGACATGGGAAGTGGAGACAGTCCCCTGTGACATACAATGTGGGAGATAAAAGAAATGATGTGTGAATGGCATTTGACACACCTGTTCCATGACGTACACATCCGTGTAGAATAAGACAGGAATGGTGTCAGAATAACATGTATAATTTTTCCATGATGGCATTTAGCGCAACAAAGACATGACAGGAAACATGTAAGCGTAGCCTGTAAAACGTACCTCCCGTGGGGGTTCTGTTGTGTCACATTCAGTGGTTATTAGACAATGGCATCTGCCAGGGAGCAATTATTTCCCTTGACGTCTTAATGGAATATCCTGAGCGTGCTTGCACCCTATGTGAACACAGTACAGGCTTTCAAAGGTGGTGCAGGACTGCTCCCAGATGATTTGTTCCGCAGTAGGTCCCATCCACACCTTCGGGTGTACTGTTTTATTATTATTATTATCATCATCATCATCATCATCATCATCATCATCATCATTATATTACTATGAATACTTATATAGCCCCCATCCTCGGCTAGAGACCAAGCTCTAAGCGCTTTACAATCCACACTCGTTTACACAACAGGCTGCCTACCTGGGTAGTGCCGACTGAAGAGCTGCCAGCTGGCGCTTCATTCAGTCGTTTCCCGCGTCATCCAGTCAATATCGTTCACTCAATTTCCTTACTTTCTTCATTCTCTCCATTTTTCACGCAGGATGCATAGTATGTAACGTGTCATCCATACCAACGGTCAAACTGGCCTTCTCTTCAGAAAGTTGGTGATGGAATTTTACATGTGTACAAAATGTTGTGCGTGCGTTCACACACGGAATCTCGGTCTGTAGTCTCATTCGAAGGACGTTTGGTAAATGGGAGTCAGACCGAATGTTAACTCCGAGGGAAAAATCCCCCTGTACTGAAACGGCCCGGCGGAGATTCGAACCTCCAACCCAGGATCACCAAAATTACGAGTCCGGTGCTCTACCAACTAAGCTATTCCGGCCCCTTTTGGCCGACTGTGGGAATAGGCCCAGTGACGGTGAGGATCGACCCACTGAGCACAAGGAAAGTCCTGTTGACAGCAAGAAAGACTGTGGCCTGTCTGTAGTTGTACTGTCTACACCTGTCAGCGGAACAGCAACAATTTGGGCCGTGGGATGCACATGGCAGTTGCTTGATGGTGGCGTTTTTCACTGGTGGGCTCTGCAGGCTCTGAGGTTCTGGCGTGTCACATCCAGTGGCCGTTATACAATGGCATCTGCGAAGGAGCAATTATGTCCCTTGACATCTTAATGGAATGCCCTGTGCGTGAATGCATCCTATGTGAACACAGCGCAAGCTTCGAAAGGTGGTGCGGGATTGCTCCCAGCTGGTTTGTCCGGCAGTTGAGAACAGTGCTTCTCTGGGTCCTACCCGCACCTTCGGGTGTATCTTTCTCTTCTTCTCTTTTCAACCTAGACATGACAGGAGACAGGTGAGAACGGTGTCTGAAGTGTATATTGCATGGATGTCAACGCTCGTTTGACAGGATTGAGATAAACATGGCATTTGAAATAACATGTAACAACTGGCAGCTAAATCAACGCAGGATTAGACAGGAATAAAGCAAAGCATCGTATGTTTCACAACGTACACGTTAGTTTAAAACACGACAGAAACAATCAATAAATTATCTTAGGAAGAACAAATAGCGCCATAATCAATAGAAATAGCGCCATAATCAATAGATGGACGATTAGATATGACTCAAATCTTACTGGTGTTTTTTCTCTCCCCCCACCCCCCCACCCCTACCCCCCACCCCCACCCCATTTTTTTCCGGTTTTTTTTTCTTTTCTTTTTTTTTTGTTTTGTTTTTTTAGGTCCGGGGAGATGAGAAAAACACTTACACTGTCATTATGTGTGAGCAGACATCGTGGAGGAAACCCGCGTGCACGTGCACGCATCAGTCCAAATGCACTCAGACAGTTGAGGCGAGCATGTTATTTCAAGAACAGACATTTTTCACGTTCAGATCACTACAAGACAAAACCGAGCTGATATGACATAATAATTACAACACAACGCGTATGCACACACACACACACACACACACACACACACACACACACACACACACACACACACGCATGCACGCACGCACGCACGCGTACACACACACCGGCAAACACACAAATATGCATGCATACACATAAATGAAAAAAGAAAAAAAAAACGCGCTCGCACACACCCATTCTCTCTCTCTCTCTCTCTCTCTCTCTCTCTCT
>CM065729.1:37284987-37307487 GCA_033310375.1 Conus canariensis | reverse complement strand
AGAAATTGATTGATTTGCCTTTAAATGTCATGATTATGGAATGCATTTGTCTGTAAGTATGTACGTAATTGTGCCAACCAAATAATAAAAAGACGGAAATTAGAACGAACAAGAACACAGCTTCAGACTAAGTTCTTCCTGCAATCAATCAGCGTGGTCAGGCATAGCGGATGTATATACTCCTCTATGGCCTCGTTGACGGGAAAAAATAGTAGTACATTTTGTGATTTTTTTCCTTCTTCTTCTTTCTTCTTAGATTATGGATTTAAACTCTTGGAATGATTATTTGTGCGCTCTTTCTTCATGTATGTATGTCATTGTTTTTTCGATCTTCTTCCCTTTCCCCCCTTTCCGATTTTGCATATTGATTTATCGGCGTTATATTGATATTTATCTGCTGTTATTGTTGGAAAACAATTCTTTTTTAAATTGTTCCTACAATCAGCCAGCCGGTTTCTGTCCACTATGCTGCAAAAAAGGAAAAAAGAAAGAAAGGAGAAAAAAAACCGAACGTTACATCTGGAATGGTTGCGCGGCCACAGCTGTGTGATCAGCATCCAATGTTTTCTGCAGCTTGGAAGGGAAGTTTTGGACAGCATATTTCAACCTGCTGGCCGGACAGCAGCTAATAGCATGAAAACGAGTTATTATGAAGGCGCCCTGGTAATTCTGAAAAGGCTTCAACAATAAAGAAATTAGAAAAAAAAAAAATCAAGAAATGAAAATAAAAAATAGATAAAAAGATCATACCATAATACACCAGAGTACATTACGTACTCAGATATCACCAGTGAAGCAGAAACCGACTGAAACACACACACACACACACACACACACACACACACACACACACACACACACACACACACACACCGCGCGAATGTGCACGCACGCACGCATGCATGCACGCACAACGAATGCATAAAAGGAAACACACAGAAAAAAAAAAAGAGATGGATTGACTTAGGCACAGAAACAACGAGAGAGAGAGAGAGAGAGAGAGAGAGAGAGAGAGAGAGAGAGAGAGAGAGAGAGTGAGAGAGAGAGAGAGAGAGAGAGAGAGAGAGAGAGACCGACAGAGACAGAGAGAGAGAGAGACCGACAGAGACAGAGAGAGAGAGACCGACAGAGACACAGAGAGAGAGAGACCGACAGAGACACAGAGAGAGAGACCGACAGAGACACACACAGAGAGAGAGAGAGAGAGAGAGAGAGAGAGAGAGAGAGAGAGAGAGAGACCGAACGAGAGACTGACAGGCAGGCAGGCAGGTAGGCAGACAGACAGACAGACAGACAGACAGACGTACCTGTAGGAAAACACTCTCAGATCGGCTTGGAGGGACAGACAGAGCAACAAGGCGTTGCCAAGGACGCCGAATCCACAAATGACAACCGTTGCCACGTACACCACGCTGGACACCACTTTGGGACGGTGCAACAAGCTCATTGCCCACGTGTGTCCCTGGCCGGAGATGCTGACATTGGGCAAGCTGTCCACAAAGTCTAACCAATCTTTCAGGTCATTCTTGAAATCTGGCACAGGGCTGAAATTCCAGGAATCGGCTGTGCTGACGTCATGGTTCATCCGGGTGTCATTCATGAAAAAAGCCGATGACGTCGGGTTCGACGTTGTGTTCAGTGTCATCGTTTCCTTTCCTGTGTTGCTGTTTGACACAGAGCAGAAGGAAATAAAATCTAAAAGATGAATAAATAAATAGACTAATGAATATATAAATAAATAAATGAATGATAAATGAATAAATAAATAAATAAATAGATAAATAAATAAAAACAAGCAAACGCAGCAGCGACCGATTTGGCGAAGAACAGAATGATTTGCTTAAACGATATGACAGTGACTGGCCTTAAATAGATTGCATGAGTTTGGAATCCTCTTGCCTACTATAGCAAGACTCAGAGTCAGTCTCTCTCTCTCTCTCTCTCTCTCTCTCTCTCTCTCTCTCTCTCTCTCTCTCTCTCTCTCTCTCTGTCGGTCGGTCTGTCTAGCTAGCTATCTATAGATATTATTATCATCATTATCATTATTATTATCATTATCATCATCATCACTATTATTATATATTGGTATTGATATCATTATTGTTGTTGTTGTTGCTGCTGCTAGGAGGAGAAGGATGTTGTTGTCGTAGTGCTTTTGTCGTTATCGTTATGGTTTGTTGTTACTACCATCATTTTCATCATCATCATCATCACCATAATTCTTGACAATAGCCTACTTATTGATCACCCATTCTCAGTTACAAATCAAGCTCTAGTCACTTCAAAGCCAATGCTCTCGTTTACATGACGACCTGCCTACCTGGGTAGAGCCGACTGAAGAGATGCCTACCTGCTGGCGCTGAACGTTCGTTCCTCGTGAAATTCAGTCCAATGTCAGACACTCAGTTTTTCTCTCATTCTTCCGATTTTAACACGGAAGATGCATGCTATGTGTCATGCTATGCTAGATATGCCATCCATTTCGACGACCAAATGGCCTTCTCTTCCGAAAACCGGTGAAGGGATTATACCTGCGTACAAGAGGTTATGCAAGCGCTTACACACGGAACTGCGGTTTATGGGTTCATTCGAAAGACTTTTCGGGAAATACAGTCATAGCCAATATTAACTCCAAAGGACCCTTCCCTCCCCTCCCCTTTCCATCTTTCTTTCACTGAAATAGCCTGGCAGAGATTCAGTCCTTCGAATGAGACTATAAACCGAGGTTCCGTGTGTGAATGCCTGCATAACATCTTGCACACACGTAAAATCCCATCACCAATTTTCGGAAGAGAAGGCCAGTTTGCCCGTTGGTATGGATGACACGTTACACATAGCACGTACCCTGCGTGAGAAATGGAAAGAATGAAGGAAGTAAGGAAATTGAGTGAACGATACTGAACGGTATTGACTGGATGACACGGGAACGGCTGAATGAAGTTCCAGCTGGCAGCTCTTCAGTCCGCACTACCCAGGTAGGCAGCCCGTTGTGTAAACGAGTGTGGATTGTAAAGCGCTTAGAGCTTGGCCCTAGCCGAGGATGGTCGCTATATAAGTATTCACAATAATCATAATGATAATAATAATTCGAACCCGCGACCCCAGGATGACCAGGATCGTGAGTGCAACGGTCTACCAACTGGATCATTCCGGTACCATTGAGGCACCACTGAGTCATTCCGGCACCACTGAGTCATTCCGGCACCACTGAGTCATTCCGGCACCATTGAGTCATTCCGGCACCACTGAGTCATTCCGGCACCACTGAGTCATTCCGGCACCATTGAGTCATTCCGGCACCACTGAGTCATTCCGGCACCACTGAGTCATTCCGGTACCATTGAGGCACCACTGAGTCATTCCGGCACCACTGAGTCATTCCGGTACCATTGAGGCACCACTGAGTCATTCCGGCACCACTGAGTCATTCCGGTACCATTGAGGCACCACTGAGTCATTCCGGCACCACTGAGGCACCACTGAGTCATTCCGATACCATTGAGGCACCAGTGAGTCATTCCGGCACCACTGAGGCACCACTGAGTCATTCCGATACCATTGAGGCACCAGTGAGTCATTCCGGTACCACTGAGGCACCAGTGAGTCATTCCGATACCATTGATGCACCACTGAGTCATTCCGGTACCACTGAGGCACCAGTGAGTCATTCCGGTACCACTGAGGCACCACTGAGTCATTCCGGTACCATTGATGCACCACTGAGTCATTCCGGTACCATTGAGGCACCACTGAGTCATTCCGGTGCCACTGAGTCATTCCGTTACCACTGAGGCACCACTGAGTCATTCCGGCACCACTGAGTCATTCCGGTGCCACTGAGTCATTCCGGTGCCACTGAGTCATTCCGTTACCATTGAGGCACCACTGAGTCATTCCGGTACCATTGAGGCACCAGTGAGTAATTCCGGTACCACTGAGGCACCACTGAGTCATGTGATGTGTCAGATGGAAATATTTGTTTGATGTCCTTGTCCTCTAAAAATGATGTATTATGTAATCGTGACACTTGTAATAAAATGAAACTTCGTTCGTTTCTTCACTAGAATGTTAATGGATTGCTTTCCAAAATGCAGAATAATGATTTTATTTCTTACGTGTCTGGTTTTGATTTCGTATTTGTCGAGACATTTATAGATGTTTTTCAGTCGCCTGTGTTCTCTGGGCACACAGTTTACTGTACACGTGCATTAAAGTTTACGGCACGTGGAAGGCGTTCCTGTCGGCTGGTGTGTCTTGTAAAAAAAAGGAGGTCTGTCCCTTTTTTTTATGCCTTTGGATGTTGTATTTGATTTGTTCTGTGCTTTTCTTGTTGATAAATCTTTGCTAGGCACCTTAAAACATGTCATGTTTGTATGTGCATGTGTTTGTATGTGCATGTGTACCTCCGGAGGGGTCGCACAACTGTTCCTATTTTGATAAAGAAAATGGAGTTTCCTTGTTAGAAGAATTTCTATGGGACTGTTTACTTTTTGTTAAAAACGATGTGGATGTGATAGTGTGCGGTGACTTGAATAGCAGAATTTCAAATTTCTCATGTGATTTTGAAGAAAGCATGTTTACATACAATGATCAACATAAAAGTGGGCCACCTCATGTACGGAATTCAGAAGATGTTGTCCTGAATAATTATGGAAAACTGTTGATTAACATGTGCAGTGCTTTGAAATTGTGTGTTTAAATGGTGTGTGTAAGGGCGACCTTCAAGGTCGCTACACATACATATCCGATAGCTGTAGCAGTGTGAATGACTATTTTTTGATATCTTATGATTTGTTTTCTATCACTTCTCATAGTTGTGAGATACATGTGTCTGAGAGAACCGAGTCTGACCACATGCCTTTAGAACTGAAGTTCGCTTCTCCATGTCATAACTGTGAGCCCGCACAGGTAAACAACAGGCGCTGTACTATTGAAACATTTGTCTGGAGCGAAGCTCATGCTGATTTGTTTAAAAATGTAATCCTTTCCGATGAAATGCGAGTGCGCATGCAAGAGGCAGTAAGACTGGTTGACAATAATATTGAAGAAACGTTAAATGTGTTTAAATCTTGTATAAATGAGGCTGGGGAATGTATGAAGAAACAAGTTTGTATTGGAACATGTCAAAAAGAAGACGACTGGTATGATATGGAATGCCAAGCCAACAAAAGAAATGTTCCTTATTCATTACAGAGATATCGACGTTCTTTGTCAATATCGTCTCCTGTGGCCTACTGCAAAGCTAGGCGAGAATATAAAGATCTTTTAAAAAGAAATGAAAAACAACATAATGATACTCTGTTGACAAAATTGCTTACGTCTGTAAAAAAAAAAATCAGAAAGATTTTTGGGACTATCCACAAAATTTCCAGGAAAAGGAAGCAACCCGTAAATGATATAAGTTAAGAAACATGGTCTCATCATTTCAGAGATCTGCTAGAAGGAAACGCTGGTTCTCATAGTGATCTGGGAAATGAAAATTACATCGATCAATCTGTTCACGACGATGACAATCTAAACCGTCCCATTTCCAAAGAAGTTATAGTAGCGCTAAGAAAGGTAAAACATCGCAAAGCTGCTGGTCCAGATGGAATTATCGGTGAACTAATAAAAACTGCGTTTCAGTCAAGTTTATTTCTAGATTTTCTGGTTAAATTCTTTAACTCCTTATTTCATTAAAAGCTATATCCCAGAAGTTGGTCCAAGTCTATTGTCATTCTACTGTATACAAAAGGTGATGCAAACAATCCAAATAGTTATAGAGGAATTTCATTGTGTATTATTGGCATTGAACTGTACAGTGCTGTTATCAACAGGAGATTACAAGAGTGGATGGAAGAAAAAAAACATTACCGGGGAATTTCAAGCTGTGTTAAAAAAAACTATTCTACAGTGGATCACATGTTCACACTGATGGCATTTATATAAATACAATTTTGTTTAAATGGTGAATTATATGTTGCATTTACTGACTACGAGAAGGCTTTTGTTTCAGTCAATAGAACCTTGCTGTGGCCTATCCTGTTTAAAAATGGTATCCATGGAAAACTTTATAAAGTTATTTTAAGTATGTGTAATTGTGTAAAGGCAAGAGTGCGGTCTGGTGCTGCTCTAACTGACTATCTAGATTGCACTCCTGGTGTAAAACAGGGTGATGCCTGTAGCCCTGTCCAGTTTTCTATATTTATTAATAAACTAACACAGGAGGTTATACATTGTGGAAGGCACGGCGCAAATTTCATAAATGACGTTTTGGAGATTTTCATTCTTCTTTTGGCTGATGTTGTGGCCTTGGTATCAGAAACAGTGGTTGGATTACAAACCCAGTTAATACTTTGCAAAGAGTTGCTGCTTCATTACAATTAAAAGTTAATATGGCAAAAAGTATTATGATTGTATTTAGAAAGGGTGGATATCTTGCAGCGAGAGAAAGATGGACGTACAATGGATCTACAATGCCTGTTGTCAATGTGTATAGATACTTAGGAACACACTTCTCAACGCGTTTGAGTTTTGTCTTTGCTTGCAAAGATTGGGCCAGCAGACGGAAAGATGCGTTACTGTGCATACTAAAGAAATTATCATTGCTGAATAACGATTCCCTTACTTTGTTTTTGAAGTTATTTGATGGCCAAGTTCAACCTATGGTACAGTACGGAGCTCGAGGGAGCTGAAGTATGGGGTCTTGATACAGTTGCTGTAGTACATTGTGAAAAGATCGATCTGTTTGCTTTGAAGAAATTTCTTGGTGTATCATTGCAAACGCCAAATGATTTGATTTATGTTGAAACGGCTAGATTTCCTATATATTTGAATTCACTATCAAATTTGTTCAATACTGGCTGAAAATTACTCAGATGCAAGATCACAGATTACGACATAAAGCATATGGAATTTTGTTAGAATTAGACGACAGAGATAAGAAAAACTGGGTGATAATATGAGAATGAAATTGTGTTAATATGGTTTCGGATTTGAGGGGTGAACCAAGGTGTTGGTAATATGAATGCTTTTATCCAGGTATTCCGCGATGTTTACCTGTCTATACATCAATGAAAATGGACAAACATCTAAACCGTATCATGATTAAGTTTAGATTTGCTGTTTCCAATCTCTTTATCACTAGTTGCAAAGCGAGACGACTGCAGGCGGAAATCTAAACAAATCTTATATAAATGTTAGCGAACCGCCCAGAGAACGTGGACAAACGAGTCACAAGACGAAACGAGTCGTCTTGTGACTCGTTTGTCCACGTTCTCTGGGCGGTTCGCTAACATTTATTTAAGATTTCTTTACTCACTACTTTCGTTATAGACAGTCATGTGGTAGAAATTTGATCTGTCCATTATATCGAAATGCAAAAGAGGATGAAGCTCATTTCGTATGACTTGTCCAGTACAAGACAAACTCAGAGAGGAATTCATTTCATGAAAGTATTTCAATAGTCCTTGCCCTTTCAACTTAACCTTGTTAATGTCATCATCAAATGAAAACACGGTTAAACAGTTAGCTATTTATTTATATAAAGCATTCAAGAAGCGAACTATGTATGTAACATAAAGAATAACAAGATCAGTCTGCGACATGATTTATGATGTATATCCCCATTCTAAGGGGCTATGGCCTTTAAGAATAACACATTTGAGTTTTGAGTCCTTTTCTTCTTCTTCTTCTTCTTCTTCTTCTTCTTCTTCTTCTTCTCTATCTCTCTGTCTCTGTATAGATTGTAACAAGAGATGCAAGATGGGTGTATCAGCCTAGTGTTCTTCATTCTTCCATTCATAATGCTCGATTCGATGCTTCTTGGCAGTCAAGCTAGAGTAAGTGTAAAGCATCAGTTGTAATACATAAAAAATGTGCACCACTTACCTCCACCTTCCCTCTATATCCAAAGGCACAAACAAACACTTGCACAGACACACATATGCTCGCACATATTCACTGACTCTCTCTCTCTCTCTCTCTCTCTCTCTCTCTCTCTCTCTCTCTCACACACACACACACACACACACACACACACACACACACACACACACACACACACACACGTATGCACGCGCCGCGCGCACATTATGATCCCAAACCTTCTTCCCACTAACCTTTTCTAAAGCAGAGACGGGCGGTCAAGCTTCTGAAACGAGAGAAAAGTTTACCGGCAAATGCTGGTCTCCAAACTCGACAGTCCACAGCGGGTCTGCCTCCTGATACGGCCCTGCCTGATTCACTGGATTTTAAGTGATCACCGAGAACGGTAACTGCCGATTTCAGAGTAAGTCACGTGCTGCGCGGGGAGAGAGAGAGAGAGAGAGAGAGAGAGAGAGAGAGGAGTCTAACCGATCAAATTCAGATCATGTTGATGACATCAGTTATTACTTCCCCTCAAGCTACATTTTGCTGACGGGAGACAGCTTGAACTCTTTGAACTCTACGATACATTTCATTTTGTGGAAATGAAAAAGAAACTAAGTGGAGATTAATGTTCTGATGGATCTGGCTTGTGTATTTCTGTTAAAGGATAAGAATCGATTGACGAGAAAGTTCGAAGTGCTGGCGCTGTGCATCGACCTCTCGAAGGCAGCACTTTAAAAGGTATTCCCTACACTTGGTCATTTCCTTTGCATGTATTGAATGACCATGTCCGCAGGTCAAAACGTTCCATTCGCGTACACAGCAGGGTGATCAGTATGATTCTTGTGGTGATGATACCCTGGAAAATTAAATATCAGGAGTACTGACTGGAGACAGACAAATAAGTTCTGTTTGTGGATCTGAACGTTTGGAACTTTCCCACTGTAAAAAGCAAGATTTTCATGTTCAGTCAGAACTTAAAATTTGAACTGAGGGAGCTGAAATGTATGGCTTTGGCGCAAGTGATTTCCCTGGTGAGATAGCAAGCTTAGAGCGCATACAAGTTCGTCGAGAAAAAAAAAGTTTGAAATATATGAATGAAGAATTTCTTCCATTCATTATGAATTTGACTAGATTTGGTCATATAATTGTCACAGTCACAATGCATGTTCTGCGTTTATATTTCTGTTTAAAAAAGAAAAAGACAAAATAATAGCGAGTTACTCAATACACCCGTTTTCTTTACACATTTTGAAACTTGGTAATAAAGCAAAAGAGAATTTTTTTTAATGATGTTGTTATATTATAACACATAGGAAAACAATGAATTCACAATTGATCTGTAATATGTTACCGATTTGGTCATATAATATATATATATATATATATATATATATATATATATATATATATATATTATATATATATATTTGTTAAAAGGAAAGGTTTAAAATTTTACCTACAACGTTGTTTCATGCGGTTGCAATCGTCAGGATGCTGCCGGTGTTTTATAACTGCTTGTGTTGTCTGTCATCACGTGCTGTCTGTGTTTTTCGTGTGTTTCTGATTCTTGTTCACTGATAGGAATTTCCACTTGTGCCTGCAGTTGTTAACCATTTCTATCCTGGTGTTTAAAGTTGCCATTTGTGGTTTGCATAGTATTATGTATTTTTCTGTTGAGCATAGGTTACATCTTTTTGAAATATTGTTATATGGTGCTGCTCTTTTTATGATTTTCCAGGATATATTGTAGTCTATTTTTTTCTCTTTGAGCTTCCAGATGTATTTACTCAATTCTGTTTGGTTTTTGTATCTTTCTTTGTTAAATGACTGTTTGTGGTTTGCATATCTAGTTTTAAATTGGTTTTCAGTAATACCTATATATGTTTCTTCTGCGTTCTCTGATGTTACAGTGGCTTGGTACACAATGTTGTTGCAGAGGCATTTGTTGCTCAGAGGGCACTGTTCTTTCTTGATGCAGTTGCAAGATTTCCTTTCGTCACCCTCGTTTTTCTCTATACTGCTTTTCATTTTGTTGGTTGAATCAATGATGTTTTTAAGGTTGGGCATACATGAGTATGATAATTTGATGTTACTTTTGTTAAATATCTTGGATAATTTGTGCTCTTTTGGAAATGATGATGTTAGGATTCTAAAGAATTCTTTCCCTATATTTGTTTTTACTCTTCCGTCATATGGGGGGTTGAACCATATGATCTTCCTTTTCCTGTTCTTCTTGTGTCTGCTCATGTCATTATCTGGATCATATTGTAGTTTGTAGTTGTAGCCACTTTTGTGTAACGCTTCTTGATATTCAGCTGCAGCGTTATTGAATGCTGTTTCATTACACGACAGGTTAGATAATCTCTTATTTATGCCTCTGGGTATTGTTTTTAGTATGGAAGGTGGATGGTTACTTTTGATATTTACATAGACAGGTATGTCATTTGGTTTTTTGTATGGTTTATATATGTGCTGGTTGAGGTCTAACGTTATATCTAGGTAGTTCACTATCTTTTTATTTGCTTCAATAGTGATTTTTAGATTTTGGTTTTGGAAGATTTTACACAGTTCTTTTTTCTTATTTTCAATGTTTCTAGGGCTGTCACTCAGCGCAGCGAGGCCGTCATCTCTGTAGAGTCCGACTTGTTTTCCAAGTTTTTTTTGGATGTAAGATAGTATGAATAGTCCGACAAGTTCGTAAGTTTCGGCGCCATCATACGATCCCATTGTAACATCAAAAGTTGAATTCTTGCTTGCGCTCTTGGTCCAGATTTCATTTTTGCTGTGTAGTAGAGTTTTCTTTGTATGACGATTGCAACCGCATGAAACAACGTTGTAGGTAAAATTTTAAACCTTTCCTTTTAACAAATGTTGCTCCCAGTGCGGTTGAGCATTTTTGTAAAATCTCTGTTGGCACTTGCCACCATTATCTATATATATATAATATATATATATATATATATATATATATCTAGCAGGGGCACCCGGCGTTGACCGGGATAAGAACATTCTTTGCGATACTCACGTGACGGCAAACATGTATTAATTGTTTTGATTTACAATCAATCCCCCCCCCCCCCCCAACATCTTCCCACCCCCTCCCCCCACACAAATACACATTCTGTCTCCCTCTCTCTCTCTCTCTCTCTCTCTCTCTCTCTCTCTCCTCTCTCTCTCTCTCTCTTATACATTCTATTGTTTTCCGCCTGCATCTGGCCCCTTTCCTCTGGATCTTCCCTAGCACGTCGAGATGCTTTTCTCGCTCAATTTTCCGCCTGCACTCACTGTTCCCATTCCCTTTCTTCTGATTGCCCTTAATTTTGTAGGAATAGACTTTGTGCAGAAGTAGTTTATTTCAACGGGTCTGTGTCCAATGAAAAAATACTGTTTCAGGCATTGCACTGTACAATCATTTTTCTGGCCCCTTTTATTCCTCCCTTTTCATCCCCCTACCCTGTCCCATCCATGTTGCAAAATTACTTACCGTTACTGGACATACACATACCGAATTTTATCAATAGCGGTGTAAATTTAGAAAATAACGGTTTTTAACGGTCAATGTTAAGTTTTGGTTCGTAAAATTTGCATAACATTGTTCAGCGCTTAAAACTGTACGTGCATACGGAATGTTATCAAGAAGGGTGAAAATTTCGAAATTCAGAAAATAACGGTTTTTAACGATCAATGTTAAGTTTCGGATCTTGAAAATTGTATCTCATTGTTTAGCGTTCAAAACTGCACATGTATATCGAATTTCTTCAAATATACTCTAAATTTATAAAATAACGTTTTTTAACGGTCAATTTTAAATTTCGGTTCGTAAAAGTTGTATATCATTTTTCAGCATTTAAAACTGCATATGTATACCGAATTTCATCAAGAGCAACCTAAATTTTGAAAATATCGGTTTTTAAGGGTCAAATTTAATGGTCATAATGACTATCGAATGACCCTATGTTACCCGCTGGATGTTCCTGTAGGCTTATGTCAAGTTTGGTGGCGATCCGATAACTCTCGTGGCCGCCAACCGCAGAAGATCGGGTTTTAAGCAGTTTTTATAGGGTTTGGTGTTTGTAACGGTTTTTAACTGTTATAAATAACGTTTCTTAACTGCCAAATAACGGTTCTAATTTTCGAGAAGTAGCCCTGTACCTGTGCAATGTCACAACGGCCATTTCATGAAAAGCAGAGGAAAAAGATGTCTTTGAAACCGTTATAACAGTTTTTCAACGGTTTTTAACGGTTTTATATTTTTAGAGATTAGCCCAAAACCATCCTCGGGACACAACAGACGTACCTGCGAAATTTAATGAAGATCGGGTTTTAAACAGTTTCTTTTATAGGGTTTGGTGTTTTTAACGGTTTTTAACTGTTATAAATAACGTTTTTTAACTGCCAAATAACGGTTCTAATTTTAGAGAAGTAGTCCTGTACCTGTGCAATGTCACAACGGCTATTTGTAGAAAAGCAGAGGAAAAAGGATGTCTTTGGAACCGTTATAACAGTTTTTTAACGGTTTTTAACGGTCAATGTTAAGTTTTGGTTCGTAAAATTTGCATAACATTGTTCAGCGCTTAAAACTGTACGTGCATACGGAATGTTATCAAGAACGGTGAAAATTTAGACATTCAGAAAATAACGGTTTTTAACGGTCAATGTTAAGTTTCGGATCTTGAAAATTGTATATCATTGTTTAGCGTTCAAAACTGCGCATGTATATCGAATTTCTTCAAGAATACTCTAAATTTATAAAATAACGTTTTTTAACGGTCAATTTTAAATTTCGGTTCGAAAAAGTTGTATATCATTTTTCGGCATTTAAAACTGCACATGTATACCGAATTTCATCAAGAACAGCCTAAATTTTGAAAATAACGGTTTTTAACGGTCAAATTGAATGGTCATAATGACTATCTAATGACCCTATGTTACCCGCTGGATGTTCCTGTAGGCTTATGTCAAGTTTGGTGGCGATCCGATGACTCTCGTGGCCGCCAACCTCAGAAGATCGGGTTTTAAGCAGTTTTTATAGGGTTTGGTGTTTTTAACGGATTTTAACTGTTATAATAACGTTTCTTAACTGCCAAATAACGGTTCTAATTTTCGAAAAGTAGCCCCGTACCTGTGCAATGTCACACTGGCCATTTGATGAAAAGCAGAGGAAAAAGATGTCTTTGAAACCGTTATAACAGTTTTTTAACGGTTTTCAACGGTTTTATTTTTTTAGAGATTAGCCCAAAACTATCCTCGGGTCACAACAGACGTACCTGCTAAATTTCAAGAAGATCGAGTTTTAAACAGTTTCTTTTATAGGTTTGGTGTTTTTAACGGTTTTTAACTGTTATAAATAATGTTTATTAACTGCCAAATAACGGTTCTAATTTTAGAGAAGTAGTCCTGTACCTGTGCAATGTCACAACGGCTATTTGAAGAAAAGCAGAGGAAAAAGATGACTTTGAAACCGTTATAACAGCTTTTTAACGGTTTTTAACGGTTTTATTTTTTTAGAGATTAGCCCAAAACCATCCTCGGATCACAACGGACGTACCTGCCAAATTTCATGACAATCGGTTGAGCCGTTTTTGAGTCTATAGCGTACACAGACACACACACACACACACACACACACACACACACACACACACACACACACACACACACACACACACACACAGAATTTGCCCTTTATATATTAGATACTAGCAGGGGCACCCGGCGTTGACCGGGATATGAACATTCTTTGCGATACTCACGTGACGGCAAACATGTATTAATTGTTTTGATTTACAATCAATCCCCCCCCCCCAACATCTTCCCACCCCCTCCCCACACACAAATACACATTCTCTCTCTCTCTCTCTCTCTCTCTCTCTCTCTCTCTCTCTCTCTCTCTCTCTCTTATACATTCTATTGTTTTCCGCCTGCCTCTGGCCCCTTTCCTCTGGATCTTCCCTAGCACGTCGAGATGCTTTTCTCGCTCGATTTTCCGCCTGCACTTACTGTTCCCATTCCCATTCTTCTGATTGCTCTTAATTTTGTAGGAATAGACTTTGTGCAGAAGTAGTTTATTTTAACGGGTCTGTGTCTAATGTAAAAATAGTTTATCAGGCTTTGCACTGTACAATCATTTTTCTGGCCCCTCTCATTCCTCCCTTTTCATCCCCCTACCCTGTCCCATCCATGTTGCAAAATTACTTACCGTTACTGGACATACACATACCGAATTTTATCAATAGCGGTGTAAATTTAGAAAATAACGGTTTTTAACGGTCAATAAAATTTGCATAACATTGTTCAGCGCTTAAAACTGTACGTGCATACGGAATGTTATCAAGAAGGGTGAAAATTTCGAAATTCAGAAAATAACGGTTTTTAACGGTCAATGTTAAGTTTCGGATCTTGAAAATTGTATATCATTGTTTAGCGTTCAAAACTGCGCATGTATATCGAATTTCTTCAAGAATACTCTAAATTTATAAAATAACGTCTTTTAACGGTCAATTTTAAATTTCGGTTCGTAAAAGTTGTATATCATTTTTCGGCATTTAAAACTGCACATGTATACCGAATTTCATCAAGAACAGCCTAAATTTTGAAAATAAACGGTTTTTAAGGGTCAAATTTAATGGTCATAATGACTATCTAATGACCCTATGTTACCCGCTGGATGTTCCTGTAGGCTTATGTCAAGTTTGGTGGCGATCCGATGACTCTCGTGGCCGCCAACCTCAGAAGATCGGGTTTTAAACAGTTTTCATATGGTTTGGTGTTTTTAACGGTTTTTAACTGTTATAAATAACGTTTCTTAACTGCCAAATAACGGTTCTAATTTTCGAAAAGTAGCCCCGTACCTGTGCAATGTCACAACGGCCATTTGATGAAAAGCAGAGGAAAAAGATGTCTTTGAAACAGTTATAACAGTTTTTTAACGGTTTTTAACGGTTTTATTTTTTTAGAGATTAGCCCAAAACCATCCTCGGGTCACAACAGACGTACCTGCTAAATTTCAAGAAGATCGGGTTTTAAACAGTTTCTTTGATAGGGTTTGGTGTTTTTAACGGTTTTTAACTGTTATAAATAACGTTTTTTAATTGCCAAATAACGGTTCTAATTTTAGAGAAGTAGTCCTGTACCTGTGCAATGTCACAACGGCTATTTGAAGAAAAGCAGAGGAAAAAGGATGTCTTTGAAACCGTTATAACAGCTTTTTAACGGTTTTTAACGGTTTTATTTTTTTTAGAGATTAGCCCAAAACCATCCTCGGGTCACAACGGACGTACCTGCCAAATTTCATGACAATCGGTTGAGCCGTTTTTGAGTCTATAGCGTACACAGACACACACACACACACAGACAGAATTTGCCATTTATATATTAGATATATATATATATATATATATATATATATCTAATATATAAAGGGCAAATTCTGTGTGTGTGTGTGTGTGTGTGTGTGTGTGTGTGTGTGTGTGTGTGTGTGTGTCTGTGTACGCTATAGACTCAAAAACGGCTCAACCGATTGTCATGAAATTTGGCAGGTACGTCTGTTGTCACCCGAGGATGGTTTTGGGCTAATCTCTAAAAAAATAAAACCGTTAAAAACCGTTAAAAAAAACTGTTATAACGGTTTCAAAGACATCTTTTTCCTCTGCTTTTCTTCAAATAGCCGTTGTGACATTGCACAGGTACAGGACTACTTCTCTAAAATTAATACCGTTATTTGGCAGTTAAAAAACGTTATTTATAACAGTTAAAAACCGTTAAAAACACCAAACCCTATCAAAGAAACTGTTTAAAACCCGATCTTCTTGAAATTTAGCAGGTACGTCTGTTGTGACCCGAGGATGGTTTTGGGCTAATCTTTAAAGAAATAAAACCGTTAAAAACCGTTAAAAAACTGTTATAACGGTTTCAAAGACATCTTTTTCCTCTGCTTTTCATCAAATGGCCGTTGTGACATTGCACAGGTACATCGAACCTAGAGGGACATCTCCCGAGTAACATAGGGTCATTGGACAGTTTCTACGACAGTTATTTATGACCGTTAAAAACCGTTAACAACACGTACCCCCCTAAAAACGATCAAAAATACAATCTTTTCTGATGTTGGCGGCAAAGGGAGTCCTCGGATCGCCACCAAACTTGGCATGAGTCTAGAAGGACATACTGTGAATAACATTGGGTCATTCGATAGTTTTTATGACCGTTATTTATCACCGTTAAAAAGCGTTATTTTCCAAATTTAGACCTTTCTTGATGAAATTTGGTATACAGGTGTAGTTTTAAATGCTGAACAATGATATACAACTTACACGAACCGAAACTTAAAATTGACCGTTAAAAACCGTTATTATATAAATTTAGACCGTTCTTGATGAAATTCGGTATACAGATGCAGTTTTACACGCTGAACAATGATATACAACTTACATGAACGGAAACTTAAAAATTGACCGTTAAAAACCGTTATTATATAAATTTAGAGCGTTCCTGATGAAATTCGGTATACAGATGCAGTTTTACACGCTGAACAATGATATACAACTTACACGAACGGAAACTTAAAATTGAGCGTTAAAAACCGTTAAGATCCGTTATTTTCTAAATTTAGACCTTTCTTGATGAAATTTGGTATACAGGTGCAGTTTTACACGCTGATCAATGATAGACAACTAATATGAACAGAAACTTAAAATTGACCGTTAAAAACCGTTAATTTCTAAATTTAGAAATGGTATCACCGTTAAAAAGCGTTATTTTCTAAATTTAGACCTTTCTTGATGAAATTTGATATACAGGTGTAGTTTTCAATGCTGAACAATGATATACAACTTACACGAACCGAAACTTAAAATTGACCGTTAAAAACCGTTATTATATAAATTTAGACCGTTCTTGATGAAATTCGGTATACAGATGCAGTTTTACACGCTGAACAATGATATACAACTTACACGAACGGAAATTTAAAATTGACCGTTAAAAACCGTTATTATATAAATTAGAGCGTTCCTGATGAAATTCGGTATACAGATGCAGCTTTACACGCTGAACAATGATATACAACTTACACGAACGGAAACTTAAAATTGAGTGTTAAAAACCGTTAAGATCCGTTATTTTCTAAATTTAGACCTTTCTTGATGAAATTTGGTATACAGGTGCAGTTTTACACGCTGATCAATGATAGACAACTAATATGAACAGAAACTTAAAATTGACCGTTAAAAACCGTTAATTTCTAAATTTAGAGATGGTAGTCTGCAGAGGATTTCAGAAATACACCGAAGTTATGATGCTCTGCAATACCGTCTGATTTTTGTCTGTCAACAAGAGCCATGGTCAGACATTTTCATCCCGTGGGGCAGATCTGACCGCTCCATGTTTTACACATGGAATGTTCTACGTTGCAGCATCACGAACTGGAAACGCAGAAACACTGACTATACTTGCGCCAAACAGGGAGACCAGAAATGTTGTCAACCCAGAGGCCCTCCAATAGACATAATACATCGTGAAAATGCAATCTTTTCACAGAGTTGTCATGTTTGAGTTGGGTTTAACGTCCGTGCCAAAATCAAGGATATGCAGACGGCTGGTCCGTCACATTAGACTGACACCTGCGGGGCCAGGGTGGACATCGGGGTGAACTACGGTCATTTTAGCTGGAAACATTCCACATTAAAATTTCCAAGACCAAGCCGGGATTCGAAACCACGACCTTTGGATCATGAGTCCAGCGCCTTATCCACTAGGTTATGGCGGCCCCTATAGATTTGTCATTTTGGAGCACTTCAATCGAGGAATTGAGAATGCATCGGTAAGTTCATTAAGTACAGGCATCCCTCTATCGACTGTGTATCGTATTACGAAAAAAAATTGTGAGGTAAAATTGATTGAGAGGCAAGAAGGGTCATAGAGCAGGGTGAGGACAGCTACCCCAAGTACAGGAGACGTGAGGAGTCTGAATGAGGACATACTGGGACTGTGAAGCTTGGGCAGAGAGAAATCACCGTCACCAACCAGTGGGTTGTCCCCTACAACCCTTACCTCCTACATTAGTTCAACTGCCACATCAATGTGGAAATATGCAGTAGCATAAAATTCATCAAGTACGTCCTGAAGTATGTCCACAAGGGCACAGACCAAGCCGTCTTCCAACTCCAAGCCACTCAGGCAGGTGAAGGAACAGCTCAACAACCTCCAGTCATTGATGAGATCCAAATGTACCAGAATGCCCGCTACGTTGGCAGCATCGAGGCGACCTGGAGACTCCTGGATTTGACCTGCATGAGCGCCACCCCATGGTGCAGAGACCAGCTGTCCATTTGGAGAATGGACAATGGGTCTACTTCAATCCACACAACGCAGCGCAAAGAGCACAAGGCTCTCCCCCAGAAGCAACCCTTACCGCCATCTTTAGCCTATGCTCTCAAGACCCTACAGCACGAGAGCTGAAGTACGTGGAAGTCCCTGAGCACTTCACATTGATGTCCACTCAGAATATGTGGAAGAAACGACAAAGGGGCACTGCAATCCGGCGATTGTACAGTATCAGTCCTCGCCAGGGAGAGTGCTACTTCTTGAGGCTTCTACTCAACGTTATGAAAGGATCCCGTTCGTACGAGGAGCTGAAGATTGTCAACGGCTATGTCCACAACATTTTTCGAGATGCTTGCAATGCTCTTGGACTCCTAGATGATGACCGCCTTCTACAACTTGCCCTGGAGGAAGCCTCCATCTCTCAGAGACCCCGACTGCTGCGTGACTTCTGTATTATCCTGGTGGCTTTCAACCCCAGTAACCCAGGCAACCTGTGGAACCTCTTTAGAGACCATCTTGCTGAAGATTTCCTCTTCCAAGTCCGAAGAGATGTCTATTATGAAGCGCAGTACACAGATGCCATCTACAACCAAGCTCTTACTGTGATTCAGGACAAACTCTTCCTTCTTGGAGGCAAGTCTACAGAGGAGTATGGGATGCCAACAGTCACACAACAACAAACTGTGCCTCGAGAATACTACCGCGAGACCAATTACGACACTACTGCACTCCGGGCAGCAGCTGATGACAAGCTGAAGAAGCTGACAGCTGACCAGAGAGACGTGTACGACAGCTTTATGACCATGGTTGAGCAGAGGCAGGATCCCACAGCAAGCAGCAACATAATGTTCCTTGATGCTCCATGAGGGACAGGAAAGACCATCCTGAATCTTATCCTGAACAGGATCCGCTCCACAGGCAAAATAGTGCTAGCCACTGCTTCCAGTGTCATTGCCGCTACTCTTTTGCCGGGTGGGCGGACAGTAAATAGCATTTTCAAGGTCCCTCTGGATGCCAACAAGCAAGAAACGCCAACCTGCTCTGTCAAGCGTGGGTCAACGTTGGCCAAAGTCATCAAAGAGGCTGCAACCGTCATAATTGATGAAGCTCCCATGACCCACAAAGCTGTCTACGAGGCCATGGACTCTACGCTGCAGGACATCACCCAAGTGCACAGGCCAATGGGAGGCATCCCAACGCTGTTCTGTGGGGACTTCAGGCAGATCCTCCCTGTCGTCCTCAATGGCATCAGAGCCAACATTGTCAACGCCTGTCTGATAGCCAGGAGGATCTGATAGAAGCAGTCTACCCGGATCTTCATGCTCACTGTGCAGACTCAGACTGGTTAGCGGAAAGGGCCATAATCTCCTCCCTGAACGAGACTGTCAACAGGCTGAACAGAAAAATCGTAGCTGACTTCCCTGGAGAGGAAACTGTACAGATCTGTTGACACGGCCAAGAATGATGATGAGGCAGTCCTTTATCCACAAGAACTCCTGAACTCCATTGAGATTTCTGGACTTCCACCACATGAACTGTTGCTGAAATCTGGAGTCCCTATTATCATTCTCCGCTCACTGGACCCGCCAAAGGTGATCAATGGCATCCGATGTGTCTTCACCAGACTGCACAGGAACGTTGTAGAAGCGAAAATATCATGTGGCCCCCACAAAGGTGAACCGGTGCTGCTCCCCAGAATTCCTCTGGAACCCATGGACTCACCCCTGCCATTCCAGTTCTGACGGCTTCAGTTTCCCATGAAACCAGCTTTCGCTCTGACAATCATCAAGAGCCAGGGTCCGACATTTTCATCCCTTGGGGCAGACCTGACCGTTCCGTGTTTTACACATGGAATGTTCTACGTTGCAGCATCACGAACTGGAAACGCAGAAACACTGACTATGCTTGCGCCAAACAGGGAGACCAGAAATGTCTACCCAGAGGCTCTCCAATAGAGAGATACATGATACATCGTGAAAATGCAGTCTTTTCACAGAGTTGTCATGTTTGAGTTGGATTTAACGTCCGTGCCAAAATCAAGGATATGCAAACGGCTGGTCCGTCACATTAGACTGACACCTGCGGGGCCAGGGTGGACATCGGGGTGAACTACGGTCATTTTAGCTGGAAACATTCCACATTAAAATTTCCAAGACCAAGCCGGGATTCGAAACCACGACCTTTGGATCATGAGTCCAGCGCCTTATCCACTAGGTTATGGCGGCCCCTACAGATTTGTCATTTTGGAGCACTTCAATCGAGGAATTGAGAATGCATCGGTAAGTTCACAAAGTACAGGCATCCCTCTATGGACTGTGTATCTATGGAAAAAAATTCGTGAGGGAAAACAGATTGAGTGGCAAGAAGGGAGTGGGCGTCCGAAGAAATTGGGTGAAGTAGATAGGAGGAGGCTGGGGCAATTGGTTCGGCATGGGAAAAACGAAACAAACCCAAGCTGAATTTTATTGTATTGTCTTTTAAGTGGTGAGAGAGAGGGGTGGCCAGAAAATTATTGTACAGATATACCCGAGCGAAGCCGGGTACACCGGCTAGTATATATATATATATATATATATATATATATAGAGAGAGAGAGAGAGAGAGAGAGAGAGAGAGAGAGAGAGAGAGAGTGTGTGTGTATGTGTGTGCGTGTGTGTGTGTGTGTGTGTGTGTGTGTGTGTGTGTGTGTGTGTGTGATGTTCAGAATTAGCACAGAGCTCTAAAAGAAAAAAAAAGAAGGTATTGTTCAAGTTTTAAAAAAATTGTCTCATATTTATATGATTCTGCTTTTATGTAAACTAAGATTTGCTCCACGTGGAAACAGAAAAGCAGAAAGTTTGGGACTTGTAAAGATTACATCTGTGCTTATATGCTACCATCTAAGTGAAAACTATAGCAAAATTGAATCAATTACAAATTAAAAGTATGCATATTATTCGAATTTCGACGAATCTCCTGGAGATTGAATTATTTTCATCTAGAATGGCAATCATGTGCAGAATTTAGAAACATAATGAAACACTATTCAATGAACGTCCTAAAACAGCTTCATATTTTCGGTTTATGTTTTTGTTTGTGTGGTGTTTTGAACTGTGTCATCATCTGAACAACTTCAGTGGCATCACTCCCATGCCGCCCATTTCCACTCTCCGTCCAGAACAGCATTTCGATTTGTCATGTCGCAGCTCTGACACTGGCACCAACAGGAATCAGTCAATGTCAAGTCGTCATGAGGCAACCCACCAGAAAAGATGTTGCACTGCTCCCCAGTAAGGTAAGGTGATGTTGCTTATAGCCCAGCCGACCGCACAGGGGAGCGCCACCACGTCCGACATCCCCCATGAACTGACCCGTACCGGCCACCTCAACCTAGAACAGAGACGTGGAGAGGACAGCAGAATCAGGGCTGTCACCGCGCCGAAGTCAGCTCACAAGTCATTCACACAACCCTTTAAAAATGCACCTTCTAAAAACACACCGGACACTTTGTTAAAAGTCTTCCGTCTGTAAAATCTTAGATCAGATGAAAAATGTTAATCTCTTTTAGAAAGTCAAAGATCACATCAGGTGGGACATCTCTGAACAAGATTTTCCAGTCACTTTGGGTGTGTTGAGTGGTGCCTGTTCTGGTCACATATACACAGGATATCATCTTCTGTGCCCCATACTGAGGACAATGATGGCCTTGTCGTGGAGAGCGCCACCACGTCCGGCCAACGACCTTCCCCATGAGCTGGCCAGTGCCCGTCACCTCAACCTAGAACAGAGACGTGGAGAGGACAGCGGAATGGAGGTCACCGTGAGAGCAGGGCATGGAAGGCCACAATGTGAGACTTTTTCTGTATATGCTCAATAATGAGGATGAGATGACGAAGGTAATAGCTAAGGATTTCCATTCCGGTTGTGTTTGACTGCGTTTATATTCAAATGTTCACCCTGTCCAACAATTCCACCTTCTCCATCTGCCCTCGGAGCAGTGCCTGCCGTGCATGGCTGTGGGCATGCACCCACCCACTTGCTCCTACCCTCCTCCCTCCTTCCCCTTTCCACGTACCCTCTCCTCTCACCCCATCCCCTCCTCCGTCACCATCCTTCCTTAAACGCATTTCTGTCGCTCACAAACCTGTCTGCCACAAACTGACCGGTATGGCCAGTCCTGGTCGAGAGTGAGAGCGTTGAGAGGATAGGCGAGGGTCACTGCGCTATTATTGCTTCAAAGATAATTATAATCTGACTATCTCTGCACCAATCGAAACACGATCTAATGTTTAGGCAATAGGTTCAGTAAAAACATTGGCATCCGTCTTTACACCACCACCCCTCTCT
>CM065729.1:37247487-37279987 GCA_033310375.1 Conus canariensis | reverse complement strand
TATCGGTTTCAAAGTGAGGTGACTGCAGGCGGAAATTAAAACACATTTTAAAAGGAATTCAAAGTAAATCCGCCAATTAACATGGACAAACAAGTGACAAGACAAAATACGACGCGTTTCGACCTCATAGATCTTCTTCAGGCAAGATAAACAACATTCAGCATAACGAAAATTTGAGAAGATAAGTGATTGTTCGTTCTTCGTTTTCATTGTCCTGAATGTTGTTTATTATGCCTGAAGAAAAGCTAAGAGGTCGAAACGCGTCGTATTTTGTCTTGTAATTTCATTGTCCCTATTCATCATCATCATCATTCTCTTGCCCATGATGGGCGTAGAGGAGAGATGAGAGACACTCTCGAAGCCAGGCGCCGCCATCCGGCCCTGTCCTCTGCCTGTCGCATCAGCGTGGGGCCATCCATCCTGGTCCATTCTTTGATGTTGTCCCTATTAAGCGGCGGATTTACTTTAAAGTCCTTTTTCATATTTATTTCTGACGATATCCTTCAAGACAACGACAACGACGGCGGTGAAAATAATCACACAAAATGTTTACAGATCCATCTGTGATGAAGGAACAGGGCAAACTGTTTGTGTCGAATATCTCGGTTTTGTGTGTGTATGTGCGTGCGTGCGTGTGTGCGTGCGTGTGTGTGCGTGTGTGTGTGTGTGTGTGTGTGTGTGGTGTGGGTGTGGGTGTGTGTGTGTGGTGTGTGCTTTTGTTGTTATTGTTGTTGTTTTTCTGAACCAGTCGTTTTTCTGAACCAGCTCGTCCTTTGGCAAAGCAAGATACGGCAATGTTATCATTTTGTAACCGCTTGGAGCATCAAAGGCAAACAAATACTAACAGCTACAAACATAACAACGGTATAACAAACGTGTACGGTTTCAAAGGCAAATCCAAAACAACATTTATTACAAAAATGTTTTTCAATTGACCCAACAAAAGAACAAATACCTAAGAGCAGAGCAGGCATACTTCAGCTGTATGGTGGCTGCTCTGCTACCAAATACATGTATATATGACAACAGAAAACAACAAAAACAACAACAACAACAACAACAACAGCAACAACGACGGAAGAAATAGCTTGAATGGTAGATCTTTTGATTAATTAACTCAAAAGATGGGCTTTTAACTTTCAAAGGAAAAATACACAGGGGAAAAAGACTGACTGAAACACAACACAATAATCTAGAAAGAAGTCAGGAAAAACAGAAGGAAACAAAATTCTGTGCGCGCGCGCGTGCAAGAGTGTCATGTGTGTGAGTGCGTGTCTGTGAATGTGCGTGCGTGCGTGTGTTCACACACACACACACACACACACACACCACACACACACACACACACATATACATATATATATATATATATATATGTGTGTGTGTGTGTGTGTGTGTGTGTGTGTGTGTGTGTGTGTGTGTGTGCGCGCGTGCGTGCGTGCGTGCGTGCATGCGTGTGTATGTGTGTGTGTGTGTGTGAATAGAATGAATTTTATTGTCATAAAACCTCAGGGTTTATGTGTTGTGTGTGTGTGTGTGTGTGTGTGTGTGTGTGTGTGTGTGTGTGTGTGTGTGTGTGTGTGTGTAATTGTGTAATTGTGTTTGTGCGTGTGTGTGTGTTTGTGTAATTGTGTTTGTGCTTGTGTGCGTTCTTGCGTATGTGTGCGTGCCTGTGTGTGTGTGTGCGTGTGTGTGTGTGTGTGTGTGTGTGTGTGTGCGTGCGTGTTTTGCGTGCGTGCGTGCGTGCGTGCGTGGGGGTGTGTGTGTGTGTGTGTGTGTGTGTGTGTGTTGTGTGTGTGTGTGTGTGTGTTTGCGTACGTGCATGTGTATGTGCGTGCGCGCGCGAGCGTGCGTGCGTGTGGCCTGGCACACACGTGCGTGTGTGCTGGCGCGCTCGTGCGCGTGTTAGACGACGACCGATGCTTCATTAGTGGGGTTCCAGAGGACGATCAAGTTCTCGGTGGACACCTTAGCGCCTTGTAGGCTATGTGGCGGAAGGACTTGGACGTGAAGACCAGCAGGTAGAAGTTGGCGGCGTAGCTGAGGGAGAAGGCCATGCGAATGTAGACCTCGTACCGACCCATGAACTCCAGTACACCGGAGTACTCTTCCTGTGGAGAAAACAAACCGTGTCAGGTCAGTGTACTGAGGATCACGTCCACCTTTCTGTCTCTGTCCCTGTCTGTCTGTCTGTCTGTCTGTCTCCCTCTGTCTGTCTGTTTGTCTGTCTCCCTCTGTCTGTCTGTCTCCCTCTCTGTCTGTCTGTCTTCCTCCCTCCCTCCCCCCCCCCTCTCTCTCTCTCTCTCTCTCAAATAGTTTATTCACAAAGGCCAAAGCCCCTTAGAATGGGGATATATATATATATATATATATATATATATATATATATACATTGTGATTCATGTCGCAGATTGACACTGATCTTCAACATGCCACACAAACACTTCGCTTCTGAAAATGCTTTATATAAATAAGTAACCAACAGTTTAACAGTACTCTCATTTGATGATGACATTAACAAGACTAATCTGAAAAAGCAAGGATTCTTGAGATATTCTTGTGGTATGAGTGGGTCTCTGAGGTCTTGTAATATTGGACAAGTTAATATAAAATGGATTTCATCTTCTTTCGAATTTTGACACACTGGACAAATCAGACTTCTATCACATGACTGCCTGTAACGAAAATGATGAATGGCAATATCAGACACACCAAATTTGAACCTAGTCATCAGACGCTTGAGATGTTTGCCTATTTTCATTGACATATAAACAGGTAAACAGAGTAAATGACTAAACGCTCCATAAAATTCAAATCTGGCACTGTCTTGCACATGTGAGTTCCAATTTTGCCAACTACAGTCAATCAATCTTTCTCGGAACACCTGAATAAAAACATTCATATCACCAACACCTTGGTTCATCCATACAAAACCGAAACCATATTCATACAATTTCATCTGCACATTAGTCACCCAGTTTTTCTTACCTCTATTATCCGATAAACAATAAACAAGTGGGGTAACTTTTGCTCCCATAAGAAAACCTAACACAGAGTAACTTTTATTCAAGACTGGCACAGCCTTTTAAACTTGAATAAAGTCAGACAAATACATAGACGAACAATCTAACAGTGGGGGAGAAAACAAGCGCAGGCCAACAACTCAACTGTCTTCATAGTAATGACTTGGCAAAGATTTGAACTTAAGGAGGGGGGGGGGGGGGGGGGGAAGGGGGGAGTTTGAAAATGGAGAAACTGGGAACATGAAATTAAGAAAATATATTACAGATACGAAAACTCTTCACTAGCTGCATGAGGGAACCATCGTAATACCTTTTGAAGGCAGATATATTTGTATTGCCTGCTCCGAGGCCTTTCGTCCGCTGGATCGGAACTCATCAGGGAGACACGGCTGGTTGTGTCTGTGCTCCTGGCGTCAAATAGAGACACACCACAGTCCATAATACCGTGGTGTTCTCACCACCAAGGGTGCAAAAAAGAATCCAATAGCACCCCCAAAGCAGCCAGTGAAGGGTAGTAAATGAAACCAAACGAAAGTGTGCCTCACACAAAATGTTTACAGATGCATCTGTTTGATTTCCTGAGTCAGTTCATTCATAAATAAGAAAAACAAAACAGGGCTGCGAACATCGCCCTGTTTCACACCAGATGCACATTTAATGTAGTCTGTTAACGCTGCGCCAGATCGCACTCTTACCTTTACACATTCATACATACTTAAAACACATTCATAAAGTTCCCCATGAATACCGTTTTTCAACAGCACAGGCCATAGTAACGTCCTGTTAACTGAATCAAAAGCCTTTTCAAAATCAATAAAGGCAACATGTACTTAACGATTTAAACAAAACTGTTTTTGAATAAATGCCATCAGTGTGAACATATGATCAACAATAGAGTAGTTTTTCTTAAACCCAGCCTGGTATTCTCCTGTGATGTTATTTTCTTCTACCCACTCCTGTAATCGCCGGTTAATAATAGCACTATACAATTTACTGCAGCCATTACACAAAGAAATACCTCTTTAGTTATTTTGGGTCATTTGCATCTCATTTTTTATACAATGGAACAACAATGGATTCTGATCAAGTCCTAGGATATATCCCTTGATCAAATAAGGAATTAATGAATCTAACCAAAAAAATCTAGAAAGAAGTTTGACAGGCAAGCAGTTTTTATCATTTCACCTATAATTTCATCTGGGCCAGCAGCTTTCCGATGTTCCAACTTTCTGAGAACGACGAAAAATTCTTTAGAAATGGGACGATTTCGATTGTTATCACCACATTCATTTACGTAATTTTTATTAACCAGACCATCACTAGAATCAGCGTTTCCTTCGAGCAAATCCCTAAAATGATGAAACCTTGTTTCAAGACATATCATTTAAGGGTTGTCTTCTTTTTCCTGAAATTTTGTAAACACAATCCCAAAAATCCTTCTGACTGTTTACAGATTGGAGTGGTTCTGTCAACAAAGCATCATTATATTGTTTTTCCTTTCCATTTAACAGATGTTTATATTCTCGCCTTGTTTTGCAGTAAGACTCATGAGATGGCTGGGATAAAGAGCATCGAAATCTATTCAATAAATTGTACGAACATTTCTTTTACTAAATAGGCATTCTGTATCATACCAGTCATCTTCTTTTGAATATTTTCAAAAGCTAAATTCTTTCTTCAGACATTCTGCAGCCTTTATTACTCGACAATTGAAAACGTTTAGTGATTCCTCGATGTTAATATCAACCAGCCTTATAGCTTCTTGCATACGCACTTGCATTTCGTTAGAAAGAATTACGTATTTAAACAAATCAACATGACCTTCATTCCATACAAACTTTTCAACTGTAAAGCGCCTAGGGTTAATTTGAGAAGAGTTGTAGTTATGACACAGGCTAGTGACATTAAATTCTAAAGGCATGTGGTCTGATTCAATTTTCTCAGACACATACAACTCGCGACTACTTAAAATAATTGAGAACAAATCAAAAGAAAAAATAATCATTCACACTGCTACCGCTGCCAGAAATGTATGTGTAGCGACCTTCAAGATCGCCCTTACACACACCGATTAGAATACACAGTTTTAAAGCAGTACACATATTGAGCAGTATTTTTCCATAATTATTCAAATCAAAATCCTCAGAACTTCAAACATGCGGTGGTCCACTTTCATACTGATTATCATTTCCAGACCCATTTTCCTCAAAAATACAAGAAAAAGACACTGCTATTCAAGTCATCTTTAATCAAAAGTAAACAATCACACAAAAATTCTTCTAGCAAAGAAACTCCATTTTCCCTATCAAAAAAAGAATAATACGGCGAACTTCCTGCGGAATATATGCACACACATACATAACATGTTTCATTGTGCCAAACAAGGACTTATCAACAATAAAAGCAAAGAATAAATCCGATACCACATCCACTGCTTTCAAATAAGGACAGAGCTCATATTTCACGAGGCATACCAGTCCACCGGAACGCCTGCCACGAGCAGTGAACTTTAATGCTGGTTTACAGCACACTGATAGCCAGAGAACACAGGTGATTGAAAAACTTTAACAAATGTTTCGGCAAAACATACAAAGTCAAAACTAGAAACATAAGAAGTAAAATCGTTACTACACAATTTGGTAGGCAGTCCATTAATGTTCCAATGAAGAACGAAAATTTTCTTACTTTATTACAAACCTCAGAATATACGATATTTCATTTTCAATGGACATGGTCATGAACTGTACATCTGTGGAAGACCTGTGTTACTTGTACATCCAGCTAGCAGTGGTATTTCTGAGTTCTCAGAATGCACAGCCGGCCTGACGGTCAGTTTCACATGCTTCAGATTTACAGCACACGGTGGACACAACCGGTGTTGGCTCGCTGTTGGTTCCCTTTACTAACACGGAGACATCGCGAGGCACATTTGTGGACCGGCCGAGTTCCCATCTTATTTCCATAAATCTGTCTTTCGCGCCCAACCTGTATCGCTTGCCGTTGATGAGCAGGTAATTACAAATGAAAATAGCACGTTTACCGTCACTTCTTGCTTTTTTAAAGTGTGGGGTCAACTTATTTCTAAGGTCACGCACTTTGGTGGAGAAATCCTCGCAAATGAAAACGTTACTTCCTTTCAGTTTGCGTTTCGCTTTAAGAATGTGAATTGTTTGTGGAATACGCATCACGCAGTCATGGGAGAATCTGGCTGGTTGCTCATTCTATGAACCCTATCAAACTCAACCTCTTCAGACAATCCTAATTTATCTGGTGTGTGTGTGTGTGTGTGTGTGTGTGTGTGTGTGTGTGTGTGTGTGTGTGTGTGTGTGTGTGCAAATATACAGATGGTTCTGTTTTGAAAACAGACTTCAATACACCCCACTTCCTGCATGTGAAGGGCTCAGTATTTACATTCTAACAGTATCTCTTTCTCGTTCCCAGTTTGTTTGTTTTTTTCACTCTCCAAACTTTTTTTTTTCCTTTTCAAACCTCCGCCATTTTAATGACGGTGTAATACTTGACCTTTCACATATAGGATATGATGTGTATCGAAGTCTGTTTTCAAAACTGAGCTATTTGTATATTTGTGTACACACACACACACACACACACACACACACACACACACACACACACACACACACACACACACGCTCGCGCCCACGCACGCACGCGCGCGCACGCGCGCGCGCACACACACACACACACACACACACACACACACACACACACATGGACAGAGACAGACAGACAGAAAGAGACATAAATGGTTTGTTCATTTAGCATCTAGGCCTTAACAAATGGCTGAACAATGATAATGAATTAGTCAAAGACATTTAAAGAAGAAAATAGAAAAGAAACAAGCGTACACTTTTACATTGCAAAAGAGACAAACAACATAAACCAGCTCAGGACAAAGGACATACAAAGTTATAAATTATACCACGGGTATCCTGCCCTCATTTTATCAGAGTCATCTTTATTCCACCTTGTGTACTAGTTCATAGTTGCATCTCTACATTTAAAGCTAGGTAAAGAAATTTTGCAAACTGTTTTACCATTTTTGGATTGTCTGAAGACACCAACAATGTATATCTAAAAGCATTTGGCTCTCTAAAGTATTTGAGTGGTATAAGATCACGTCGAAGATCACTGAGGAGCAGGCAACACAAACTAAAATGAATTTCATCTTCTTGGTTATTTTTACACAGGGGACAGATTCATTCTACATCTCTAAAAGTTTTGTATCGAAATGAATGCGATTTAATATTACTCACTCCAAACCCTGAACTTAACAAGCGTCAATTGCAAAATACAGTTCCTGGGTGTGATTCGTTTTGAATGATCTATACATTGTAAATCTCTCACTTGAACAAATGCAACTGTCCCAGTCCTGCCAGTAACAATCTGTCAGTCTTTGTCTGAAACAATTTATGAAATGGTCAACTTATTCAACACCTATCCAAATCCAAATTTAAACAGAACTAATCGAATGTTGGTTACCCAGTTCTTTTTACTTTTCTCATCCAAATTAAGTAACATCAGGTAAGCTTTGTAGGGGAGGGGATTTTCATTTATCTGTGTTAGTTTGATACAGTATTTAATTGATCTAGTGTATGCATTCACATACAATGGGAATCTACCAGTATCTCCATAGATCATCGCAATAGGAGTTCTTTCTAAGACATCTAGAAAGCGTTTAAATGCAAACAAATGTACTTTTTCAATATATTTTATACTTTCGTCAAGACCCCAAATTTCTTATCCATATAGAAGTTTTGGCTGCACTCTAGCATCAAAGAGCTTACACGAAAATTCAATAGACTGGATATTATAATTACATATCTATGTCAAGATACCAGTAAGTGTTACTTTTGTTTATATCAACTTTTGATTTTGATTTAGTTGATTATTCATACAAATTATTCGGCTGATTTTGTAACCTTACTTGCCTTTCAGATATCAATATAATATCATCTGCAAATAACAATATAAAAAGTTCGACAAGAGTAGGTGTTAGTAGAGCCCCATGCCTTCCGTTGTTAATTATATCAGCTGCTAATTCATTTATAAACAATTAAAATAAAACAGGATTGCAGTTTATGTCATCTCTCTGAGGTGAATTATTTCTAACCTGCGTCTTTCAGTTAGTATATTATGCTTTTCATACAATCAAATAAATTTCATCAAATTACGTTTTTCTGTAGGATAGGCCATAGCAATTTCCTTGAATTGTTTATATTACTTTTTGCAGACGATATTCTTTCATTGTCTGAAACAGTAATTGGCCTACAGAGACAATTGAACAGCCTGCATTCGGCTGCAACAAGACTAGAACTTAAAGTCAATATGACGAAAACCTACATTATTGTTTTTCGCAAAGGGAGGTACTTGGCGCGTACTGAGAGGTGGACCTATGGAAATGAGACTATGGCCGTAGTTAATGCATATAAATATCTTGGAGTTTACTTTCCAACGCGACTCAGTTTTAGTTTAACGTGCCAAAGTATAATTAATAAGGAAAAAAAGCAGTTGTGGTAATCCTTCATGTGCTTTACAAATTGGAATGTAGTTCTTTTAGTTTGTTTACAAAATTGTTTGACACCCAGGTGCAACCGATAGCGCAATATGGTGCAGAAATACAGTAAAATTGTTTGACACCCAGGTGCAACCGATAGCGCAATATGGTGCAGAAATACAGTAGTACTTGTTTGACACCCAGGTGCAACCGATAGCGCAATATGGTGCAGAAATACAGTAGTGCTTGTTTGACACCCAGGTGCAACCGATAGCGCAATATGGTGCAGAAATACAGTAGTACTTGTTTGACACCCAGGTTAGTTAGTTAGTTAGTTAGTGTTTATAGGGTCCAGCGGACTACTAGGAGCCAAATCAGGACCTCAGCTATCATATCTAAGTCTCTAGATACAAATACCCACACTAGTATTAACACATCGCTTAAAATTTATGAGGACAAAAGCACAATTATCTGTTCAACTCCGACGACACCTGTATACATAATTAAACACTATATTTTATAAAATAAGTTTACCTCTTTCAAAAAAGAAAAAATAAGATCTACTGAAATCTCACGAAAAAGAACTGATAAATCACTGGTGGAAAAGAACTTCTCTCTGATACACATCAAATCAGCACATTCTGTCAAAAAATGATTAACACTGAACAAGCTGTCACACGCAACACACCATGGGGGGTCTTCCCCTCTGAGTATCCAACTGTGCGTTATATAGCTGTGCCCAATATGTAACCGTGACAAAACCGATTCCTCTTTACGGTTCCGTACCACCGATGGGAAAGGATTGGTTAAATCTGGGCAAATTCTAAACAATTTATTATGAATTTGATTACACCATTCACTCTGCCACAGTTCACGACAATACAAACTAGATTTATGACGTAGATCAGAGTGAGGAACAAACTGCATAGGCCTCCTGGAAAGACTTGCACCGAGAGCTTGTTTGGCTGCTTTGTCCACCACTGAGTTACCATAGATTCCCATGTGGCTGGGGACCCACAAGAAAACTATATGCTTTCCCGAAGAGACAAGCTGAGTATGAAGATCATGAATATCAGCCAAAACCGGATGTGAAACTTCTCTTGTCGATAAAGCCGACAATGCCGACAATGAATCCGATAAAATAAGGAAATCATTCTGATCTGACCTGGACACCGCACTGAGGGCCAGATTTAAAGCCTTCAGTTCAGCAGTATAAACAGACGACCAATCCCGCAATCTTAACAAAGTAGGCTCCTGAAAATTGTTATCACACACAATGGCAGCTGCAGCCCTCTCACCTTTTTTAGAACCATCTGTAAAAATCTTGATAAAATCTTTATAAAGTTCACATTGCCCAAGATAAAGTTGTTTATATGCAGCACTCGAGGTGACCTCCTTTCGAAATTGAGTTAAATATAAATTAATCTCTGGATTGGCGACTTTCCAGGGAGGTACATCAGTCTGTAATGGACCGTCATCAACAGCATCAAGGTCAATGCCAGCTGCCCCGAAGTGGGCAAAATACGAATACCCAGTGGAGGAATCTCATTTGGCTTTAGATCATATTTGGCTCTAAAAGGCGGGTTCATGACAATATCATAGGCAGGGTTTTCTGGATTAGCCCTCAGTTTCAGATAGTAATTCATGGAAAGACACAACCTCCTTAGCTCCAGAGGGGGTTCACCAGATTCAACATACAAACTCTCTTTTGGAGATGTGCGAAATGCTCCCAGAGCAATCCGCAGTCCTTGATGATGAATTGGATCAAGAGCTTTGAGGTAAGATTTTCGTGCAGAACCATATACCACACACCCATAATCTAGCTTTGGTCTCACCAAAGCCCGATACAATCGCAACAAAGTTCGCTTGTCTGCACCCCAATCAGTGTGACTAATAACCTTCAAAACATTCAAACCTGACTGGCAAGATTGTTTAATGTACTTAATGTGAGGCAAAAAAGAAAGCTTATTATCAAAAATAACCCCCAAAAATTTCACTTGTTTGGAAACTTTAATTACTTGACCATTGAGACTGATAGCTGGTTCTAAGACCTGAGATCTTTTCCTATGGAAATGAATACACTCTGTCTTAGTAGCTGAAAACTTAAATCCATTTTCAGTAACCCACTGCTGAACACGATTAACACACAACTGAAGTTGACGCTCAGCTGCAGCCAAAGTTTTCCCCTTGCAGAGATGGAGAAGTCATCAACAAATAATGACTTATCAATTCCAGACTTTACTGACTGGACGATGTTATTAATCTTGAGATTGAACAGAAGTGGAGAAAGGATGCTACCCTGAGGGACACCCATCTCTGCTCAAAAGGATCCGAAAAGGTCGAATGAAGTCTAACACTGAAATGCCTGTTAGACAAAAAATTAGCAATAAACATTGGTAAATTACCTTTGAAATCAAGTGCCTTCAAATCCTGAAGAATTCCATGCCTCCATGTTGTGTCATAAGCTTTTTTCTAAATCAAAAAGAATAGAAACTACATGTTCTCCATTAATCAAAGCATTCCTGATAAAAGACTCATATCGAACCAGGTGATCAGTAGTACTGCGGTTGTTCCGAAATCCACACTGGGAAACATCTAAGGCCCCCAGACATTCTAACTGCCATAACAATCGAGAGTATACCATTCTCTCCATAGTTTTACATAAGCAACTAGTGAGAGCTATAGGACGATAGTTGTTAGGATCCGAATGATCTTTCCCTGGCTTAGGAATAGGGATAACAACCGCCTCTCTCCAAGAAGGTGGAAAATACCCTGAACACCAAACATGATTAAACAGAGACAACAACACCTTTAAACCCTCAGCTGGCAAATGTTGAATAAATTGATAATGAATGTCATCTGGTCCAGGAGCCGAGTTGTTGGCTTTCAAAATGGCGTCCTTTAACTCATCCATGCTGAAAACACAGTTGTAATCCTCAGAACTATCTGGCACGAAGGAACAAGATTTTGACTCTGCTGATCTTTTGATACGCTGGAATTCCTTGCAATAATGATCAGCTGACGAATTTTGATGGATAGTAACAGCTAACAAGTTAGCAACCTCCTTTTTATTAGTAATAATCGATCCATTTACTTGCAAACATTTTATAACTGATGAAACCGACTTTCCCTTAATCTTACGGATTAGTTTCCAGACTTTCCTTGAATTGACCTTAAAGGACAGATTTGAACAAAATTTTTTCCAAGATTCTTTCTTCTTAGTTTTAAAAGTATACCGACACTTAGCCCTACACGCCTGATGTTTAACTTTGTTCCCCACCATAGGAAACCTAGCAAAAAGTCTTTGAGCACCTTTTCTCTTACCCTTCAAAGTTTTGCACTCTTTATCATACTAAGGGGTCTTAACATCATTTGGTTTATCACGGGACTTGGGAATAGCTTCCTTAGCACTCTCTACAATCACTTTAGTGAACTGCAAAACAGGATCATCATAACTCCGCAACAGATTCATAGGCAGTCTACTTAAAATCTGTTGCTGATAAAGACTCCAATCTGCAGAGTGAAACTTCCATGTTTCCCGAGGGGACTCCTGCATTTGCTTTGCAAAATAAATAAAAATCGGAAAGTGATCACTCCCGCTTAGGTCCGAATGAACCTGCCACTCTAAGTCCAAAAATAAGGAAGGGTCGCAAATGGACAAATCCAAGTGAGTCAAAGAACCAGAAGGAGAACAAAAGGTCGGTGAGCCTGAATTCAGAAAACAGAGATCATGATCCGATATAAAATCTTCAAGAACTTTCCCTTGAGAATTGGTGCAGTTACTTCCCCACTGTGGAGAATGGCCATTCAAGTCACCCAATAAAAGAAATGGGCGAGGGAGCTGAGAAATTAAACCATCCAACTGACTCTTCGAAATCACAGAAGATGGAGACAGATACAAACAACATATCGTAACGACCTTGTTTAACGAGATACGAGCTGCCACTGCCTCCAGATCCGTCTGAAGTGGAATTTCTGTATGTAGTACCGAATTATGAATATAAAGAGAAACTCCTCTCCTTGAAAAGTCTGCAGAAGCTGGCTTGAGTAAGCAGGAGAAACCAGGAATCTCATGCTTCTTACTTGCAGTTAAAAGGGTTTCCTGAAGAGCAATTACCGAAGATCTATACTCTGTCAATAATAGCTCAAGGTCCCGACAATTTGCTTTAACTCCCCTTATGTTCCACTGGAGTATGTCCATGTTAGGTTGTTAAAAGAATATCTATCAGCCCTCTTCTCCAGAAACTTCACTGTCCACCAAAGAACTAAAACGGTTCTTCAAGACAAGGTCAGAAGCCGATGCTCCTGATAAATTTCTAAGTTGTTTGTTGCCATGCTTGGAATTTGCTCTTACTGGACTGAAACCTGCTGCACCAAATACCTGACTTCGAGATTTTCCCCTAGGAGGGTCTGGAGTCCGAAAAGGACGCTCCTCACTGCGTGCCTGTCTCGTACTGCTGTTATTGGCCTGTGAGCGAGGGGACATCTCTTTCCTCCGATCCTTCACCCCTGACCTCTGATCCACAGCACTTTGTACAACTGAAACACTTCTTCCCTCACCAGCAGGGACTGAAGCCTGTTGTACACTGCTGGACGGAACACTATTGCATTTCTGAGACAAAACCTCAACTGATTGTTCAAGTATAGTAAGCCGATCCAAAACCGATGACAACAATTCTGTCAATTTCTTCTCCAGAGCAGTGAATGGAGCTGCTCCCAGATCATCACCCGATGACCGGTTTGCAGAATCGTTAACCACCTTCTGTGCATAAGTCGCAGCCGAAGGAGTCCTGGCCTCCACTAACCTTCTAGCCTCAAGAAAGGAACATTTCCTCTCAATCTTTACTTTCTGAATCTCGCATTCCTTTTTCCACACTGGACAACTTTTTGAATTTGCTGGATGATCACCCTTACAATTGACACAGTATACAGCATTTATACAAGATTCATCATGCTTCTTCTGTCCACAGTCACGACAGATCTCCTGACCCCGACAAGCTCGGCTGGAATGCCCAAAGCGTTGGCACTTGAAACACCGCAAAGGAGATGGTACAAAAGGCGTAACTTTCACTCGGACATAACCCACTTTGACAAACTCTGGAGGAGATGGCATAGCAAAAGTCAAGAATAGCGTGTTGGTTTCGATTAAGTCACTTCCTTTAGAGATTTTAACTCTATGGACCTGCAGAACACCCTGACTTTCCATCTCAGTCCGAATTTCTGATTCAGCAACTCCAGCCAAGTCAACACATCTGATTACCCCTTTCGAGTAGTTGAGAAAGGGGTGAATGGAAACCTTAACTGTGATCTGCATGAGTTGAGAACCATCCCTTTTCAGCAGCAACCGAGACGCCGCTTCCGTAGCACAGTTAACAAGGTAACTACCAGATCGGAGTCTTTTAATCATTTTAAATCCTGTGGACGAAACTCCCTCGAACCACATGCAAACAGCGACGGAGAAATCCGAGCAATGGATTCTTTCGGATCTTTTGCTTCCACTGAAAGGAAGCTTGGCCATGTGTTTTGGATACCCTTTCTCTTTGCCACTTCTCTAATCTCATTATCTGAATCTGAATCTCTACTCATAGTCTCGTCCATAAGCGTGCCATGTCCATCATCATTTCTTCTCTTTTTGTTAGGGGGTAGTTGTTTAGACGTCATAATGAAAGAAAAAAACTTCACCTCCCCTACTCCCCACCCGCCATCGAGTGCCCACAAGGGCGATGCCCCTAAGCGGTCCTCCAGCAAAGGGAAACACCAGGGTTATAGTGCAGGTATACACCGCGTGGCACGCGCTCCACCCCATCCACCAGGCTCATGACCAACTGCCGGGAACGGACAGGAGGCCACTCACCTGGCTTCCAGGACAAGCAACGTGGCACACGGTTTGACCCATGCCATGCCCACACTGTGAAGGCGACCGGTTGACAGCATTGAGCCCCATGCTGCCCCCCGTCTAGGGGAAGTCCGGGCCAAAGTGGCGTGTTGAGGGGCGCGGATCCTACTCCGAGTCCCTCTCAACCACCAGGACACCATTCTCCCCCGACACGGGTCGCACCGCACGGTCAACACGGTGGACCAAGAGGCCACAGAGAAAATAGAAAGCGCTACAGAAGACTTGTGAAAAAAGGAAAAGAATAGGATAAAGATCCGTAAAGGCAGAAGATAGACAAAACAGAAAACTGCAGATTAATAAGGAGAATGTTGAAAGAGAAATGCAAGTGAAAGAACCATGGGTAGGCAGAAAAAACACAAAAAACAGAGAAAAAGAAAGCCCACTTAAAACAAAGTCCCACCCTCAAGGGGCACAAGAGGGTGACCCTGAGAACTAAAAATAAGACACCCCACCCAGGTCCCCCAGGGCAGACCCCGGTGGGGGGACACCCAGGTGCAACCGATAGCGCAATATGGTGCAGAAATACAGTAAAATTGTTTGACACCCAGGTGCAACCGATAGCGCAATATGGTGCAGAAATACAGTAGTACTTGTTTGACACCCAGGTGCAACCGATAGCGCAATATGGTGCAGAAATACAGTAGTGCTTGTGTGACACCCAGGTGCAACCGATAGCGCAATATGGTGCAGAAATACAGTAAAATTGTTTGACACCCAGGTACAACCGATAGCGCAATATGGTGCAGAAATACAGTAATGATTGTTTGACACCCAGGTGCAACCGATAGCGCAATATGGTGCAGAAATACAGTAGTGCTTGTGTGACACCCAGGTGCAACCGATAGCGCAATATGGTGCAGAAATACAGTAAAATTGTTTGACACCCAGGTACAACCGATAGCGCAATATGGTGCAGAAATAAAGTAAAATTGTTTGACACCCAGGTGCAACCGATAGCGCAATATGGTGCAGAAATACAGTAGTACTTGTTTGACACCCAGTGCAACCGATAGCGCAATATGGTGCAGAAATACAGTAGTGCTTGTTTGACACCCAGGTGCAACCGATAGCGCAATATGGTGCAGAAATACAGTAGTGCTTATTTGACACCCAGGTGCAACCGATAGCGCAATATGGTGCAGAAATACAGTAGTGCTGAATGAAAAAGTACATTTCATTTGCTATGAAACATTTTCTGAACGTGGACACCAGAACTCCAAATGATTTTGTGTATGGTGAGCTAGGAAGATCTCCGATCTATGTAAACTCTTATATAAGATGTATTAAATACTGGCTGAAATTAATGCAGATGGATGGATGTAGGCTACCTTTGAAAGCTTACAAATTATGGTATAATTTGGACAGAAGTGACAAGAAGACGTGGGCTACAAACATTCGTCAGTGCTTGAATTCATATGGGTTTACATTTGTTTAGGTTAACCAGGGTGTTCAATGTATTTCAAGTTTCATGAAATCCTTTAGGCAAAGAGTTATAGATTGCAGGTGGCAGGATTGGTACGATCACATACACCAGTAACAGATTTGCTGAATATCGACAATTTAAATCTACATGCATGATTGAACCATGTTGGAATTAGTATGAACAGATATGTAAAAAGTGCTTTGACTAAGTTTAGATTTGGTATTTCTGATATTGCTTGCCATCGTTTTAGATATAGACTTGAACATGAACGAGCAGTGTTATGTCTATTGTGTAGGAGCTAAAGAGGATGAAATTCATTTCTGTTTTGTTGTCACGTTCTCCAGGATCTTAGAGAGCAACTAATCAAACCTAAATATTTTAATGATCCATGTAACTTTCGATTTAATCTGTTATTGTTGTCTAGAAATGAAGCCACTCTTTTAAAACTTGCAACGTTCATATAATTATGAAGCTTTGAAAAGATTACGAACAGCAACATTGTAGCATGTTACAGTTATAATTTGTTTCCTTGTTCATTCGTCATAAGCAAGTAAGTATGAAATTTGACACGATATTTAGAGTACTCCCGAAGCAATTCTTGTCATGAATTTGATTTCATTACCAACTGTGTCACCCCCTTCAGTTAGGGGCTTTGGACTATACTGAATAAATTATTTGTATTCGCATTCGTGTTCGTATCCTTCCGGGATGTTTTCCCGGATCTGATTTTTTAGTTTTTGAAAGAAATCAAGAAGATTCGATTTTCACTTTGAGTGTGTCAGACTCTTCTTTATTCGCTGGTCTTTTGCTCTAAATGAATAACTGTTCTGGAGTTTTAACTTTACATTTCAATTTTCTCTCTCTCTCTCTCTCTCTCTGTGTCTCTGTCTGTCTGTGTCTGTGCGCGCACGCGCGCGCGCGCGCGCGCGCGCGCGCGGTGTGTGTGTGTGTGTGTGTACTGATAGCATTTTAGCCCGATTGGCTTTTTGTGGTCGGCAGCAAGGTTTAAAGCAACATGAGTTGAGTTGATTTGATTTGAACCGTCTCCCTGACAGAGCGATCTGCTCTCTCCCTCCCCGGAAATACGCACCATGGATAAACTCTCTTTGTACGACACCCAGGTGAGGGTGCACGTGGTTATGGCGTAAGGCGTGAGGGTGATGAAGGTGAACAGGGGAAGTAACAGCAGGGCTCTGGCCGCTTTGCCCATCTCCGTTTGGCGACTGACCGCGTTGGCTTCTCTGCTGACCCCCGCCCTTCTGTCCTGAGGCACAGTCGGGGATCTGGGCTCTTGGGTGTGGGTCGTCTCGTTCCCATCAGGTGCACTGGCTGGTCCTGTCATCTGAAGCCTGTAAAAAGACGTTCATCACACGCATGTATGTATACACACATATGCACGCACACACACGCATGCACGCACGCATGCATACATAACGCAAATGCACGCATGCACGGACAAACACGCGCGCGCGCGCGCGCAAATACAACACACACACACACACACACACACACACACACACACACACACAACGACTTTCTTCATTTTTACCATCGACACTCTCTTCATTCTGATCTTCAACATCACGATCACAATCAATCCCAATCATTGTCACCACCACCACCACCATCACCACCAACCAACCAACCCACCAACCCACCTCTTGCTCATCGCTCGCTTGATGGCGATCAGGGTGTGAGAGTTGAGGTAGAACAGGGAGAGGGAGGGGAGGATGTTGTTGAGGAACACCTCCACGAGGGACCACACCCACACGGAATGGCCCACCACAGCGCACACCTGCTGGGTCCCCACTTCGTAGAAGGAGATGAAGGCAACAGTAGGCAGCTGTTGCAGGACGCAGACTCCGAACACCACTCCACAGGCGATGCGAGCGTTGCGCACAGTGCAGAACACCTTCCTCTTCAACGGGAACACCATGGCCACGAATCTTGTTGACAGAGAGAAAAAAAATACCATCAATATTTTTTAACAAGGAACTCCAGTCTGTGGCTGTCTGTGAAGAGGAGAAGGGTGACATGAGACCGGATATTATTGTTCTCCACTCAGGTTCATCAAAACAAATATTTCTGGTTAGTTGCAAAGTGAGGCGAGTGCCGGCGAAAATTGAAACCAATCTTAATAAGCATTTGAAATAACTCCTCCAATTTATATGGACAAACGAATTACAGGACAAAGCACGACACGTTTCGATCTCCTGGGTCTTCTTCAGGCAAGATAAACAGCACTCAGGACAACGAAAATAAAGAACGAGCAATCCTTTATCTTCTCAAGATGGGCCTAAAATTGAATGATTCTGATCAAACTCACTGTGCTATATGAAAGCGGAATGGAGCAAACTCACATCTAGAAGACTGAGAGGTGTGCCAGTCTAGCCAACAGCTTGAGGGAATCCGGCTTCTTGCTGTAGAGTTTGGAGCAAGCGGATTTATAGGCTCTTTGGCCTATGATCTCATGAAACAGCTCGGGTTTTCAGGTGAGAAGAAGACCAGAATCCTGAAGGCAATGGCAGAGGCAGCCAAAAGAGTTCCAGCTGGATCTGGTGGAGGAGGAACAGAAGTGGACTTCACAAGTCTTAAATTTCCCAACATAGAGTAGGGGTCCGTCAGCGATGCGGATAAGATATTCATCTACAAAGGCACGCCTTTAGACGTCCACCCATCCATAGGTTGCGGTTTGCCTTTAGACGCCCACCCATCCATAGGTTGCGGTTTGCCTTTAGACGTCCCACACCTCCATAGGTTGCGGTTTGCCTTTAGACGCCCACCCATCCATAGGTTGCGGTTTGCCTTTAGACGCCCACCCATCCATAGGTTGCGGTTTGCCTTTAGACGTCCACCCATCCATAGGTTGCGGTTTCCAATCCCTGCAGTGTCAGAGGGAAAAGAGGGGGGGGGGGGGGGGGGGCGATGAAGGGGGTGGGGGGGGGGGTGGCCGCAGAAGGGCATCTGGGAGTCACGACCTGGATGCAGCCCGGCCTCCTTAGAGTGTAAGGAGTTCAGGGCCGAAACATTTGTCTGAGGGGGATTTCTTCGCTGAAGAAAGACCTACAGCTGTCAAGCTCTCTCTAGAGTTTCTTCCTACTGAGAAGAAATGTCTCAAAAGCAGCTTTTATTTTCCACTGGCTGGAGGTTGGGGGGGGGGGGGGACTACGTGTCGTGTGGAGAACTGTAGCAACAGCACGTTCTCTGTTATGGATGGGTGCTTGGTGCGTGTATGTCTGTGTATGTGACTCTCCCAGAAATATGGATGCGTGTTCGCGCTTTCCTACCACACACACCCACTCAACCGCGCATAGACAGCCAGGCAACACAACCGTAATTCTTTTGCGACGACGCCGCGACTGTCAGTAGGGGTAGTGACTTGCAAACGTCGGTGAAACGATGCAGTGTCTGTCAGTAGGGGTAGTGATTTGCAAACGTCGGCGAAACGATGCAGTGACTGTCAGTAGGGGCAGTGACTTGCAAACATCGGCGAAACGATGCAGTGAAGTCTCTGCCTACAAGGAAGTAACCACTTATGTGACAGCCCGATCACACTGAAGTAGCACTCTGCTACTTTTGAGGCACCAGCCTCCACTTTCAAGAGCTGTGGCTCCGTTACTGCAACAAGGGTCTCACAACGCGCAAGATCGACGACACGAAGGGTCTCACGACGCGCAGGAACGACGCTGACGCTGCAGGTCGTTGTCAACACAGGCGGTGGTTCTGACTAGGCAGGACCAGCGCAGGGCGCAGCTGGCGAACAGGACTTGGGGTCTTGAACCCGAAGCGACGACTTCACTCGCAGAAGAGGCGCTGGCTCAGCTGGCTTGTCGGGTCAATACTGCCATGCACCAGCCTCTCGCACACCCGGCACTGTGGAGAATGGGGACACACAACAGGCCCTGTAACCAAGGTAGGGACAACCAGTTCCCAAGGACACCAGGGTCAAACTCAATCTGGGCGAACTGAGAAAACTTCTTTGCTATCTAGCCTACTATCCATAGTCTTTTAATCATACTCACAGTTAATAATGGCTTCCTATCTTTATCGTAAACAGAGCACTTTATCTACAGCCAAAATCGACAAGGTTTCAACAAAATGAAACACTTTACTTCTTTCAACATTACTATCTCAGAAGTTCAACACGCTGAGACGTCATCTTTCTCCAGATTCATAACCTTCGCGTTAGCGAGGAAAGATACCATATAGATCTTTTCGTAATGAGCGATAGTATAACCAAAGATTTCCACAAAGACCTTCACAATGAGCAAAAGTATAAGTCATTACCTTCTCTCATCTCGCTCCTAAACAAAAGGTTTTGATCATTTCACAAGATCATACCTCTCAAGAGAAAACGTTTTCATTCATCTTTCTTTTTCATTTTTATCAAAAACAACTATTCCCCATTATCAACATTCATCTTATGTTACGGATGGAATGAGTGTGTTGCGGGTGTCTGACTGACTCTCACACAGAAATTATGGATGCATGCACGACTTTTCCAATTCACATACACACACCCACTCACCCGAACATTGACAGCCAGGCAACAGAACAACACTTTTTTTTTGTTTTATGCTGCCCGAGCCATCAGACAAACATATGTAATAAATATAAGTTCATCAATAGGTCGGCATGCCAACCATAAGGCGACACACAGAACTATATTGTCATGTGATGTAGCCTCACATGGCGACATGTGACGTTCCGTCGCATACGCCCTTATTTGCTATAAAGCATTTCCCTAGGTAGGGAAGAGGAAAGGTAAAAGCAAAGAAAGTTTGAATGGCCTGACCAGTGTGATCGGTGTCGCTGGTGGCTATTAAAACAGTTCAGTGAATGGACGGACGTTGTCCATTGGTCAGCAACCATGGGCTGGTAATGCGTAGAGTTAGACGAGTACTCACTGAACGTGAGCGCAGGAGGAAAAAAAGAAAGTATGGGAAGGAGATGGCTTGGGGACACTGACCGGACAGGTTGTTTGAAGAACGAGTTCCACCTGCAATTCACCATTACCAGGTGAGGTATAGACAGATGGGGAGAGAAAAAAAGAGAGTTAAGAAAAGGGGAAAAGGGAAAAGAATTTATTATTATTCAGATTTTGAAATAGATTACTTACACGGACTTCATTCGTGTTTCAGCCCTTCCCGGTGCTGTGGCAGTACCGGTAGTGGTACAGACAACTGTGGCAGTTGTGTGACATCAGTGCTGTGGCAGCACCTAAGTACGAAGAGGTCGACGACAGCCGGAGTCGTGAGAGACTTTAAAGATTCTGTCATGTTGACCCACAAAGATTGTTGTCCTTCCCATAGATTAGATTTTGTTTTGTCCCCTTCCCCAGGACCGATAGCCCCAACCTCTTCCTGCTCTGATCTAGCAGGGGGGGCATGGCGTTGGGGAGTCGCTAGTCCCTCCCTCTCTTATTACTATCTAATTCTTTATCTTTCCTCTCGTTTCATTTGGATTTTTCCCCTTTCCCCTCTGAGTGTGGGATCGACTTCACCTCCGTCACTCAACTAGTGTAGGTGGTGGAGTGGATTACCGCTCAGTCCTAATAAACATTTGTTTTCTTGATTATCTTTTGGGTTTGGGGTTGTTTTTTGTGTGTGTTTTTCTGATTGTATATTTATTAGATTAACTGTTTATTGCATTGTGTTAGTATATTTTGTGTATTATTATTTGAAGACTTCCCCGTCTCCAGCTTTATGGGAGACAGTTGCCATTAGGGTGCTGTCTGAGGGCCTCTTTCTCTTTTGTTGATTTCCTCTTTCTACACCGGACCTGTCTATTCTTTCATTTCCTTTTCACCCCCTTTAAAAAAAATCTCCAAACCTTCTCTTCAATATGCACCTACCTAGTTTTCTTTTCATCATTGTCATCTTTTAGGTAGGATTTCCCTTAGTGTACGTTTTCTCCCCCTCTTTTTAATTGTTCATTAATTCATTTGTTTTGTAACTTTGTATTCACTTATTGTTTAAGGCGATTCATTTGTTTTGTGAACTCATCTATTGTTTACCAATGAACTAAGTACGAAAGTAACAAGTACAATAAGAACAATTAAGAACATTAACATTATAAAGAATTTATTTCCGGGAAAAAATTTATATTTTCTGTTTTCTTTTCATTCGGAAAAAAAGAGTTATTAGTATTGGATTTTGTTGGATTTTTTTTTTTTTTTTTTTTTTTTTTTTTTTTTTGCTGTCTTTTTCCCTTTCGGAAGGAATATTGGTGAAAATCTCTTTTGGAAAGATCACATTGTCAATTCTTATTAGTGCTTCTCTTTTGTAAGCCTTTATTATTTTCCTGTTTATACCGGCATCTAAATTCTTTATTTGTACATACTGTAACAAAGTTTTTTTTTTTGTTTTTGTTTTTGTTTTTTTAAACGTATATAACATCACATATCGCCTTATTTTAGTCATATTTAGTCATTGTTTCTTGTTTGTTTGTGGTAACTATTCATGATGGAAAATTTTGATGAATATGTACGACAGGCCGAGCGTTTAGGCTTTGAAGGTGATAAATTAGCAAACTATGTCCAACAATGTATGGATAGGGCAGAGAGAGAGAGAGAGAAGAGAGAGAGAGAGAGAGAGAGAGAGAGAGAGAGAGAGAGAGAGAGAGAGGAAAAACAAAGACAGCTAGAAGAAAAAGATAAAGAACGAGAAGAAAAAGATAAAGAACGACAAGAAAATCTAAAAAGATTAGAGTTTGAAGAGAAAAAAACTACAGAAAGAGATGGAACAAAAACAATTAGAGTTTGAAGAAAATGATAAGGAACGGCAGTTTAAACTGAGACAACTTGAATTAGAGACTGATATGGAAATAAAAAAAATTACAGGCATCGAGAGAACCTCCACCACCTCCACCGGGCGGTTCCGCGGGTACATTTCATCCGAAGTCAACATACATTCCGAAATTGCCGCCGTTTGAAAAAAAACCGACGATATTGACAGTTTTCTTTTTCGGTTCGAGAACCACGCTACTTCTTGTGGTTGGCCAAAGGAGAAATGGACGTTGTTTATTGCGTCGCTGTTTAAGGGAAGTGCTTTGGCACTATACCACACACTCGCGGCAAATGAAGGGTTGACTTGGGACCAGTTAAAAGAAGAACTCTTAAAGAAGTTTCAATGTTCAGCTGACCGTTTTCGTGAGCGTTTCCGATCTATTCGTCCTGACAAGGGAGACTCATTTCCGTCTTTTTTGATAAGAATGAGTCACTGTTTAGACAGATGGATAGAATTAACAAAGACGAATAAGACTTTCGAATCGCTGCGAGATTTGCTACTTCGAGAGCAACTTTTTCAGAGTGTCAGCAAAGATTTGTCCACTTTTCTTAATGAAAGACAGTTCGATAGCGTTGACGAAATGTGTCAGATGGCGGATCAGTACTGTATTGCTCATCCGGATAAAGGTGTTGCCCGCAAGGAAAATTCGTCCCTTTCCGAGTCTCACGCAGCATTTCAAATGCATTCTGGACAAGCAAACTTAGAAGAGGAAATCGCGCTTCATTCCAAGGTCCGCACTCTTACACGTCTTTTGACAACAGACAACGACGTTTCCGTGGTCAAGGCCATGTCGATTCTGGCGATTTCCATCAGTACCAATACTCACCACCGGAAAGACCTTTTCCTTTCCGAGGGCGTGGTGAACAAAACCGCGCAGACCCTTTGGTCCAGTTCGTGGACAAGGTCGAGGTTCACAGACTAACGGTAACCAGTTGTCCGCCGACCAAACCATGCGTTGCCATTTTTGTGATGGCAAATTCCATTTAAAACGGGACTGTCCTTTAAAAGGAAGTGGAGCAAAGACTGGATTTGTTTCCACTACATGTGAAGGTCTTGTTTTGGCGCCAGATCAGTCCATTGATTGTCTTCTTTTGGAGGATTGTGCCATTAATGGTTTACAAGGTTCTGTTTTGCGAGACACAGGTTGCACCACAGCTGGTGTAAGGAAATGTTTTGTTCTACCAGACCAGTATCTTGACAGTGTTCAGAGATGCAGATCATTTGGAAAAATTGAAACTTTTCCACTTGCAAAAATTTCCGTTGATACACCATACTACTCCGGGTCACTTACCGCCTGTGTTATTGAGAATCCAGTTTGCGATTTGATTTTGGGAAATCTACCAGGTGTTGCGACAGTACATGGTGGTGCCTGAGGATCTTTCGTTCCTTGTCTCATCAGTACAAGGTCAAAAGTTGTAGAGCAGGGAAAGCCAACAAAACCGCTCAAGGTTTCAAAACTGGATGAACTAAAAGTTACGCCAGATGTTTTGAAGACCATGCAGAGAAGCGACGAAACATTGACGACTGTACTGTCTACTGCAAAGCAGAGTGTCTCTGACAAACCAATGGACAAGCCGACATACATACTGGACTCTGACATCCTCTACAGGCATGTACCTGGACAAGACAACAAACAGATTGTGGTTCCCAAAGTGAAAATGGCAAATGATGAAAAGGTGTTCCATGTAAACATGCTAAAAAAGTATGTTGAACGTACAAATGTTGCCATTAATGAGTCAATTGAATGGATATGTCCAGTGTCTGGAACAGAGGTGGCTGTTACAGAAATCATTGATTCTGATTTTGTACCTGATGTCACATACAGAGACAGAGCAAAGACTGTGCAAACAACAAATGTGGGATTGTTAACATCTACCAGTATAGATGACACTGTACCTCTGCCACTCTTTCTGTCAAGGGAGAAACTTATCGTGATGTCATTGTGTGTGATGATCTGTCTTTGATTCAGAAAGAACAATTGGAAGGTATTTTGAAGGACTTTCAGGATGTTCTGACCGATACCCCAGGGACAGTGACAGCAATTGAACCCCATACTATTCACTTGAGTACGGAAAACCCAGTCCGAGTCAAACCATACCCTCTCCCATTTGCGAAAAAACAGGTTGTCGAAAGAGAGATTCAAGTTATGTTCGGGTTGAAAGTTATTGAACCGTCCTCGTCGCCATACAGCTCACCAGTTGTATTGGTGGACAAACCTGATGGCTCGGTGCGGTTTTGCATCGATTACAGGAAGTTAAACAAAATCACTGTGTTTGATGCAGAACCTATCCCAGACATTGAGGAACTTCTTTGTCAACTGTCAGAAGGAAAATATTTTTTCAAAATAGATTTGACTAAAGGATATTGGCAAATCCCGATGGCTGAAGCAGACAAGGAAAAAACAGCTTTTCAGACACCTTTTGGACTGTTTCAATGGACGAAAATGCCATTTGGATTACAAAACGCCCCAGCTTCTTTTGCCAGAATGATGCGCGCACTAAAACTTCATGAGTGTGGAGCAGTAAGTTTTTTTTGATGACATTTTGCTTGCTGCAAAGTCATGGAAGGATCTTCTGGAAAACTTGAGAGCTGTTTTTTGTAAACTCCGGAATTTTGGTCTGACGGCTAGGCCGTCCAAAATTCGTGCTGGATTCCAGACTCTTGAGTTTTTGGGTCATGTCATTTCTGTTGGGAAAATGACTCCAGAGGAAAAGAAAGTAGAAAAGATCTTGGCCTTGAAGAGACCCAGTACAAAGAAACAGATCAGATCACTCATTGGATTGTTGTCCTATTACAGAAGATATGTACCGCACTTCGCGACCTTGACAGCCCCTTTGAGTGACTTAACAAAAGGAACAAAAAACAAAAGTATCGTCTGGTCAGATGAGTGCCAGAAAGCTCTGGAATGTGTTCAAAACACCCTCAGTTCATTCCCTGTGCTACTTTTGCCCTCTCTTTCAGAGGATTTTGTTTTGAGAACTGATGCCAGTTCCAAAGGCATGGGAGCTGTACTGTTGCAGGAAAAGAATGGATTGTTACACCCTGTCCAATATGCAAGTAAAAAGTTCTCTAACACACAAGTCAAATACTCAACAATTGAGAGGGAGTATCTTGCCATTGTTTGGGTTTGTGAGAAATTTGCCAGATTTCTGACTGGAAGACAGTTTCGGTTACAAACCGACCACAGGCCATTGACGTTTTTACAGTCGTCCAAGACCAAAAATAGCAGGCTGTTAAGATGGGCTTTGTCATTGCAGGAGTTCAAGTTTGACATTGAGCCATTACCCGGCACTCAGAATATCATGGCAGATTTTCTGTCTCGTGCGTGAGTGCACAGTATCCTTCGTGCTGCTGTAACTGCTGTTTGTTTTCATTGTGGACAGACTTTTTTTTATTCTGCTGTTTGTTTTCATTGTGGAAAGACTTTATTGACATTTTGGCAGGGTTATGTCTGCTACTGTCAATCTGAATTGATAAGTAGTTGTGACTGATCTTTCTCCAAAAGTGCATATGTATTGGCATTGGTGTCTCATTGTAGGATGCTACTTTGTGAATGGGTGCAGAATATTTAATCTGGTGTGTTACAAGTGCTTTTTGTTTTTTTTCACGTCAGTCCATTGTGAAGAATGAAAAAAAAAGTGTTTAACTTTCAAGTGGACTGCTATATTGCATATTCTTGCTTGAAGAAAGACTTTTCACTTGGCAAATTTTTCTCATCAAGTGAGTCATGAGGAAATTCTCATTTTGTGATGATGTTGGGACATATGATTATGTGACAACAGGCTAGAAAAATGTTTACATTTTGGTATATATAAACATGATTGGCATTTGGAATAATCAGTATCATTATATGTTCTTCATGTATGTGTGACTTGTGATTTGTGATGATGGAGTATGAATTTGTATTTAAAAAAGTAAACAAAACTGATTGTACATTTTTTTTTAAACTAAGATTTTGAAATGTGAATTTGGATCTTTATGATGCTCATAAAGGTTAGTTCTATGCATTGATGGAAACTTTTGTATGATGAAAAATTGATGATTGATGGCTGAAGTTGTCTATTAACCAGATATGTATGTGCATTAAAAAAAAAAATTTCTTGGCAAAAGTTTTTTTTCACCCCGGGATGGGGGGTGTCATGTGATGTAGCCTCACATGGCGACATGTGACGTTCCGTCGCATACGCCTTATTTGTTATAAAGCATTTCCCTAGGTAGGGAAGAGGAAAGGTTAAAGAAAAGAAAGTGTGAATGGCCTGACCAGTGTGATCGGTGTCGCTGGTGGCTATTAAAACAGTTCAGTGAATGGACGGACGTTGTCCATTGGTCAGCAACCATGGGCTGGTAATGCGTAGAGTTAGACGAGTACTCACTGAATGTGAGCGCAGGAGGAAAAAAAAGTATAGGAAGGAGATGGCTTGGGGACACTGACCGGACAGGTTGTTTGAAGAACGAGTTCCACCTGCAATTCACCATTACCAGGTGAGGTATAGACAGATGGGGAGAGAAAAAAAAAAGAGTTAAGAAAAGGGAAAAAAATTTTATCATTATTCAGATTTTGAAATAGATTACTTACACGGACTTCATTCGTGTTTCAGCCCTTCCCGTGCTGTGGCAGTACCGGTAGTGGTACAGACAACTGTGGCAGTTGTGTGACATCAGTGCTGTGGCAGCACCTAAGTACGAAGAGGTCGGCGACAGCCAGAGTCGTGAGAGACTTTAAAGAATCTGTCATGTTGACCCACAAAGATTAATTGTTCCCCCTTGAATCAGGACTCGGATGAAATTCTTATATTTTAAGCCATCTTTTTGATTCTTCTTGAAAATGTATACATGGTTTCTCCAGTGAGGAGGAGAGACCGTTGAAAGAAGAATTTGTAAAATAGTATATAAAATGAGGAAATTTGGTCCCAGCTAGTGGATCTGTGGAATGTTTGTACCTTCACTGGAGTGGAGGAACATAAGATTGAAAAGTTTGAAGAGTTGATTATTGTTTAGTAAATTATTCCCCGGAGAGGAGGGGGAGAAGAAGAGTTATTGTAGTGCGCCTTCTGGTTGTTTGGAGAGATTGCGTGTGCACGGAGTGAATGCTGGGCTGAGTGCGGGCATGCATTTATGCGCAGTGTGACATATGTATATATATACTACTTCCAGGTACGCCAAACACAGGGCGCACGACACAAAACATATCTATATATAACTGGCTATCTACTAGCGCTGCTGGTGCTGGCCACGTCCGGTCCAACACAGTTCTCAGAACGGCGCAGGGCTCCAATGATGACGAGGAGGATGCTAAAGACGACGAAGACGATGAAGACGACGTCTACAGAGTCAAGTCCAACACAGGATTAATGGAACTTCACAGAACTGTGGCTCAAAAATCACTACCACACTGACGGCGTCTCTGCCGACGACAAGGCGACAGTCTCACACAGGAGCTGTAGCTCACACAACAAAACAGAACGCAGCAACGGCCTAGCCAACAGGTCGCTGGATCAAATCTCGGGAGCGGCACTCTGGCTTAGCAGCAGTGGCATCTCCGGCCCAACTGGCTCAGCGGGTAGTCGGGTGCAGTGGCAGGTAGGGTAGGTTTTCTTTTTTTTTTTTTTTTTTTTTTTTTGTGGCTTTCCCAACCTCTGGACCACCTCAGAGGCAGTGCACCCACGCTGCTCATTCCGAAACCCCATCCACAGCCAAAGCCCGGTCGGCCCCGCCGCAGCCCCGGCACCGGCAATCCACAGGGAGCAGTCAATGTCAAGTCGTCAAGAGGCAACCCACCAGAGGAGACACTGCACTGCTGCTGAGTCACTTTGGTGGTGTTCAGTGGCGCCTGTTCTGATCTAACATACGCAGGACACCACCTACTAAGCCCCCTACTGACGACAATAATTGCGTAGGCGCGGAGCCGGCGTGAGTGAGCTCTCCCTCCAGAGGGCACCACCACGTCCGTCCAACGACAGCCCCCATGGACTCGCCGATACCGGTGACCCCAACGGAACCAAACCAAGGCCACAGACGTGGACAGGACATCGAAATTGAGGTCACCATGAGAGCAGGGCATGAAGGGCCACAGAATTTCAGACATTGTTTTTTTTTTTATGCTGATCGATGAGAATGAGGATGATTAAGATGATGCTACGGATTTCCATTTCGGTCTGAGACTACATGACAGGGCTGTACTCAACGCTTCCTTTCATAATATATCCCGGCGTCAACCAGGCCCAAGAGATACAGGCACCTGCAGTGTTGGTCAGGAAATTTGAGCAACACTCTCAGAAACGCATCCATTAAGTGGATGAAACTCGACTGTGTGGTCCCAGTCTTCCCAACTGAGTCCGCAGCAAACTCAACTCTGGGTAGGAGCCGGTCGGGGCAGAAAACCCCAGATGACTCTGATGGGATTCTAACCCACGACCTCCCAGCCGGGAGTCCGCGACGCTAACCACTTCGCCATGGCGGCTGGTGCAGGTAGGGTAGTTGTCGGCACTCAGGCCAGCCTCTCCACGCTGACACAAGGTGGAGAACAAGGGGGCAGATCACAGCTACAGCCCCGACCCTCAACAAGTGGCAGCCAGTCCCCTTCAGACCAGGGTACACTCCTACCTGGGGAAACTGATTAACTACCTTGATTATCATGGCTACTATTCATTACAATAACGACTACATTCATATTCATTAGCCACATCACATTCCACTAGAACTTCGGACAAACATCAGCATATTCTTTCTTCATAACACTACAACATTCCCTTTTCCGGAATCACAACACTACACAGGAAAGGATTTCAATATAAACCTTTCAAAATCTAGTTTTCCAAATTGGGGGAAGAATTCCCACCTAGACCCTTTTCGATAAACCATGAATACAATCATTACACACAATTAATGGTTACTTTTCATCAAACTATGAATGTCTTTCGTCACGACAAAAATGTTCATTTCTTTCTCTTCTATCACGACAAGAATGTTCATTTCATTTCATATAATCACCAGATTTTAGAAGGTTTCTTTTTTCAAAAGATTCATCTACTTCAATATATGTAAGGGAAAGATTTCCACACACTCTTGTTTACCAACACACAACTATTCAATATTCATACCAAGAGTGAGTTAAATACTCATCCAGATCAAAAATCAAAACCAGCATATATGATAGTCTATGTCGCTCACTTTGGGAGCTTATTATCCATAGCATCAAAACTCTTTTTCTTTTCGTAAAGCTATGAACTAGCCAAACCACATTGGAATAATCAACACCTTTTTTTTCATCATGAAGTTCATAACTAGTTAAGTCACAGAATAAACAAAATCTTTTTTTCCCCTGAAGACCACTTCCTTTAACACTCACTTCATCTATTCATGTTTTCCGAAATAATTTCGTTTTGCTACCCTATCAAGTCATTAGGATAACAGAACACAACAAATACTTTTCTTTTCTAAACAAAACCTTCACAATGGGCTGAGAAAGATTCAGTCGCTCCTAAACGGGAATACGGCTTCGGTTTGCTAATAAATAAATATTGAATAATAAATACCTGACTGCCACCAAAAACAGATAGGAGTCCCTCTACGGCTTCTGGGTTGTTGCGTTGCCAGAATCACTGCAGAGACTGCCTAACCGTTTCAGCTCACCCGACTTAAACAGAGCGCAGGTGAGCAGCAGTCAGGTAAACTTTTCAACCGGCTTCCGGACGACTACCTTCCGGTTAGCACGGTTGCACGAAAATTTGTGACTGGACGGGAAACGATCCGTCACATCTTACATACATGACACAATCTTTGCACATTCTTGTTTAGCACCAGGTAGATGTTCACTATACATCACATCACATCACATCACATAACATAACATAACATAACATAACATAACATAACATAACATAACATAACATAACATATAAGCTGTCTTTAAATAACTCTCAACATGCTTTCCATGCATTCCCATCCATCAGTTATAGATACATAAGAGAAAGGTTATTCATTACTGGTATCCATCAGCAATACATGCATATGAGAAAGGTTTCCATTTAGCTCCCCACATCGGAATCTAGAATGCATCAAAAGGATTTCCGTTTGGCATCCCACATTATAAATCAACATAATTCGGGAACACCGTGAACACACGACAGTTTCCATTGCTCACCTCCAGAGATCACCATCGTAACAAAGCAACACTGTAATGTAATTCTACAATGACAAGCAGAATATTCATAAACGTAGGAACCAAAAACAAACAAACAAACAAAAACAGAGAGAGAGAGAGAGAGGTGGAGAGGGAAAGAGTATGGTAAGTAGTGGAAGGGGAAGAGGGACGGTAGACAGGGTGCGGATGAGCGATTTAATGGAGAAGGTTACATGTTTAGACGGGGTGTTCAATTATGGTTTACAGAAGACTTTGCGAATGGACATTAATGGCTTTAATTGAATAATCAAATTGCTGAGGCATAAAATGTATACGTAATTGTTTCTTGAAAATTTAATTTCAAAGCGAGGTGTCTGAAGGCAGATATTGAAGCAAATTTTAACAAGAAAGTTTATTAGTTCCGCAAGACAATACAGACAAACAAATTACAGGACAAAACACGATGCATTTCGACCTCTTGGGCCTTCTTCAGGCAAAAACAAACAACATTTAGGACAATGAAAACGAAGAACGAGCAACCACTTTCGGCGCAAAATGGGTGTTGAACGAAAACGAGGCCATTGGAAAGGGGACCATTGGAGTTAAAATAATAATGATGACAAAAATGATATGATAATGATAACAATAACAATAAATTGATGATAGTGATGATGATGATGAAAATATTTAAATAGTAAGACGAGGAATACTGTTACTTTTGGTGATGATATGACGATACTAGTTGCAGTACTAATGGTGGCTAAACACAGAAGGGGAGAAAGGAGAAGGGTTGGAGGGTTGTAGAACAGCAGTGTTTGTTTGTTTGTTTTTCAATTATTATTTAATGGTATAATATGATATTGATGATACTAATTATGGTAGATTGATAATAATGCTCAGTAGCAAGGAATAGAAATGATCAATGAATAAAAAGCAAACAAAACCAATGGGTGGTGATCATAATTATAGTAGTTATACGTAGTGATGTTGGTACTGATAATAATGATTGGAAAGAATTGGAAGTGATCAATGAGTGAAGGGCTATGATTGCTATTAGAACAATTAAAGAGGGGTGAGGAAGGGGGGAGCTCACATACCTACACCTACACACGCATATGCACGGGGAAGAGGGAAGGAAAACTCATGCAAACAGTATTATTGAAAAAGTAAACAGTACTATTGGATGATGATCATTGTCATAAATGAAATAATTTTGGTATTAATATAATAATACTGGTTGGGAAGAAATGGAAATGATCAATGAGGAAAAAAAAAAAAAAGCTTTAACGTATTCATATTTTGTAGACTCTGTGGAAGTGAATTCCAGGCAAATGTTCCAGAGTAAGCTAGGCTTGTTGTGTATTAATCAATGCGTGGGTAGGAGAGAAGGAGAGCCTATGAGAGGCGTCGTCAGTCAGCTGCCTGTCCCTTTTGTACCCCCTGCGCACTTGCTCGGATTGCCCTGGCAACGGGACTAGCTCATGTCTGTGGCAGACATGGTCAGTGCCTGCTGAATGTCAGCAGTGTTGGATCTGCGAACTGTCCACGCTGTGTGGCGTCTGAAACCACGTGGCTGGAACAGTCAGCACCACAGCATGGGAAAGTCGCTCATGCACTTCGATTCCCCCTTTTTTCAGATTTTCATACCTGACTTGCTTCCAAACTGGTCGTTCGCGAGATTAGCCAGCTCTTCTTTCATCTCTTCCAGTTACTGTTCTTGACAACGGTCG
>CM065729.1:37184987-37239987 GCA_033310375.1 Conus canariensis | reverse complement strand
CACTGCAACAGGACAGACAGACACTGCAACAGGACTGATAGACAGGACAGATAGACACTGCAAAAGGACAGATAGACACTGGAACAGGACAGATAGACACTGCAACCGGACAAATGGAAAATGCAACAGCACAGACAGACACTGAAACAGGACAGATAGAACACTGAAACAGACAGGACAGAGAAACACTGCAAAAGGACAGACGGACACTGCAACAGGACTGATAGACAGGACAGATAGATACAGCAAAAGGACATATAGACACTGCGACAGGACAGACAGAAACTGCATCAGGGCTGATAGACACTCCAACAGACAGGACTGATAGACACTGCAACAGGACAGATAGACATCGCATCAGACAGCACAGACAGAACCTGCAACAGGACAGATAGACACTGCAACAGGACTGATAGACACTCCAACAGACAGGACAGATAGACACTGCAACAGGACTGATAGACACTGCAACAGGACAGTCAGACACTGCAACATGACAGACAGACACAACAACAGAACAGATAGACACTGCAACAGGACATAAAGACACTGCAACAGGACAGACACTGCAATAGGACACATAGACACTGCAACAGGACTGACAGACACTGCGACAGGACAGGTAGGCACTGTAACAGGACTGACGGACACTGCAACAGGACCGATAGACACTGCAACAGGTCAGACAGACACTACAACAGGACAGACAGACACTGCAACAGGACAGGTAGGCACTGTAACAGGACTGACGGACACTGCAACAGGACCGATAGACACTGCAACAGGTCAGACAGACACTGCAACAGGACAGACAGACACTGCAACATGACTGATAGACACTGCAACAGGACAGAAAGACACTTCAACAGGACAGACACTGCAATAGGAGAGACAGACACTGCAACACGACAGACAGACACTGCAACAGGACAGATAGACGCTCCAACAGGACAGGCAGACATTGTAACTGGACAGACACTGCAACAGGACAGACACTGCAATAGGACAGATAGAGACTGCAACAGACAGGACAGAAAGACAGGACAGATAGACACTGGAAAAAGGACATATAGACACTGGAACAGGACAGATAGACACTGAAACAGGACAGATAGACACTGCAACAGGACAGACAGACACTGCAACAGACAGGACTGATAGACCCTGCAACAGGACTGATAGACACTGCAACAGGACTGACAGACACTGCAACAGGACAGATAGACACTGCAACAGGACAGACAAACACTGCAACAGGACTGATAGACACTGCAACAGGACAGACAGACACTGCAACAGGACAGACAGACACTGCAACAGGACTGATAGACACTGCAACAGGACAGACAGACACTGCAACAGGACTGATAGACGCTGCAACAGACAGGCCAGACACTGCAACAGGACTGATAGACACTGCAACAGGACAGACAGACACTGCAACATGACTGATAGACATTGCAACAGGACAGAAAGACACTTCAACAGGACAGACACTGCAACAGGAGAGATAGACACTGCAACACGACAGACAGACACTGCAACAGGACAGACAGACACTGCAATAGGACAGACAGACACTGCAACAGGACAGACAGATACTGCAACAGGACAGACATTGCAACAGAACAGATAGACACTGCAACAGACAGGACAGAGGGACACTGCAACAGGACATATAGACACTGCAACAGGACAGTCATTGGAACAGACAGCACAGACAGACACTTCAGCAGGACAGACAGACACTGCAACAGGACAAAGAGACACTGCAAAAGGACAGACAGACAAGACAGATAGACAGGACAGATAGACACTGCAACAGGACAGACAGACACTAGCACTGCAACAGGGCAGACACACTACAACAGGACAGACAGAGACTGTAAAAAGACAGCTATACAGGACAGATAGACACTGCAACAGGACAGATAGACATTGAAACAGGATGGAGAGATACTGCACCAAGACAGACAGACATTGCAACAGGACAGATAGACATGACAGATAGACACTGCAACGGGACACAGAGACACTGCAACAGATAGACACTCCCACAGATGGACACTGCAAGGGGACAGATAGACACTGCAACAGATGGACACTGCAACAAATGGACACTGCAACAGGACAGATAGAAACTGCAACAGGACATGTAGACAGGATATATATAGATACTGTTACAGGACAGATAGACACTGCAACAGAAAGACGCTCCAACAGATAGACACTACAACAGGACAGATAGACACTGCGTCAGGACAGATAGACACTGCAACAGGGCAGACAGACACTGTAACAGGACAGGTGGACAGGACAGATAGACACTTCATCAGGACAGATAGACACTGTAACAGGACAGGTGGACAGGACAGATAGACACTGCAACGGGACAGATAGACACTGCAACAGGACAGACAGACATGACAGATAAACAATGTAACAGGACAGGTAGACAGGACAGATAGACACTGGAACAGGACCGATAGGCACTGTAGCTGGACAGATAGAGAGGACAGATAGTCTTTGCAACAGGACAGATACACACTGCAACTGGACATATAGACACTGCAATAGGACAGATAGATACTGCAACAGGACAGATAGACACTGGAACAGGACAGACAGGCACTGCAACAGATCGACACTGCAACAAGACAGATAGGACACTGGAGCGACACAGATAGACACTGTAATAGAGACACTGCTACAGATAGACACTGCAACAGGATAGATAGACACTGTAACGGATGAACATTGTAACAGATTGACACTGGCAACAGAACAGATAGACACTGCAACAGATAGACACTGCAATAGGACACATCGACGCTGGGAACAGGATAGACACTATAACAGATAGACACTGGCAACACGATAAATAGACACTGTACCAGATAGACAATGCAACTGGATAGAAAGACACTGTCACAGATAGACACTGTAACAGATAAAAACTGCAACGGGACCGACAGACACTGGCAACAGGACAGAGAGACACTGCAACCGCACAAATGAACACTGCAACACAAGAGACAAACACTGCAACAGGACAGAGAGACGCTGCAACAGCACCAATAGGCACTGCAACAGGAAAGATATAGACACTGCAACAGGACAGATAGACACTGTAACAGGAGAGATAGACACTGCGACAGGACAGATACACACTGCAACAGCACAGACACTGCAACAGGACAGATAGACACTGCAACAGGACAGACAGACACTGCAACAGGACACGAAGAGAGGACAGACAGACCTTGCAACAGGACAGACAGAGACTGCAACAGGACACATAGACACTGCAACAGGACACATAGACAGGACAGATAGACATTGCAACAGGACAGATAGTCACTGAACAGGATAGATAGACACTGCAACATGATAGATAGACACTGCAACAGGACAGATAGACACTGTAACAGACATGTTTCATAGTCGCTAAAACTTCAGCCAGAAGAGATCCTTTTTATTATCTCTGAGCAACAAGCAACAGAGCCATTCATGCCGTAAGTACGGCACTTGATAACATGATGGTTAAACTACCCGATGTATTTCAGGTGGATAAAACGAGGCTATACTAAGGGCAGACAGCCATCCTACTTGATTTTTCACCCCAGAGCTTTTTCTTTTGTTTACTATAATATCTCACCGTAATCAAATGTTTTAAGATAATGCCAATTAAGAAAATACTCTAGAGACAGCCAGACAGCATGAGGACTTTCCAAAACCATTCGACAAGGAACAGTGCGAGGAGAAAGAAGGAGAGGAAGACAGAGAAACAGAAGGGATGACAACATCAGTGAATGGACTGGCCTCACACTCAGCAACTGCCTAAGAGCGTCTGAGAACCGGGAGGAGCGGAGGAAGCTAGTTGCGAAATTTTCTGTGGCGCCCAAACGGTCTCCAAGACTTCGGGATGGGTGATATGTGGTGATATGCGAAAAATTTAGCCTTATGAAGTTCACTTTTGTTCCTCCTCGACCAGATCCAGCTGGAATTCTTTTCAGCGGCCTCCGTCATTGCCTTCAGAGTTCTAGTCTTCTTTTTACCAAGAAGTCCCGCCAACCTGTATGGCAAGGACTTTGGCTTGGAAGCTAGATTCCCTTTAGCAGCTGGCTGGATTGGAATACTTTTCAGTTTCGTAAATGTGAGCTTACTCTATTCTGCTTTTATAAGATATAGTGAATTCAATCAAAATCAGTTGTTTCAAGGACCCTGAGCAGAGTCCAATATCCGGACTCCTACCACACTTGCTGGTGATCTCTGGATGGTGTTCCCATTCTGGAGGGTCTGCTGTTTACTCTCTGTCATCCATTCAGTCAAGGAAATCCGAGTCTTGATGTCACAACTGTTTCAGATTTTGTTTTGGGCCACACGCCGTACAGAAGGTCGATGTTCGAGCTTCTGGTGGCGTAGTGTCCCTCTCGTTGTGCTAGCCGCGTACACGATCTCCTGAAGCACTTGGCTCTGTTAGTACCTTCCCTGGATTGGCGCTGCTTTGCATGAACTCAGGACATGATCCACTGTTAGCTTACCCCCTGACAGAGCAAACACTCAAGATCACCTAATGAATGGAACAGCGAGGTTCAAAAATGCAAAATGACACTGAAATGTTGAACTTTCGCATTTTCGAGGCCATTCCCCACTGCGTGACGCACCCCGGAAAAAAAAAAAAAAGGAAAGCATGGTTGTGCACTTTGAACCCGCATTGAAAACTCACCTTTACAGGGTGCTTACCCTCTAGGCCACTCAGTTTGTAATCCAAATTAATTACTTACTTGATGATCAATTACAGGGTCCACATCTTACTATCGAGTGTGTGAACGGGATAGAATATGGAACTAATTCCGATCACGATCAAAATGAGAATAAACGATCGAAATTCAAGATTTCGATAAAGGCTTGTATTCAAAAATATCAAATACGTTCACACATCTCATACTTACCCTTGGATCAATAATAGATGAAGCTACAAATAACAGAGTTCAACTCTCTCTCTCTCTCTCTCTCTCTCTCTCTCTCTCTCTCTCTCTTTGACCTCATGAATTCCCCCCTTATAAATGCTTATAATTACACTGATCCAGAGAAAGCGCTAGAGTTTGGGCTACATACGTTTAATTCTGTTTATGACAAGCATGCGCCACTCAAAACGCGTAGAGTTAAACATAGTGCACAACCAAAGTGGATGACTGATGAAATACAAGCTGCTTGTTTCTTACGCGACGATCTGTTTGAAGCAGAAGGGAACTCGGATGGATTTAAAAGGCATGCAACGTAATAAAGTCAATTCACTCAAACGGACAGCAAAAATGAAATTTTTTCGTGAACTTGTAGCCAACAAACAAAATTCGAAGTCCATATGGCAAGCAATAAATGAACTTACGAATAAAACTTCACAGTCAAAGATAAGTCCCATAATCAGCATAACACCAAATGAACTCAACAAACACTTTACAACAGTTGCAGAACACATTGTCAAAGAAAAGAATACTGACTCAAATGAACTACAAAAATTGAAAAACTTTTGTAATGCTAAGCACATTCGTTCAGCTCCACCAGTTCCACCTATGACAGTCAGTGATGTTTACAAAGCTCTATGCCAATTAAAGCAGACAGGAAGTCGCGGACTTGACGGGATTGGTGGAAAGATTCTGAAACTATCAGCACCTCTTACCTACATTTACAATTTATGCATTGATAATTGCCACTTTCCTGCTCAGTTCAAAGTTGCAAAAGTAATACCCATTTTCAAATCTGGAGACAAATCTGATCCATCGAACTATAGACCTATATCTATTTTGCCAGTTCTTCCCAAGCCCTTGGAAAAACACATAAATAAACATCTTTGTAACTGACCACAAATTGTTATGCAGGAAGCTTTTATCATATGGTATAACAGGAAATACGTTCCATCTAATCACATCCTAGAAGACCGTCAACAAACCGTTTGTGTCAACAACAATTTATCAGAGAAGCTACCTATCCAACATGGCGTATCCCAGGGTTCTGTGTTAGGCCCGTTGCTGTTCTCAGTTTATATAAATTATCTCCCTCTTTATACTGAGGATTCATGTGAACTCTTTTGTGATGATACCACTGTCCATACAAGTAGCTCCAGCTTAGAAGCTGTTTTCACCTCATTACAGAAGAATGCTAATATCTTAATTAATTGGTGCAATGTAAATCACATGTCACTGAATCCTAACAAAACAAAACTAATGCTGATAACAACAAGGCAAAGAAGACAAAACATAACCACGCAGCCTCCATCTGTTTTTGTCAATAATCAGGAAATTGAAGTGGTGGATAACCATCGAGTTCTAGGCGTATATGTTGATAATAATCTCTCTTGGTCTTATCTTCGCAGTTAATGTAAATCAGTATCCAGACAAACATATCAGCTGTGCAGGATTAAGCATTTCTTAAACCTTCATGCCAGGAAATTATTCTTACATGCACATATTCTCTCTTCAATCAATTATTTTCGACACTATTTGATTCTGCTAGCGCTAATGCCATGAAACCTCTTACGAGTGTCTACAAAAGAGCACTTAAAGCAGTTCTATTAAAATCGTCTAGTCTTAGTGAAGGGGATTATATTAAAGCACGGGGCCCTTCCGCTAAAAAGAAATGTTTGCTGTCAACAAATGTTTGCTAATGCAAAAAATTGCATCGGCTTTAGCACCACAAACTCTTCAGTCTAAATTTAACAAAAACCCGAGGGATTCAACCAAATTCCAGGTTCCCACACCTAGAATAGATCTATTTAAAACAAGCTTATCTTACTCTGGTAGTGTGGTTTGGAATTCACTTCCACTATATTTCCGATGCACCCAAAATGCAGAATCCTTCAGGGAAAAAACTAATTACACATTTCACAGCAGGTCATTACTATTAGGGATAAAATACATATACCAGAGCACACCCTTTGCTTTAGCACCACAAGGTCATGACCCCCAGAAGGAGACAGACCATTGGCGCGCACACGCGCACACGCACATACACGAAGACCAGAGGCGAAGGTTAAGTGACGACATAGGGGATGCGAGTAGAAAACAGCCAATGAACGCGCACGAAAAAAGCAGTATCAGTCAAGATAGCCTATACGTAACACGCGACACACCCAAAACAGGGAACTCAGAAATAATCCGAGACAAAGAGGAAGAAACCAAAACAAACGGAATTAGCGTAGAAATCGCACCGAGAGAAGAGGTTAGCATGACAACGGCGGATAAAGAAGACAAAGAATTAATGTCCGACGAAGATTACATCGACACTCGCGATTCGCTATCAGATATAGAGCAAGTCAATGAGGCAGAGAAGAGCCAGGTCGAAGAACCATTGTAACTGACAACAAGGTCGAGAAAAGAGCGAGCATAATCGCTAAGGGCCCTCAACTAACTTTGACAAAGATGTTAAGTATGAGACCACAACCGAGGAAAGCAAAACCCCCAGCCAAACGTACCACGAGACAATCTGGTGGACGAACAGAACCACAACAAAAGAAAAAATGAGGAAGAGGCCAAAGCCCATTACAAAATAAGAGATCAGAACAGGAAAATAAAGAGAAACAAGAAGAAACAAGACAGAAAAATCAAAAGAAACCATCACAAACAGGAAAACATAGAAAAAATATATAGGAAAAGAAAAAACAAAAACAAAACAAAAAAAAATTGTCCCTCTTAATCTGGAACATAGAAGGCCTAGTAAATAAACTTAATTATTCAGATTTCATTGATTATATTACATCTTTCGACATATGCTGCTTAAATGAAACCTTCACTCTTAACTCTTTTGAGTTTGACATTTTCTTCAAAGACTTTGTATGTTTCCATAGCCCCGCAACTAAATTAACACAAATGGGTAGACCATCGGGGGAGTGATAACACTAGCAAAGAAAACATTAGAGCAATGGACACAAGCATAGAAACAAATATGAAGAATATAACATGTGTTAAAATAGCCAAAGAGGCTATGAATACGGATAATGATGTCTTATTTTTCGGGTTATACAATCACCCAACAGACAGAACATTTTATATAGGTAAAGAGTACACAAATAGTATTGAGATGCTAGAACAATTCATATTAAAGATGTCAGATGAAAGTCAAGACTATTTATATATCATAGGAGGTGATATGAATGCTAGGATAGGAGAGTGGGGTTTAAACGTAGAAGATGATAGTAGCGGAGAAGATATAGATATTGAATATGTAAGACAAACATTAGATACACATGTAAATGGTTTTGGCAAAAGGCTGATAGAATTTTGCACAGTAATCAATCTACTGCCCCTAAATGGACTATGTATTAAAGATTTTGACAAAGGCTATACTTTTTATGCGGACAGAGGGAACAGTACTATTGACTTTTACTTATGTTCTCCTGAGTTAACCGAAAATGTGAAGGCATGTGATATAATAGAAAGAATAAAGTCCAGTCATATGCCAGTGAACTTGGTAATCGAGAGCGGAGAAATAACTAAATAAGAAGAGGTACAGAAAAGAATATATGTAAACAAATTTCAATGGGACAGTAGTAAAAAAAAAAAAGGATTTTGTAGAATATATGAATTCAGAGAATGCGAATAATATATTACAAGAAATAGAAGAAAATATGGAAGATATAGATACAAGCATAAAGAAATTGTCTAATCTATTACTTAGAGCAGGGAATTGCATGTATAAAATGATAGGCATAGGGGGACCAAACAAAACATCACAAAAATGGTTTGATGAGGAATGCAAGAATTGCAAAAAAGAGGCCAGACAAGCATTAACTAGATGCAATAGTATAAATAGGAAAAACAGTCCACAAGAATATGAAAGAAGGTGGATGGCGTATAAAGAAAAGAGAACAAATTATCAAGAAAGTATTAGAAAAAAGAATATAGGGACAGAATATATGAAAATCTAATATTACATCAGAGAGACAGCCAGAAATTTTGGAATTCAGTACGAAATTTAAGACAAAGAAGAAAATCACTTCCACCTATTACTATACAACAATGGGAGGAATATTTTTTAAATATTCTAAATCCACAGACTGATAACGACCAAGCGGAGGAAGAATCACAACAGGATAGACAGGAGAATGAATACAATATGCACATAGAAGAGTTAGATGACGAAATAACTGAGGAAGAAACTAAACTAGCCATGCGAAAATTGAAATCAGGTAAGGCAGCAGGCCTAGATGAGCTACCAGCTGAAATATTTAAAACATTCATAGATAAAAATTACTCCCCTGCTAACAAAGATATTTAACAAATTATATGAAGGTGGAAAATTTCCGAATGAATGGTCTAGATCTATAATTATACCATCACATAAAAAAGGAAATAGGAAAAACCCAGGAAACTACAGAGGTATATCTCTGATATGTATTATAAGTAAAATATTTACATCGATTATAAACATACGCCTATATGATTGGGCCGAAGAAAATGGTAAAATAAGTGAAGAATAAGCAGGTTTTAGGATAGGCTATGCAACTACCGACCATATATATACATTGATGTCAGTTATAAACAGAGGCCTATATGGTAGAAGAAGAAGCAAATCCTGTGCAGCTTTCATTGATTATCAGAAAGCCTTCGATACTGTAAGAAGAGAGAAACTATGGAAAGTGCTACAAAAAATTGGTATTTCAACAAAAATGCTAGAAATGTTAAAAGGTATATACAACCAAGTACAGGCATGCGTAAGAAGCGGGGCCAATCTCTCGGAATTCTTCAACTGCCCACTAGGGGTGAGGCAGGGATGTCTGTTGTCCCCCCCTAATTTTTTCATTGTTAATAGCAGAGGTAGCAGAAAGAGTGACCCAGTAAGGCAGACACGGAGTTCAATTATACCAAGATGGCAAGGAAATTTTTTTGCTCCTATTTGCAGATGATATAGCGTTAATATCGTCAACACCAGTTGGCCTACAAAATCAAATAACGAATCTACAACAAGCATCAGATAACCTAGGGCTCACAGTAAATCTGCAAAAAACAAAAGTGATGGTATTCAGGAAGGGAGGGTATTTGGGGAAAAACGAAAAATGGAATTACAAAGGGGAAAGAATATATACTGTAAACAGTTATAAATATTTAGGCTTCACCCTAACGACAAAATTATCCATGGACATAGCGTTAGCGGAGTATGCAGGGAGGACGAAAAGAAAAATAATAGAATTAAGAAAAACCATATATAGTCTAGGATATATGGATACAACGGTCTATTTTAAGCTATTTGACTCACAGATTAAACCACTACTTTTACATGCTGCAGAAATTTGGGGACTCACAAGATATGAAGTGATAGAGAACATACATACATTTGCTTGCAAAAAATTATTAGGAATATATAAAAAGACACCAAACACACCCATATATGGCGAATTAGGCAGGTATCCACTATTTATTGAAACAACAATAAGGGCTATAAGATTTGGTTTAAGTTATTAAGAATGACACCAGACAGAATACCAAAACAAGCATATAATAAAGAACTAACAAGATGAAAGAACGCTAAATTGGGCCAGGAAAGTAATTATAGTCTAGACATATACGGCTTCTCAAATGTTTGGATAAGTAATGGAATGGTGAACGAAAACATTTTAATTAAAGAATTCAAACAAAGAATGATCGATGGTTATAGACAAGACTGGCATAGTACAATCGAAAACAGCGAGAGGTATATAAGCTACAGGACATTCAAAACAACACACCAGCTAGAACAGTATGTCGAAGACGTAACAATTTCGAAGTTTAAAAGAGCACTAGTTAAATTTAGACTCGGCATAAGCGAAATAAATATAGATAAGAAATATAAAGATAAGACTGCAGAAACAACATGCCCCTTTTGTCCTAACGAAGAAACCGAACTACATTTCTTAATAAGATGTCCCAAATATAAGCAACCAAGGGAGAAGTATCTACAGAAACATTTTAAGAACCTACCTAACAAAACTCTACAAGGAATACTGCAACAAACTAAGACAGAAATTATCAGAGACGTTGCCATGTACATCTATTATGCAATGCGCATGAGGGAAGACTTATTAAGTAATGAATAAGATATAGATGCAATTCTAAAAGAAAGCTGTACAGAAGCAGAGTTCTCATTAATTAGTAAGTAGAAATGCTTAATATAAGCTTGTTAGACAAACTAATACAAACTAAAGCACAAGAAGATACAATCGAAACATTATTATAGGTAACAGCATAGTAAGATATGTATAACATAGGTAATAGCATAGCAGATATGTAAACACACAACCCAAAGCCAAGACAGCAACCAGAAGTTGTGAAGGCCAATTCGACTAAGCGGGTACCCCTTTTCTTTTCTTATCAAGAGAAAGAGCTAGTGTCTATAAATAACATTTATCACCCCGCAATCCGGTAACACAATATGAATGCACATACGATACATGACAGACAGACGAATATGCAGAGACAGCAAATCAGGATGGACTCAGAGTTGATCATACCCAAGAGCATAGGCCAGAGTAATAGAGATATACTAGCGCAGGTTTATAGGCCAAGGGAAGCAAATTTTGTGTCCGATTTTGATTTTGATGTTGATTTCGATTTCGATTTTGATTGATGTTTGATGTTCGATGTTCTAATTCCTGTCTTTATTTTTCTTATTTCTTGATTTTTGACCTATGGGTACGAAGGAAACAGAGGAGTATTGATTTAAAAGGGCTTTGACAGAAAGTATGTATGACGTTTAAACCTGTCTTTTGTTTTTGAGAATTGATTTTTGATTATTGATTTTAAACTATTGACTAGAATTTCTATCAAATATTGTTCGAATAACTATCGATGGCTAACTACCGATTGAACTATTGGTTATGGATTATTGACCACTGATTATTGATTATCATAGATATGTATATATGTCCCATCTTGTCTTGTAACTCCATTTACGTATGGGCTGGTGGCCTCGTAAGTAAACATCGTGTGATTGTGTGATCTCTCTCTCTCTCTCTCTCTCTCTCTCTCTCTCTCCTTTACGCTAGGTTACACTTCGTCCTCTTTTTCTCCTCTTAGCTAATCTCTCTCTCTCTCTCTCTCTCTCTCTCTCTCTCTCTCTCTCTCTCTCTCTCTAGTCCGCTGCATCCGCCGAAGTGATATGCAATCTCTTTTTTTCAAAGTGTACTAAAAGGGAAAAAAACATTTTTTTTTCTCGGGGCGCATGACACCCACACATAAAGATTCACCTACCCACGTCTTACGGGTAGAGGACGACAGCATGGGAGATCGGGAACCTGGCCCTCTGGCAGCTCCCTCACACACAATTGTGCCAGAGCTGAGCGTCGTCTATCTGCATGTGTGTCCCAAGGAACACTTCTCAAATGGGGTCAAATGGGGTCACTGCCCGATCGCTTTCGACTAAATGCAAAAACTTAGTCGACAATAAAACAGTGAGACCTTCTTCTAACAATTAATGTATTCCACTTTCTCCATCAGGCCATGAATGGAGCGGACAGCCTTTTGGAGGAAACCTAATTATTCACTTACAAAACATCTCCTGCTTCTCAAATTAGTGACAAGTAATCAAACTTCACAAACACTCACATATTTGACATCAGCTCTTACTTTTTTTTTCCCCTTCTGTTTTCCTTTCATTAGCACATAATTATGTTCTGTCAACAGATGAACCACATGATCTGATGGTCTGCCGCCATTGGAGAGAGCTTAATGGTCATCAAAGATATCTTGTTTGAAACAGAGAGAGAGAGAGAGAGAGAGAGAGAGAGAGAGAGAGAGAGAGAGAGACGGACAGACAGACAGACAGACAGACATAAGAGAGAGGGACGGAAAAAGAAAGAGACAGAGAGACACAGGCAGACAGACAGACAGCAGACAGAAACAGACAAAGAGACAGACAGACAAAGACAGAGAGAAAGAAAGAGGGTCACCTATAGGAGTGCACTTTGAGGTCTTCCCCTACGGCCATGCAGAAAAGCCACGCATTGCCCAGCAGTCCAGGACACAACAGCACTGCGGTTATCACGTACACCGCCTCCGGCACCATGTCAGGCTCGAACAGTTGGCCTTTGCCGGAGTAGCTGATCGACTTGTTGGGGTGATACACCTGGCTGAGGATGTCCATGATGTTTCTCCATTCTTTCAGCCGTTTCTCGAAGTCCACATCGGTGGTGGTGTTCCACGGCGTACTAGTGCTAAAGTCACCTCCACCCGTCTGTGTCCACCCGATCGAAGCTGATGACGTGACGTTCGGTGTTTCGTGGAATGACGTCATTTCGGTATCCTGTCGCAGGAGATGCGGGGGAATGGGGGGGTGGGGTGGGGGGAGGATTTGGGGGGATGGGTGGGGGACAGGAAGGTTAGGGAGGGGGTGGGGGATACGGGAGGTGTGGGGTATGGTGGAAGGGAAGAAAGGGTTTGGGGAAGGGGTAAAACAGAAACGTAGAATGAGAAGTACAGAGACAGAGTGGTAATGTTGAATGTAACCGATCGGTTGGTGCGTGCGAGAGGGACCTATCCTACTTGTGGGACTGCTTTTTCCTGATATGAACATGCTTCTCCTTGGTTAGCAAGAAACAGCTTAGCCTTTCACAGCTCAAAACAATTTTTGCTTGCCGGTAACATTTTTTTCCCTTTTTTTTTTTTTCCTTTTTCTTTTATAAAACAACTTTCGATTGAAAGAACACTCACTGGTTCTTTTCTATTGCCCACTCCAGTTTCTCACTTACCTCTGGTGATTCAGTGGAAACATGCAGGCGTTCTGGTCAAGGCTGGAGACATCTGGCGGTGTTGTGACTGTACAGTCAAAATGCCAGCGGACATGACAAAAGAGAGGGATAAGAGGAGTATGCCTGTCACAGCGCGAACTGTCTTAATCCCTCGATTTGTCTCAGTAGCTTTGTCGCATGGGGGATGCGAAGCTAGCACGTTTCGTCGCCATTCGGCGCGACAAAACTGACGTTGGGGGGCCGGGGGGGGGGGGGGGGGGGGGAGGAGGAGAGGGGGGCGAGGGAGGGGGTGCTTCCACGATTTGCGGCAATATGCAACAAATCGTGGCGAGATAAGCCATGTAGTGACAAGTTTATTGTTATGAATTGCGTCGACAGCCATTTACAAACCATTTCAGTTCTTTTGCTTAAGTATGGAGAAGCCTGTTTCATTTCTTTCCTTGTGCGTAGGATTTTTTTTCTTGTCATTCTCTCGTTTCTCGTATATGAGAGAGAGAGAGAGAGAGAGAGAGAGAGAGAGAGAGAGGAGAGAGAGAGAGAGAGGAGAGGAGGGGGGGGGGAGAGTGGAAGAGAGAGATGACAACTACGATGACGAAGTGAGTGAGCATAACAACCACAAAAGTATTAACGTAACCAATTTTTATACTTATGGTTATTAATTAACTAAACTAGCACTAAATGCTGCAATAAATTATTATATGCATTAAAAAAAAAAAACATGGGCATGTGTTTATATGGTAATACACACATAAATTTACTCTATTTAAAAATAAATAAAACAAAACTACGAAAAGACAAACATATGGAGAGAGAGAGAGAGAGACTTCAGACTTCAGACTTCAGATGGTTTATTGTTCAGACGTTGTGTCCATACAATCGAGTGAGTTATTATGAATATCATTGTGGAGCTTTTCTGTGACGTCGTTACACACATAATACTTTAGAACTCTCTCTCTCTCTCTCTCTCTCTCTCTCTCTCTCTCAAGTAAACAGGAATGGAACACGTGAGTGCGCAAGCGCTCACACAAAAATAAACGCACGCGAGCAAGCACACACGTACACAATCAAAAACTTTACGCAAGATAACGGGAGATGACGCATGAAAGAATAGTAGGCCAGCAGCCCGTAAGCAATACGTGACAACAAATCAAACAATGAATTTATCCACAGTCGCACGTGAAAAGACGGTGATCCAACATGTTACTGCGGAATTTGAAGGCATAAAAAATAAACTTGGCCAGATTCACTGTTGATGTTGGAATAGTGGTATTGAGAATGGATAATTTCTGCGTTCTGTAGAACAACAAATTGAAACCTGACAGATATTTCTTACGTAGGTCGTCGTAAATCGGGCAGAAGAACAAAAAATGGGTTTCATCTTCTTGAGAGGCTAGACAAAAAGGACATTGTAACACGTCGATATCTTCTGATTTGTATCTATATGCGTTACACTTCAGATCTGTTATTCCCAAACGAAATTTAGTGAACATGTTTCTAACGTAATGTGAATTAATAACATCGAAATATTGTTCACGCTCCAATAAGCTTTTAAAACTACAGTAAAGTTCGTATCGGTTGCTGTCAGAGAGTTTTGACAACCAATTTTGTTTAGCGCAATCAATCAATCGTTGTTTAAATTCCTTCAGGAAACTTTCTCTGTTTCCGACACCCTGTGAACACCATACATGTCCAAAACCATTTACACACAACATTCTTCTGACTTTAGTGGCCCACGTTTCCTTTTCTTTATCGTCCATTTCTTTAAGCATTTGGTAAGCCATGTTAGAAAATCTGTTTTCAGGTAATGCACAAAGTCTAAGCCAATAAGAAATACACCGTACTGAAGCTTGAACAAAGAGAGGAAATCGACCAAGTTCGCCATACACCATTAGATTTGGTGTACGGAGAGCAACATTCAGCAACCGTTTACATGCAAATAAATGTACTTTTTCTATCTCTTCTATTTCATCAGTACCCCAAATTTCTGACGCATACAACAGTATTGGTACAATCTGGGCATCAAAAAGCTGAAAGAATATTTTTGGGTCAGTACAATTGATTCTCCACATGGTTCTAAATATGTCTACAACACATTTCTTTGCTTTTGTAATCATGTCTTCAACAGACAATTTGCGGCTCAGGCGAGTAGTAAAGTTGAGGCCGAGGTATTTGTAAACGTTTACTACTTCAACATCTTGGGCTCCATAATTCCATTTTTCATGTTTTGATAAGTAGCCCCCATTTCTGAACACCATTATTTTTGTTTTACTGAGGTTCACTTTCAGTCCGAGTTCTGCCGATATTACAAATAAGTTGTTTAGCTGAGTTTGAAGACCACACGGGCTGGATGAAAACAAAGCAATATCATCAGCAAACATTAGCAAAAATAACTCAGTAGTGTCAGGTCTAAGCTGGAAGCCATGTTTACCGTTATTGATTATATAAGCAGCTAATTCGTTAATAATAAAAGAAAATAGTGTTGGAGAAGCCAAACAGCCCTGCTTAAGTCCTTGAAGGCATTCAAAATAGTCGGTATAAACCAGATCATCTCTTACGCAAAATTTCACAGAGTTGTACATTGCTTGGAGCGCTGAAAGCATTTTACCACCGATTCCGATCTTTAGTAAAATATTCCACAGTACGTGTCTCTTGACCGTGTCGAACGCTTTCTGAAAGTCGACAAAGGCTACATAAATCTTTCTGTTCAGAGCGAGATATTTCTGAACTAAGGCATTTAATGTGAAAATATGATCGATTGTAGAATAATCTTTGCGGAAACCAGCCTGTGTTTCAGATATAATATTGTATGTATTCGACCATTCTGACAACCTCTTATTCAATATATAAGTATACAGTTTGCTGAGGCAAGACAAAAGAGCAATACCACGATAATTATCGGGATTGTTAATGTCTCCTTTTTTATGGAGTGGAAATATGATAGCTTTAGACCATTCACTGGGATACGTACCCTTGGAAAACAATGCATTAAAATACTTTGTCAAAAAAGGGACAATCGCATCCTGTGAGACTTTTAAAACTTCATTTATTAACCCATCAGGTCCGGCTGCTTTTCCTGATTTTGAATGTTTTATAGCTTCTTTTACCTCTAATTCTGATATATCAATATTTAGGCGATCAAACAAGTTGTCAGCTTCGTTACCCTCTGGCTCAAAAATATCGTGAACGTGTTGTTCAGCATTGTCATTTAAGAGATTAGAAAAGTGACGAAACCAGTCTTCTTTTGGTATGTTATTTTTTAGTCTGGTTTTACGTTTCCATTTCTTTATTTCTTTCCAGAATGCCTGCGAATTATGTCGATTGTTGACAAGTCTATCTACAGCTTCCTTTTTGAATTCTTTTTCCTTAGTTGTAAGAGTAGTTTTATACTTTTTCCTTTCCTATACGTATGATGATCTGTGTTCTAGTTTCTTGTTTCTATTAAAGATTCTTAACGCTTTTCTTGCGTTCTTCTTTAACAGGCGACAATCTTTGTCGAACCAAGGCTTACTTTGTTTAGAAGTGGGGACAACACCTTTAGGGTTATTGGGACAAATCCTCTTAGTCATACACATTGCTGCATTTTTAATAGCACACGTAAAAGTGTCCAAAGCATCATCGATTGATCGTTCAATCTGAGCAGTGGCTTCTGCTATATGGTCAGAAAACGCAGGAGAAAAACAGGATTCATTGATTGAGTCTATGTACTTCATCAGGGTTCCATATTATCTTATCAACAGAACAATGGGAGCTGTCACATAAGATATCTGCATCATTTTCTGTAAGCAAACGATTTACTGAAAGCACAAGGGGCATATGTACTGATTCCACTCTCTCTTCTACAACGAAATTTGTACATAAAGAAGCAAAGTCCGGAGAAGCAATAAAGTAATCATTTACACTTGCGCCACTAGGAGAAACAAACGTAAATTGCTTTGATGCATCAGGGTAACAGAAGCCGTTTAAAATCAAAAGTTCATAGCAAGCACACAGATCTAGAAGATGTCTACCAAAGGCATTAAGAACCAAGTCTTCTGTCTGACGGTTATCAACAAATAATGCAGTGTTGTCATTCAACGTGTTTTCCAGCTCAGAATGGAATACATCAGAATTGGGTTGAAGGTTAGCTGTTCTGCTGTTAAAATCTCCGCACAGTAGAAAAAGGGCATCACCAAATTGTTCAAGAATATCTGCAAGGCACTGTTCTATTTCAAACAAGTGACATTTATGTTGCACATAATTATAGAACGGAGAATCGATGGGGGGTACGTAGCAAGCTACAAGAAAAACGTCACTGACAGTTCCAAGGAGTGATTTATCTAATTTTAGAACAAGAACATGGTCGTATGAAACATCAACACGCGATACAAATTTTTCATATTCTTTACGTATCAAAGTGATAATACCACCACTGCTCCTACCTCGACGAGAAAGTTTCACAGCAGGAGAGGAAAAACATGAAAAAGCTGACCAGCAGTCTGGAGGGGAAAACGAACTGTTGAGAAAAGTTTCAAATAAACACACAAAGTCAAACTTACTAACGTAATTTAAGAAATCCAGGTCGGAAAATTTGTTCCAAAAGCCGTCAATGTTCCAGGACAAGAAAGAAAGTGAAGGGCTTACAGTATGTTGGACTGTGTTCAAACCCTGGGCTTGGCCGACACATCATGCCTGGTTCGGTTTTGCTGAAGCTGCGTCGTTGGGGGAGCTGGGTGGGCGCCTTCGTTTTGGGGGTCGGGGTGACGCGTGTTGGTGGCTCGAGGACGGCCCACTAGTGGTCGCACTGTTGCCACGGACAGGTGACCTGCTTCCGAGGTTACGATACCGACTGACCCCCCTCTTGGATGACTGGAGGCCCCGTTGTGGTGGCGCGAGTTGTCGGTGCTGCCGTTGCCGGAACGTTGCTGCAGAGGGCCCGCGACCACCAGCTTGTTGCCCTTGTAATAAGCATGTAGTCCTTTCTCGCGTTGCTTTCTAATCTGCTCCGACTGTCGCGCTGTCAAGTCGCCTGCAACCTGAATTCCCTTTTGCTTTAGCACCATACGTCCCTTCGTCAAGACGTCCATCTTATCTTGCCAACGCAAGAATTTGACAATCATTGGGCGGGGTTTGGGGTTAGGATTACGGTTGGCAGCCATTGACGCAAAGTTTGGTTTCTGACCCACTCTGTGAGCGCGCACAATGTCATCCACCGACCATGTTTTTCCTGGCACAGTATCCTTCAAAGATTCCACCACTTTGGTGGCACATGACTCAAAAGTTTCACCAGGAGTTTCAACAAGTCCGAAAAAACGAAGGTTGTCCCGGCGCGAAAAGGCTTCTAACTTATCCAGTTCTTCATCGTACCGTTTCCGTAGGTCCGTCAGATCTTCTTGCAGATCTTCGACAGACTCTGCCGTATCCTCCTGTTTCTCAGCCAGCTGCTCACAGGTTTTCTCCAGACAGGTGGTGCGGTCCTTCAAGTCTGCAATGTCACAGGCAATGGCTTGCACCGACGACAACACAGAGTTCATGTCAGCACGCAGAGCGCCAAGCTGTGACGACAATTTTTCGTTGATAGCCTGTGTCTGTTGGTCGAGGATACGCTGGATGTCAGTCAAAGTGAGGGGCGAGGGTGATGTATCCTCCCGATCAGATACACCGGTAACAGCAACTTCTTCAGATTCAGAGGACGGGGACGACATGGTAGTAGTAGCTGTCTGCCACCGCTCAGTTGGAATGCAGGTAAACAGTGACGATCGCCGACACGTGAGCGCGTGCAATTCAGGTAAACACCTTTGCCCCACGCCACCACAACAGCCAGCAATGGAGAAAAATAAAATACAGGTTAAATGGAGAAAACTTGAAGTCACTCAGAGACAAAATTTGTACCATTCGATTCACCGAAGACTCACGAAGACGATGGTAATAATTCTATATTTATAATTTGCACTTTGCCGAAAATAATTGGGAATTTTGACTAATAATGCCGCTGCTCCTCAAAGAATGGTGTTGCCAGTTTCGTGAGCTTAAACTCACTCCCCGAGAGAGAGAGAGAGAGAGAGAGAGAGAGAGAGAGAGAGAGTATTAGTAGATGTCTTATTACATTTTTGTTTTTCAAACAATCATAAAGAAGTGTGACAATTCCCGTAGGAGTCACGTTCTTGCCAAGATTTACCACAGATTACGACGAATCATCGGGATGTCCCTCACGTGTTGTCACAGAAAGGAAATGTGGTGACCCGTCTTTGGATTCCGCATGTTTTAATGGGTTGCCATGTGACATTTCGCGGTGAGCCCCCACCTACCCCACCCCTCTTCCTTCTCCACCATCCCCCTTTTCCCATTCCCCGCCTCCACCTCTTCCCCCCTCCACCCCCCCACCCCCACCACACCCCCTTCCTCCCACGTTTTCGCGCAGTTTGCGATAACTCACGGGAATGCGACATCGCGCGCTGTAACAACTACAAAATAACACTCTACCCAGCTGTTCAGTCCAGGGTCAGTTTCGCTGTCGGAAATTACTGGTGTGCTGACTCTTCAACTGTCTCTAGCAAAGCAGCGCCAGAGCGGCAAAGATGAAATAAGATACGGCTGCAGGTTCCGGCCTGCGTGATTAAAGTATTAGTGTGATAATTTACTATAGGTGTTGACTTCTCTGGTTCGCTGCATATGGGAAGACTACTTATTGAAAAAAAAAATTAATGACTATGATTCGTGGTTTTTTGTTTTTTTTTGTTTTTTTTTAATTACAGCCAATTTCCTGGCATCATTAGCAATGAGTAATGCAAAACCAGAATCCTCTCAACATCGGCATTGTCCACACTGAAAACTGTATGGAAGAACGACAAGATCTTCCTGAAACACAAGACCAGGCACACACTGCTCTCACTGGATTCCATCTTCCTGTATGCATGCGAGACACAGACGCTCACGGCGGATCTGGACAGTGTAATCCGAGCCATGGAAATGAGGGATTACCTCAAGATGCTGAACATTGAATACAGGGATCTGCTGATCATGTTGCCAATACACATGCGCGTCAAACCATCGTAAGGACACTGTTAAATCTGCTCCAGCGATGTGGAACCAGTCTCTCTCCAAGGCTGATTATGTGAATGAAAATGCAGTGTCTTACAAACAGTATTCAAGAATGCTTTGTTGTAAATGGTAACAATTCTCAAGCACGAAGAGAGAGAGAGAAAGAGAGAGAGAAAAGAGAGAGAGAGAGAGAGAGTTTCAATATCCGCAATCTCTCTCTCTCTCTCTCTCTCTCTCTCTCTCTCTCTCTGACAAAAAAAAAAGAAGAAAAAAATGGAATGAAATAGACTGTAGGGTCACCGAAGACAACTAACCCACAATAGAAATGAACACACAAAACAGCGTGCAAATTAACGCTTATTCAACACACAGTATGAAACAGACGGGTGAATGTTCGACATCTAGACCTGTGTGAACGAGCGGTCTCTTAAGCCTACCTCCTCAAATTGGGCGCAAAATGAAGAACGAGCAATCACGTAGGCCTATCTCCTCAATTTCTGCTCAATTTGAAGAGATACGTGATTGCTCGTTCCTCGTTTTCATTGTCTGTAATGTTGTTTATCTTATCTGATGAAGTCCAAAGAGGACGAAACGCGTCGTGTTTTGTTTCGTAGTTTGTTTGTCTCTTTCGTTCGGCGGAACAGTAAATTTTATTTTATGTCCATTTATGACTTCGTCATAGCCGGCATTGATGACCACACTGACCGTGGCTACTTACCTGAGATGTTGAAGGAATGAAGTCCAGTGCTTGTCCCTGATGATTTAGAAGGGAGAGAAAAAAGTGAAAGAAAGGCATTTTCATTAGCGGTTGCCTGATCCCTGGCACACAAGCCATCTAACTTCCCCATCCTCATCCCCCCTCCCACCCCTATCCTTATTCAATCCATTCCACCCACCCCCTTCTCCTCCCCCTCTCTCATTTCAGTCCTCTCCCGCCGTCTCCGCCCCTCACCCCACCCCCCTCCCATTCCTATCCTTATTCAGTTCCTCCCGCCCCCATACCCCACCCCAACCTCCATCGACCTACATCCCCCTCTCTCCCTTCAGTCCCCTCCCTCCGTCTCCGCCCCAGCCAGTTTGCTCAGCTCTTCGTTGCACTACCCTAGTTTCCGTTGCAAAGCAACCGAATTTAGTTTCTGCAATGCGATAATCCAGATCCAGATTCAGAAGATGAGTCTTTACTGAAGCAGGATTCCTGCTGGTGACAGGCCAGATCGCATAGGATTTTGCGCCTAATCTGTATCGATGGACAGAGACTTACGTAACGCTCGTACCCCAAGGCCCATAACTTCAAAAACAGTTGCAGTCCTACAACCAGCAGCTGCGAGCACGAAAGGCTTTAATTTTTAAAGTGTTGTGAGAGGAACAAACGACAAGTCTAAGGCCTAATGGAACGCTCTTCATCATCATCAGTTTCACATTGTAACTAAGAGGTTCGTTTTTGTCTTGGTTTTATTCTTAAGGAATGATTTTGTCAGAGGAACACTTCGCATTCCAGTCTGAATCAATGTTTTTATTTTGTTTTGTTTTGTTTTGTTTTTTCCCGACTGCTGCTTTTACTTTTCAACTTTGGCACATTTTCAATGACATTCGAATGATGACTAGATAGATAGACGGTCCTCGTCAAGAGCTTGGTTACTTTGGTGCCTGTCACCACTTTTCTACATGTTTGCATTTTTTTTTCTTTATGATGAAAGAAAGTTTAACATGCCTGGATTTTTTTTAAGCTGGAGCCTCACAGATTCGTTTCAGTTTCATCAGGGAGGTGCTACTGCGTGCGGACTAGTCCATAAATCATTATATGTATATACGCAGCATCGTATCTGCTAAATTTTGAGACCACACCTTGCATGATTTAAAGGTGATGGATACATGAAGTAATGACTAAGATGAAAGAATGTAAGAAAAGGGTCCCATGGCTACGACATAAATTAACACTCAGATGTCTCACCTGCTCATTAGCCCAATGCACTGAGCAGATACCTCACTGTGTTCGTTGATGGCCTTTCCTTTTTTTTTTTTTTTTTTTTTTTTTTTTTTTTTTTTTTTAGTAGCCGTTGTTCAAGAGATAGAAAATTCAGTGTTAAAATTAAATTGTCAAATTCACACATGTTTTAACATAATTTTACTTCCGATCTCTTCAACCTTCAGCCATTCAGATAAACGCATAACGTGACAAAGATTATTTTACATAATAATAGGCTGGGATAAAAAAAAATGAATTAACCAGTAACAGAAGAGAAAAATGGAATCTTATTAGACATGGTTCAATTTCTACTGGAGGAAGCATACTGCTTGTAGAGCTGCAGGAAGGCTATAGACACATTGTCAGACCCAGTATGTAGGAATCCTAGCATCAGCATGCCCCAAACACAGACTGGTGCCCACAAAGTGCCACACTCCATCTAGCAAGTAAATACAAAAATGTGCGGTTAGTTGGCAGTGGGAAGAGAGGTTGTGCTCAGATCTGATGAAAGAATGACTCCACAGAGGATGCGAATCTATTGCCTTCTCTTGGAGCACTTTCTACTCTACAACAGTCCCTTTAAATTCTGCACTAGTATTCTGGACACACACTGAAAAAATTGTAAAGTCATTATCCAAATTAAACCGTTTGCAACCAAGTCACTGTTCTGCCACTTATTCACATTTACCCCAATTTGAAAAGAAAACAAAAGAAATACCAAAGGTAATGTATCAGTTGATGGAAAGATGCAGAAATGAATAACTCAGAAAATTTCTTTCTCAGTTTGTATCAAGTATTTGTCTTCCAATACATGGAAACATACAACCCACCATTTACATATCCAGCATAGTGATAGAGGAATTTTTATATTTGCACTGACTTTTAATGATTTCTGTTACTTATTGTTCAGGAGTATTGCTGGCTATTGTTTTTAGCAGTCACTGGCCTAGAATTGTATTTGAATTCTAGTTCACATAGACCATTGGCATCATTTCATCTATAATGTTTAATACTTTCCAGACGGGCGCGGCAGAGCAACGTCGCTTCTCTGCATGCGCGTGCACCGTACGTGCTTAAACTGTTGCAGACGTGTGATTTTCACACTTTTTAAAATTTTATTTTACGCCTCCTAATATAAACCTAACAAGCAATTAAAATCAACGGAAAGGGTAAAGTGCGAACTTTGTAATGAGCATAGAATTAAATTACATTTTGAGTAAAATAGCAACGCTACTGTTACAGAAACAACATAAGTAAAACGTAGGAGAACACAATCTTGTGTACGTTTGTTTGGTTAGTATGACAACAGCAAATGAGGAAGAAAAGGGGCATAAAACTTCGCTCTTACTTTGAACAGATGCAGAGAAAGCCTGAGGTATTCAATATGTGTAATCCAAGTGAATTCTTTTTTTTTTTTAAGGAAATTAAATCATTGCACACAGTACACACTTTTGATTGTTTTGGCTTCAGATGATAAGAAGTATAAAACTATTAAATACACAGAGCAAATAAATCAAGCTTAGATTCTTTTCAGTAAACTTGTATACGTTTACCTCCTTCATTTTCTGAACTACTTTGCTGAACCAGTTCTAAAACCACATGTCATTCTCCTTCTTCCTGATATATTGCTGAAGCAGGAAATTCCACACGTGCCTTCCAGTGCCAGACAGGTCTCTTTGTTCGGACTACTCTGGGGTCACAAAGGTCATCGCTAGTGCATGTAAACTTACCCTTCCAGTGGCTAGAACCCTGTTCTAAGTATTTATGGCAGCTGCATCCCCTAGACGGTAGACGAGAGAACATGGGAATTTTTTTTATAGTTATGCTGTCACGGAGGCACAGCACGTCCGGGCAGTACAGCAGTGCTGCTGTCACCAGGGCACAGCTCGTCATGAACGGGTCGACAGAGTTGCCATCACTATCGCACGGCGCGGCGCGAAAAGGTTAAGCACTCATCTAAATTCAGTCGTGAAATGTCTTTAAGGTAACTATTTATTATTTATTTTAAAGACATTTAATGTATTGTCATCTTTCCAGACATATATGTGAATATATATGTTCAGATGTTACCGTCACTTATTACCAGTGGAAGTTGAAAGGCATTTTAATGTTCCAAGAGAGCTGTGTATTTGACTTAATTTTGTAATGGTTGTACTTTTAGTTGGTGATGAGTTATATTTTATAATGAAACATCCAAAAATCAGTGATCTTTGAAAAATGTTTATTCTGACAGTTCAAGAAAGTACTTAAAATCTTATTTTTAATTTTTCAACCAGGGCTGTCAACAAGTGCTGGAATTCAGCATTTACATTTATTGTTAACATATACCATTATTTTTCAAATTGCCACCTGAAATTCTCTCGTTGCTTTTGATTTAATCTTTTTGTATTGTAAAACATCTTCTTAATGTTGTTCAACTTCCATGCCCCCAAAATGTTCGAAGGCTTGAATTTTATTGATTCGTTGTGTGTGTGTGTGTGTGTGTGTGTGTGTGTGTGTGTGTGTGTGAGTGTGTGTGATTTGGTTGTATGTGTACATGTCAATTTAATCATTCATGTGTATCATCTGTATAGGTGTATGTATCCTATGGGTGATAGTGCAGGAAGGCATCATCAGTGTCAAGAGGTGGGAAAGGGATGTGTAAAGTGTGTGTGTGTGTGTGTGTGTGTGTGTGTGTGTGTGTGTGTGTGTGTGTTTGTACACCCACAAGTTCTGTAATTTACTTTGCTGATTTTTTTTAAAGTTATCTTTAATTTCTTTTCATTTTTTTTACATTATGTATTGTAATTTCCTTACCACTTTCCTTAAAGTGTCATTGGATCAACAGATGCCCTATGTGCACACTTCACATCCTTAATCAAAGGGTTTTTTTTGTTGTTTTTTTAGTTATTATATTTAAGCAGTTGATTTTTTTTTTTCTAATCTTCAGTTTGAAATGAAATTTTTGGCAGTGAAAAAAACTGCCGGAATCAATCAGAATGAATTTTCAAAATACACCCTTTGGGGTGAGAAATACTTGTACACAGATCTGCAAGCTGTGTCTAAGTGTATTTCCATGATTTATTATGTTCTCGTTTTTTTTAAACTTCTGTTTCTTATGTTTATTCCACTTTAGTATCTCAGTGAAGACATGTTGCCTCATTTGTACTTGATGTGAAATCCTGTGGGAACTGAGGCATTTATTAAGAGAGAGGGAGAGAGAGAGAGATAGCACATGAGAGAGAGAGCGCATGAGAGAGAGAGAGAGAGAGAGTGTGGATAAAATCCAGTTACCCATTAAGTGCTGGATCATTTTTAGATTCTTGCTGAGATCAGTGGATTATTTCAATAATGTGTGGGTTTTGGGGGGTTTTTTTTCTTGTTTTTTTTTTTTTTAGCTAAATCAGCATTTCGACCTTGACCATGGTTATCATGAACATCCCAGAATTGGGGAAACTTTGACTGCATGTTTTAATTGATTCTCAAAGACAGTTCAATGCATGTCATTTATAGCTCAGCCAGTTTTCAAAAGCCAAAGCCTATCTGTCTGATGGTCTTTGGCAATTATTGCACATTTTCAGAGCACAGACGTTGATCTTTGCTGAAGCATTAGTTTTTGTTGTGTGTATTACACATAGATGGAGGTAAAAAGATGGATGTGAACAACTTTACAGTAAGGATGAAAACAACCGAAGAAAGTTTTTTAAAAAAAGTAAAGACATGACTTTAAAGTCAAGAAGAGGATGTCAAAGTTAAAACACTTAACCCCTGAGTGAGAGCACTTGAGCTGCATTGGATCACCTGCAAATCATATCAGGTGATATTTTGGAGGAGTTGTCTCCTTCAACTTCAGTTTTGATTCTGTTGTTTTAAAGATGTTTGTCTGTGTAATCTTGAGGTTTCAATTGTACCTCTGTGTTTGTGTGTGTGTGTGTGTGTGTGTGTGTGTGTGTGTGTGTGTGTGTGTTGTGTTAGGGACCAAGTGCTTATTTGTGTGTCCATAGTAAGCCTTAACGCTGGCATTTTTTCAGCCATTACAAGTTCAGATATAACCAAACTTGTGCAGAACGGTGAGTGTTAACTTATTCCATCCACCTCCGGCAGGAAGATGTCACCCAGTGGTACTGGCCACACACCTGTAACAGCATTTTTACCAGTGTTCTGAATATTACAAGGCCGACATTTTTTAAAATGTTGATTACTTACATTAGTTGCATTGCAGTATGACTAAAGACGCCTTGTATGATGTTATATCCGACAAATATTAAGTTACAAGATCAGATCATTGAATGTGATTTTTACCAGAGAGAGATGCATGAATATGAATATTTAAGTAATGTAAACCAAACATATGGTTTTGCGAGAAAAGGCAAAGCAGGAGTCTATGAATGGACAGTTATCAGGTGAATCAAGCAAGTGATGTGGCATTAAAAAAAAAGAATGGACAGTTATCAGGTGATCAAGCAAGTGATGTGGCATTAAACCAGCAAGGAAAGTCTTTCTTCTTTCAGTTTCAGAGTAAAGTGCCATGTGTATTGCGTAAAAGTATTATGTCATATGTTCATGAGTTAGCTGATGATGCACATTTTGCATGATATGCAGTGACCTGTCAGTGAAGAAAAAAGGGAACTGAGATTGAAGTTTTTTGTAAACTAGATCTGTAAATTGACATTATTGCCTAGAAAGAGGTATGCAGGTGTCTGATGTGTAATTGTTTGTTCAAGAGAGCAGAGCTAGTCAGGGCCAGGACATTTCAGAAGACTGCTGCTGATTGCAAAGAGAAAGGGGCAAAAGCAGGGACAGAAGAGAGGGTGCAGCTAATCGCCCTTCTTGCCCTCCTGTGACTTGAGTTGAGCAATGCCTCAGCACTGACCTCGGTCACATCCAGACCAAATTTCTGGCACCAGGTCAAGTGTGTCAATGCCATGGAATGTGGGGCTTCTGGATTATTGGGGTGCTGATTTCCGTCCATTTTCTATTTTGACATGACATTGTGTGTGTGCTTGCTGTCCACTTCTTGCATAGGTTAATGTCAAAGGATTCATGACAGTGTATGTGCGCAGTCTAAGTGAAAAGTGTTTGTTCATGATTTTTTTTTTGGTCAGAAGTGATGATGGGAGAGGGGTGGGCAGGGAGGGGGAGCAGGGAGATGTTTACTGTGTATTTCATTTCACATGGGGTGAGACTATAAGTATTAAGATGGTAGGGCTGTTGGCTGAATGCATGTACTTGCCACATTGTCATATAGTAAACACTCAGTGTTGAATATTTATGGAGCAGGTGAAGAAACATAAACAAGAAGGGAAGCTTAAATGTGTGCAGCATATGGTCTGAAAAGTTGAAATGACAGTAAAATGAGTTAAGAGGTAGGGCCACACCCTAACATGTTGTGTGCAAAGTTTAACTTCAGAGTGGTGGTGCCGGTGCTGAAATTAATTAAAGGCTGCTGTTTTTCATGAAATGGCACACATCAAATGCAGCTTGTGGTCTCAGTTCAAACCCATTTTCCTTCCCCACATCTTCCTCCCTTGTATTACCCCCTCCCTTCCCCCCCCCCCCCCCCACCCCCCCCTTCCTCTTGTTTTTTTTTAAAGCCCTGTTTCACTGTGCATAAACTAAGCATTAAGTATCAGGAAGTGTTGAAAAGTTGTGAGGATTTTCCTCATTTCATTGTCTGTATGCCCCCACTCCCTTAAAGCATGAATCACTTTTTTCTCATTATGTTTTACCATTGTCCAGACTCCATTGTGCTGACAGCAACAGTAAATTTTTGCAGTTTAAAGTTTAGTGCCTGCTGCAACATTCAGGTAAATATGTTTTTATTTCTAACATCATTTTGAGTATGTAGGTATAAAGGCACCTGCCATTATTTTAAAGTTTATAAAATTCTCTGGCAACATATTTTTTCAGCCTACTGTTATGTTATCTGGAGTCTGTCGATCAGGCCAAAGCCACATTTGAGTGTGAAAACAGTCCTGATTTCATTTGGCATCAAAATTAAACATGTTGTAAATTGGCTTTGGTGAGCATGATGGTATGATATAACAAGCTGAGTTATCACCACGCCTGCATCCATGAAGCTTGGTGAAGGAAAGGGAAAGAGGCAGCCTTCGCTGGTGTAGGTGATTGTGCCACACACTAGCTGGTACAAGGTCACAGTGCGCCGTCTCCTTCCAAGGTGGTCAGCGCCGACTGACATTCAGACACAGACATCTCTGAGTGCTGTCTCTCCCATCATGCATGTCCGCCTCTGTCAGTGCATACCTAAGTCATTGCAATCCGTCCAGTCCTATAGTTAAAAGAAAAAAACAACTGAGGATCCCAGACGAAAGCTAAAATGGCAAACATTCTCTCAGCTTGCTGTCTCAACTGTTTGGAACTCGATGTTTCCCACTTTCCAGCTCCAGAACCCACCTTGCCTGCTTTTCTTTCCACATGTGTGCATAGATTTGTTCTACAGTTATTAAGTTAATGGTTACTTCAAATGAAGAAATGAATGGTTTACACGTGTGAAACCCACAAGTTGATGTTCACCTCTGGAATGGCACCATACAAGTATTATCTTTTATCATGTTTACTACTATTATCATTGTTATTATTATTGTTGTTGTTACTGTATTGTTATTGCTGTTGTTGTTATTGTCATTACTTTTATCATTATTACTACTATTACTGCTTTATTGCCATTATTAGTGTTGTTATTTTTCATAGAATTCACCGTTTTTTTCCTCTAAACTCATCAAATACCTTTCACACATCTCACCTTTCCTCCTGTCTTTTTTCTGTTCTGATCATTTCAGTATTGGATCTTTGACCCTATGTGCTAATCGGTGGCTAGTCAGAAGTTAATGGTTTGGTGAACTGAGATGGGGTGTGATCACTTGATCCAGGTTTGGCCAAAGAGGATTAGCAGTGACGTGCATTGCAGTAATGCTGGACTTGAGCATTTGGTTGTTTGATAAGCTCCAGTTCCAGGACTGACCTGGCACATAAGGCAGTGATTCTGGTGGCACCCTGGTGTATTTTGTGGCAGTAGACCATAGAGCCTGAAGGTGAGCAGGAAAGTGGACAAGTGTGGTTGGAAGTGAAGATGCAAGTGTACTCGGTTTGAACAGGGGAGGGGAAGGAAGTAGCCACAGTGTTATTGGGGGCCAGCACAGAAATGGACTTGTAGGAGATTGGAGAGAAATAAATCGAAAGATATGGTTCTTAGGTTACAGTTCACTTTCCGGAGAGGGTAGAAAGTTCGTCTCTCTTCCAGCTGAATTCTTCCCGCTTCCTGGTCTTTCCGGAACAACTGTGGTGAGTGTCAGGGAGGTTGTCAGTCTGTTGTCATCATTCTGTTGTCATCACTGTATCATTGCTTGATTGTGTGAAGACTGAGCAACTGGACAGAGATATAAAGAGTCTGTGATGCACTGTTTGATGCTGTCAAGAAATATGGTACTTCCATACTACCCTGAACATCGTCTTACAAATTAATTTGTAAAAAAAAAAAAATAATAATTAAAAAAAAAAAAAACATAGTGGATTCTTATTTGGGCAAAGGAAAGTTTTATCAATATTTTCATCATTGTTATGGTCACATGCATAGCATGTGGTTTGGCACAGTACACTTTGGTGTACAGTACACTTTGATTTGGATACCATAAAACTAGTAGATTATTTTCAAACTTATTGCATCCTTAACAGATATACCCCTTAATCCCTGTAATAAGTCATCTTGCATAACAAAAAAATATTTTATCTATTCTCCACTGGTGGATATCAAAGACAGGTTGCATACATGTGCAGGTCGGTTTCAATTTTGGACATTATACTCTAGACATGTACATGTATGGCAGTGAAAATGTGCATGTGTCACTGTGCTTGGGTACACACGCATTCATGCACGTTTGTGTGGAAGAAGGGATGCAGGCTGCAAATGTGTGTGTCAGGAATTAAAATATTGAAAAGCAGTGAGATGTAAGTTATGCTTCAGTGACTGAAAGCAGACAGGGTAACTGAAGTAGTAGAAAAGATGCATTTAATGTGTTTAATAACAATAGACACCTACAGACCTGTATACCCATACAATTTTGCCATTTTTGGTACACATGTTTGGCAAAAATACAATGAACAGGACCAACTGAAATAAAATATGATGAAAAAAATTCTGGAGACAAAGTTCTTGAGCTGTAATTGTCTTTGCGGCATTTGATTATTGCAGAGGCTTTCACCAAAGAGCGACAAATTTTGAGAACTTCTGCGCATTAAATTACATCAGGCAGTGCCTGCTGCTTTGACAACATGCCATGTAACATCAAAAACAATTACAACAACAACAAAACGGCGTGGGAGTATGAGCTTGTGTGAAAGTATGCTGATGAATCAGGTTTGAAAGTAATTTGTACTAAAAAGACACTCCCTCTTTCCCACTTTTGGAATTTTGTATTCAGTCTTTCCAGAAAATACGCTTTTTTTTTTTTTTTTAATTGAAAAGTAGACAAATGGCTGTCTTAGGGTAAACAGGTTCACCTCAGGCCACTGCACTGTTTTTCAGCAATACAGTTTGCACATCCATGACACCAGTGAATCTCTACAGTAATACCCACAAGGAAAACTGTCTAGAATCAAGTTTTAAAAAACTATGGCCAGTATGCCCTGTCAAAAGTAGAGTTCTGTGAGTATGCCGTTGAACTGACTATGGCCAGCATGCCTGCCAAAAGTATAATTCTGTGAGTATGTCTGCCCTTGAACTGACTAATGAGTAACTTCCCTTACAGGACAGCCTATTTGAAACATTTAGGTGGAATCAGAAAGATTTCCAGACTTCTTCAAACACATTTTCTTTAACTTCTGGAAGGGGAAGAAGCCTTCCACACCACTTGAGCTGTTGCGTCCATACCCTACAGAGGTCTCTGCGGCCCCTGGACCCCAACTCAGGAAAATTTCACTCATGTTCATTGCAGACCATTTTAAAACTATGGCATCTCACTCCTGTCAAAAGGATACTATGTGAAAATGTATCAGAAAGAAAAGCGTCTACTGGTTGTTCCTGGCAGACATAAAGACAATCCAGGGAAGGCAGTTAGTAAGTATGGACTCAAACTAAATCAAACGTGAATCCCCCATACCTTTACAAAGTGATGACAATTATGGTACAATGAACAACTTTCACTGTTGATTTTTTCTGTAGACAATTATTATTGATAGAGCTGAAAAAGAGCTGATGGGCCTTTTCAATGGTTGGCTTGTTTTCCTGGATTCCAATACTTCAAAGAGTAAAATACCTGTGGCTGATTTTTTTTTCCTCTTTTTTTTTCTTCTTTTTTCCCTTTCTTCTTTTTTTTTTCATGGTATTTCTAACATTAAAAATTACTGACAGAAAATAATGTTGATTTCATTCCTCAGCACATTTCCAGTGGGATAGACTAATGTGACATCATTTTGTAGTTTTGTTGTTGCTGTTGTTGTTGTGTTCTTGACTGGATGACACGGGAAACGACTGAATGAAGCCCAGCTGGCAGCTCTTAAGTCGGCACTACCCAGGTAGGCAGCCCATTGTGTAAACGAGTGTTGATTGTAAAGCACTTAGAGCTTGGTCTCTAGCCGAGAAAAAGCGCTATATGAGTATTCATTGTTGTTGTTGTTGTTCTTTTTCGTTCTATACAAGATGGGACTTTTCCTTCAAAATTCCTTTTGAATCTAAGACGATACAGAGAATATTAAGTATTACAGAGTTGAATTTCATGCAGCAGATGTGCAACAAACTTCCGCTGAAGTTTTAAGATAAAATGTGGAGAGATAGGTTATACTGTTACAACAAAGTAGGGAATGAATGATCATGACAGTGTTTAAGAACTTGTATTGACTTTAAATCCCAACAGCAGCCATTAGTCTCGGAACATTGAAGATGTATAAAAATAAGGAGCATGACTAGAATGAAGAGTACATACGGATACATGCGCAAGACACACACTCATTTACACACACCCGTGTGTGTGCAGGCACACATGCACATAGACACACGTGCATACATGAGCACGCACACACATGCACATGCATATGTGTGCACACACACGTACACACACACACACACACACACACACACACACACACAACACACACACACACACACACACACACACACACACACACACTCATTAAGGCAAGCCATAAGCATGGTATGTGTGCATACAAAGATATGAATGCTCATTCAGTCATTGCACCTCCTTAGCCATTCTCTCTCTCTCTCTCTCTCTCTCTCTCTCTCTCTCTCTCTCTCTCTCTTTCTCTCTCTCTTTCTCCCCCTCTCTCTCTCTCTCCACACCCACTGTTAGAGCACTTGCTCATCTTTACCTTGAATGCACACATGGACAGAATAAACACACACACACACACACACACACACACACACACACACACACACACACACACACACACACACACACTCACACACACACTCACAGAAACCAATTTATCGTCAGATTAACTCATGGTTGTACTGAACACACAACACACACACACACACACACACACACACACACACACACACACACACACACACACACACACACACACTCACATGTACGGAGTGGCAGGTTGTAACAGGTGTGGTGGGTGTGTTTGAGAGATAATTGGTTGATATTATTGATTCTTTGAGCAGCGTGGGCCCGAGGAGCACCCATCAGTGCATGTCAGTCAGGTCGGTGAATGAACCATGTGCAGGAAGATGCTACTTACTCCAAGAGCGTCATCACAACAGCTAGTGTGGTGGCTGTGAAAACGTTGCAGATTATCAGCACATTGTGAAAACAACACTGCCGATAATCTGTTGATATTGTTTAAAAGGTGAAGAAGTTCTGTGGTGCATTCCATGGCATGTACCACTCACAGTGAAACTTGTTCTTTTTTTTTTTTTAAAGTGTTGGGGTTTGCATGATGTGAGAGATACACATTTTACAGCAGACTCCATGAAAACCTTGTTCAGAGATGTCCCCACCTGATGTGATCTTTGAATTTCTGAAAGAGATGAACATTTTTTATCGGATCTAAGATTTGAGGGCAAAAGGATTTTTAGTTTAAAATGTCTGGTATATTTTTAGAAGGTGTATTTCAAAGGGTTGTGTGAATGAGTTTTTTTTTTTTTTTTTTTTTTTTTTTTTTACAGTGACTTGTGACTTCAACGTGGTGACAGCCCTGATAGGGCCCTTTGCAGTTGGCTGGGCTATAAGCAACAGTATCTGTTTATCTATCTATCGATCATCAGTGACATTTTGTGTAAACAGTAAGTAGATGATCATTTGCTGATAGAGGTGACGACTTTATTCAGACTGCGAGTGTTGATGATGATCTGTTGATCATCGGTGGTTACATTGTCCTTAACCCTTGCCATGCCTTCTCATTGATCATCGGTGGTTACATCGTCCTTAACCCTTGCCATGCCTTCTCATTGATCATCGGTGGTTACATCGTCCTTAACCCTTGCCATGCCTTCTCATTGATCATCGGTGGTTACATCGTCCTTAACCCTTACCATGCCTTCTCATTGATCGTCGGTGGTTACATTGTCCTTAACCCTTGCCATGCCTTCTCATTGATCGTCGGTGGTTACATTGTCCTTAACCCTTACCATGCCTTCTCATTGATCATCGGTGGTTACATCGTCCTTAACCCTTGCCATGCCTTCTCATTGATCGTCGGTGGTTACATCGTCCTTAACCCTTACCATGCCTTCTCATTGATCATCGGTGGTTACATCGTCCTTAACCCTTACCATGCCTTCTCATTGATCATCGGTGGTTACATTGTCCTTAACCCTTACCATGCCTTCTCATTGATCATCGGTGGTTACATTGTCCTTAACCCTTACCATGCCTTCTCATTGATCATCGGTGGTTACATCGTCCTTAACCCTTACCATGCCTTCTCATTGATCATCGGTGGTTACATCGTCCTCAACCCTTACCATGCCTTCTCATTGATCATCGGTGGTTACATTGTCCTTAACCCTTACCATGCCTTCTCATTGATCATCGGTGGTTACATCGTCCTCAACCCTTACCATGCCTTCTCATTGATCATCGGTGGTTACATCGTCCTTAACCCTTACCATGCCTTCTCATTGATCATCGGTGGTTACATCGTCCTCAACCCTTACCATGCCTTCTCATTGATCATCGGTGGTTACATCGTCCTTAACCCTTACCATGCCTTCTCATTGATCATCGGTGGTTACATCGTCCTCAACCCTTACCATGCCTTCTCATTGATCCACTGATTTGTATTTTGTGAATCTCACAGGCCTGTCCCTTTGGAAGAGACTTCTGCTGCGTACTTCATGGGTCTTACATGTGAAAGAGGCAGTTCTACGGTATGCCCCTCTGTGTATTTCATGGGTCTCATAGACCCATACTTGTTCTGTAGGCAGTTCATCTCTGCGTTTCTGCTTATAGATCATGGGCCTATCAGTTTTAATGTTGGGGGTTTTTTTTTGTCTGTTTTGTTACTTCTTTCTTTAAATCTGAGTTTCTGTTGAGTACTTTTTCGTGCCAGAAACAGTCTTCTGCCCTTTACCCTAAAGTTGTTTTTTTTTCATTACGTTTTAATCAACAACAGAATACACATGATTACAGAATTCAGACTTGCTAAACACTGGACGTTTGTGTGGCGAAAAAAGGAAAACCTGTAGTAGGCTACTCAAATGTTTAAGTAAATCTTTACCACTCTTCGGGAGTGTAGCTTATTTTTTCATTCTGAAGAGATCTGGGTTTCTTTGGTTATTCTTTTCAACATCGGCTCCTCTCTCACCTTTTCTGTTGCTGTCCCACCTTCTGTGCCACCTCAGTGGCATTGCACCCATGCTGCTCACTGCAGTTCCTCTTCCACAGCCACAGCCCGGCCAGATCCACCACCGCCCCATTGATTCCTGCCCGTCTTCCTGTGCGACGTCCACCTCTCTCTCTGCTCTCTGTCTCTCCTTGCAGTGCTTCCTGCTCTGTTCCTAGTCTACTGTCTGCCTCTCTTTTTCCCTGTCTCTCTTCCTGTTTTGCTGTCTGTCCCTCTTCCTGTTTAGCTGTCTGCCTCTTCCTGTATAGCTGTCTCTCTCTCTTCCTGTATAGCTGTCTCTCTTCCTGTGTTGCTGTCTATCTCTTCCTGTATTGCTGTCTGTCTCTTCCTGTATTGCTGTCTGTCTCTCTCCCTGTATACCTGTCTGTCTCTCTTCCTGTAATGCTGTCTGTCTTTTCCTGTACAGCTGTCTGTCTCTCTTCCTGTAGTGCTGTCTGTTTCTTCCTGTATAGCTGTCTGTCTCTTCCTGTATTGCTGTCTGTCTCTTCCTGTATAGCTGTCTGTCTCTCTTCCTATATTGTTGTCTGTATCTCTTCCTGTATAGCTGTTTGTTTCTCTTCCTGTATTCCTGTCTGTTTCTCTTTCTGCATTGCTGTCTGTCTCTCTTCCTGTGTTGCTGTCTGTCCCTCTTCCTGTATTGCTGTCTTTTTCTCTTCCTGTATTGCTGTCTGTTTTTCTTCCTGTATTGCTGTCTGTCTCTCTTCCTGCATTGCTGTCTCTCTTCCTGTATTCCTGTCTGTCCCTCTTCCTATATTGCTGTCTGTCCCTCTTCCTGTATTGCTGTCTGCCTCTCTTCCTGTCTTGCTGCCTGTCCCTCTTCCTGTATTGCTGTCTGTCTCTCTTCCTGTATTGCTGTCTGTCTCTCTTGCTGTATTGCTGTCTGTCCCTCTTCCTGTATTGCTGCCTGTCCCTCTTCCTGTATTGCTGTCTGTCTCTCTTGCTGTATTGCTGTCTGTCTCTCTTGCTGTATTGCTGTCTGTCCCTCTTCCTGTATTGCTGTCTGTCTCTCTTCCTGTATCGCTGTCTGTCTCTCTTCCTGTACTGCTGTCTGTCCCTCTTCCTATATTGCTGTCTTTCTCTCTTCCTGTATGCTGTCTGTCCCTCTTCCTGTGTCGCTGTGTGTATCTCTTCCTGTAGTGCTTGCTGTCTGTCTTTCTTCCTGTATTCCTGTCTGCCCTCTTCCTATATTGCTGTCGGTCCCTCTTCCTGTATAGCTGTTTCTTGCTCTTCCTGTATAGCTGTCTGTCTCTCTTCTTGTTTGCTGTCTGTCTCTTCCTGTATTGCTATGTCCCTCTTCCTGTGTCGCTGTGTGTATCTCTTCCTGTATTGCTTGCTGTCTGTCTTTCTTCCTGTATTCCTGTTTGTCCCTCTTCCTATATTGCTGTCTGTCCCTCTTTCCTATATTGCTTGTGTCCCTCTTCCTGTATTGCTGTGTGTCTCTTCCTGTATTGCTGTCTGTCTCTTCCTGTATTGCTGTCTGTCCCTCGTACTGTATAGCTGTCTGTCTCTCTTCCTGTATTGCTGTCTGTCTCTCTTCCTGTATTGCTGTCTGTCTCTCTTCCTGTATTGCTGTCTGTCTCTCTTGCTGTATTGCTGTCTGTCTCTCTTGCTGTATTGCTGTCTGTCCCTCTTCCTGTATTGCTGTCTGTCTCTCTTCCTGTATCGCTGTCTGTCCCTCTTCCTGTATTGCTGTCTGCCTCTCTTCCTGTCTTGCTGCCTGTCCCTCTTCCTGTATTGCTGTCTGTCTCTCTTGCTGTATTGCTGTCTGTCCCTCTTCCTGTATTGCTGTCTGCCTCTCTTCCTGTCTTGCTGCCTGTCCCTCTTCCTGTATTGCTGTCTGTCTCTCTTGCTGTATTGCTGTCTGTCCCTCTTCCTGTATTGCTGTCTGTCTCTCTCTTCCTGTATCGCTGTCTGTCCCTCTTCCTGTATTGCTGTCTCGCCTCTCTTCCTGTCTTGCTGCCTGTCCCTCTTCCTGTATTGCTGTCTGTCTCTCTTCCTGTATCGCTGTCTGTCTCTCTTCCTGTACTGCTGTCTGTCCCTCTTCCTATATTGCTGTCTTTCTCTCTTCCTGTATGCTGTCTGTCCCTCTTCCTGTGTCGCTGTGTGTATCTCTTCCTGTAGTGCTTGCTGTCTGTCTTTCTTCCTGTATTCCTGTCTGCCTCTTCCTATATTGCTGTCGGTCCCTCTTCTGATAGCTGTTTCTTGCTCTTCCTGATACTGTCTGTCTCTCTCTTGTTTGCTGTCTGTCTCTTCCTGTATTGCTATGTCCCTCTTCTGTTCGCTGTGTGTATCTCTTCTGTATTGCTTGCTGTCTGTCTTTCTTCCTGTATCTGTTTGTCCCTCTTCCTATATGCTGTCTGTCCTTCCTATATTGCTTTGTGTCCTCTTCCTGTATTGCTGTGTGTCTCTTCCTGTATTGCTGTCTGTCTCTTCCTGTATTGTGTCTGTCCCTCGTACGTATAGCTGTCTGTCTCTCTCCTGTATTGCTGCTGCTCTCTTCTGTATGCTGTCTTCTCTCTTCCTGATTGCTGTCTGTCTCTCTTGCTGTATTGTGTTGTCTCTCTTGCTTATTGCTGTCTGTCCTCTTCTGTATTGCTGTCTGTCTCTCTTCCTGTATCGCTGTCTGTCCCTCTTCCTGTATTGCTGTCTGCCTTCTTCCTGTTTGCTGCCTGTCCCTCTCCTGTATTGCTGTCTTTCTCTTGCTGTATTGCTGTCTGTCCTCTCTGTATGCTGTCTGCCTCTCTCCTGTCTTGCTGCCTTCCCTCTTCCTGTATTGCTGTCTGTCTCTCTTGCTGTATTGCTGTCTGTCCTTTCCTGTATTGCTGTCTGTCTCTCTTCCTGTATCGCTGTCTGTCCCTCTTCCTGTATGCTGTCTGCCTCTCTTCCTGTCTTGCGCTGTCCCTCTTCCTGTTTGCTGTCTGTCTCTCTCCTGTATCGCTGTCTGTCTCTCCTGTACTGCTGTCTGTCCCTCCTATATTGCTGTCTTTCTCTCTTCCTGTATGCTGTCTGTCCCTCTTCCTGTGTCGCTGTGTGTATCTCTTCTGTAGTGCTTGCTGTCTGTCTTTCTTCCTGTATTCCTGTCTGCCCTCTTCCTATATTGCTGTCGGTCCCTCTTCCTGTATAGCTGTTTCTTGCTCTTCCTGTATAGCTGTCTGTCTCTCTTCTTGTTTGCTGTCTGTCTCTTCCTGTATTGCTATGTCCCTCTCTGTGTCGCTGTGTGTATCTCTTCCTGTATTGCTTGCTGTCTGTCTTTCTTCCTGTATTCCTGTTTGTCCCTTTCCTATATTGCTGTCTGTCCCTCTTCCTATATTGCTTTGTGTCCCTCTTCCTGTATTGCTGTGTGTCTCTTCTGTATTGCTGTCTGTCTCTTCCTGTATTGCTGTCTGTCCCTCGTACTGTATAGCTGTCTGTCTCTCTTCCTGTATTGCTGTCTGTCTCTCTTCCTGTATTGCTGTCTGTCTCTCTTCCTGTATTGCTGTCTGTCTCTCTTGCTGTATTGCTGTCTGTCTTCTTGCTGTATTGCTGTCTGTCCCTCTTCCTGTATTGCTGTCTGTCTCTCTTCCGTATCGCTGTCTGTCCTTTCCTGTATTGCTGTCTGCCTCTCTTCCTTCTTGCTGCCTGTCCCTTTCCTGTATTGCTGTCTGTCTCTCTTCTGTATTGCTGTCTGTCCCTCTTCCTGTATTGCTGTCTGCCTCTCTTCCTGTCTTGCTGCTGTCCCTCTTCCTGTATTGCTTGTCTCTCTTGCTGTATGCTGTCTGTCTCTTCCTGTATTGCTGTCCTTAGTGCTGTCTCTCTTCCTGTATCGCTGTCTGTCCCTCTTCCTGTATTGCTGTCTGTCCTCTCTTCCTGTTTGCTGCTGTCCCTCTTCCTCTGTATTCCTGTCTGTCTCTCTTCCTGTATGCTTGTCCTGTCTGTCTCTCTTTCCTGTATGCTGTCTGTCCTCTCTCTGTATTGCTGTCTGTCTCTTCCTTTGTTGCTGTCTGTCCTCTTCCTGTATTGCTGTTTCTGTATCTCTTCCTGTATGCTTCTGTCTGTCTTCTTCCTGTATTGCTGTCTGTCCCTCTTCCTATATTGCTGTCTGTCCTCTTCTTATTGCTGTAGTCCTCTTCCTGTATTGATCGTTCTCTTCCTGTATTGCTGTCTGTCTCTTCTGTATTGCTGTCTGTCCTCTTCCTGTATTGCTGTCTGTCCCTCTTCCTGTATTGCTGTCTGTCTCTTCCTGTATTGCTGTTCTGTATTCCTTCGTTTGTCCCTCCTATTGCTGCTGTCCTCTTCCTTATTGCTGTTGTTCCTCTTCCTGTATTGCTGATGCTCTCTGTATGCTGTCATCTCTCTTCCTGTATTGCTGTCTGTCCTCGCTTGTTTCTTCTTCCTGTATTGCTGTCTGTCCTCTTCCTGTATTGCTGTCTGTCCTCTTCCTGTATTGCTGTCGTTCTTTCTCTCTTCTCTCTTATTGCTGTTCCTTCGTTTCTTTCCTTATATGCTCTGTTGTCTCTTCCTTATTCTGTGTCCTCTTTCTATGCTGCATATGCTGCTGCTGGTATAGTACAATGTGTGTACTTTTATCATGTGTTGAACAAACCTATTCACACAGACACACACACAGACACAGCACACACACACACACACACACCACACACACACACACACACACACACACACAACACATGCATACATGCACACACACATATACACACATAACACACACCTCTCTCTCTCTCTCTCTCTCTCTCTCTCTCTCTCTCTCTCTCTCTCTCTCTCTCTCACACACACACACACACACACACACACACACACACACACACACACACACACACACACACACACACACACTCCCCACACACACATGGACGCACACATACACATAAAACAGGAAAAAAGTCAGAGCTGAAGTGAACAGATGCATTGCAACAGATGTCATGAAAACTGATGGCAAAAACGTATATTATTACAGCATCAGCTTACACACCATGACCACACACACACACACACACACACACACACACACACACACACACACACACACACACACACACTCAAATACACACACCCATTGCATGCACACACACTCACATGTACATGGACACAACCACATACAGGGTATTTGATTTCATCACTGTTTTGTCTTTCATTCTTAGGTTTAGTTGTATTCTTTAGTTAGAGAGTAGTACAGAATTATAACAGAACCAGAATGTCAGCGCAAAAGAAGATTTGTACACAGTGATACAACCAGACAGCTTGTATCAAAAACTGCAACATTACTTCAACATGTCAGTGCTTTTCAGAAAAGAACATACAGACTGTGCATGTTGAGTGAGAATCAAGCTGGGGGTGGGGGGGGGGGGGGGGGGGGGGTGAGAGGGAAATTGAGAATGGAAAAAATAGGAGAAAGAAGGTCATGCTTTTTACAAAAAGAAGGGGAAGGTGGGAATAATGTGGAAAAAAAAAAACCCTGCATATTCAGAGACTGGCCACAACAACAAAAAAAGTTTAATAAATAAAAACCAGCAGCAGGTTAGATGGTAAACCAGAGTCCATTGAGAGAGCGCTACAGAATCAAAACCACAAATTTTAGTAGGAAATTAAAGTAAATCGGTCAGAAAATAGGAACAAACAAATTTCATGATAAAACACGACAGGTTTTGAACTCTTATGTCTTCTTAAGGCAAGATCAACAACATTCAGGACAATGAAAACAGAGAATGAGCAATCACTTATCTCCTCAGTTTGGTGCAAAATGGGTGTTGAAATCTGGCGGATTTACTTTTGTTTCCTTTCAGAATTTGTTTCAGTTTCCGCTTGCAGTCACCTCACTTTGAAACTAACACATGCTTTTTACTTTGAAAAAACACCATTGAAAACGTGCCCACAATCAAATTCTTTCCCTAAAATGACATGACAATGTACTTTTAGTCTTTTACGCCCTTACTTAAGCCTTAATAAAGACTCATGAGAAATTGTTTACTGCTCCTTAATTGTTAATTTTTACACATTGTCAAAGTGAATACTCCTCAGTGACCTAGAATTCTGTGTACAGTTTTTCACTGTTCCTTCCATTGTATGCTTGCAAGGTATCAGGCGCTGTCTGTCCCCGCTGATGTTGCAAAGGTGAAGTTAGAGCCGGAAAGGATTTGAGGTGGATTAAAGTTGCAGGGGGAGGGGGGAGTCTGGGAGTTGGGGGGGGGGGGGGGGAAGGGGGGGGGGGAGGATGGGTCTTGTTCTGTTGATGGCCTGGATTTCCAGCTTCCAACATCATCAGTCATCATACACACTGCACACTCACGTACGTATGCACATACATGCACACATATGCACATGTGCTTGAAAGCACACCCACATTGAATGCATGCGAAGATGCGTGCACACACACACACACACACACACGCACACACACACACACACACACACACACACACACACACACACACGCACACTGTCACATGTATGCAACACTCAAGCATGCACACACTCTGTACACACACACACACACACACACACACACACACACACACACACACACACACACACACACACAAGTTCATACATTTACACACCTAAACACATGCGTGCTGTTTGTTATTTGTGGCACTCAAAAGACATGATGGGGAAAAGGCTAAAAGCTCTTTCCTTTCTGACCCAGCGCACACTGTTTATGAGCTTCACTATAAAAAACGGCTATAGGTCAATAAATCCCCAGACTGTGCTCCATGTACATTTTAAAATGTAAGTGGCTATTGGTCAGTAATGCCCCAGCTTGTACGGCGTAAAAGGATCTTCTTCAAAAGAATGGGGGCAATATTTCCTCAGTTGAGTGCACACCTTTATAGTATGTATCATGAAGGTTAATGCACCTGGAAGAACCAGGGCAAGGAGGGACTTGACCATGGCGTGACATGCACTTTTACAGGCTGAGAATATGAATAAGCTTCAGTTTCATTAAGGAGGTAGCACTGGATGTGGACAGGTCCTTATCCATCACACAGTATCTACTATCCATTACACAGTATCTAATATCCATCACACAGAATCTACTATCCACCACACAGTATCTACTACTATCCATCACACAGTATCTACTATCCAATCTACTATCCATCACACAGTATCTACTATCCATCACACAGTATCTACTACTATCCATCACACAGTATCTACTATCCATCACACAGTATCTACAACTATCCATCACACAGTATCTACTACTATCCATCACACAGTATCTACTATCCATCACACAGTGTCTACTACTATCCATCACACAGTATCTACTATCCATCACACAGTATCTACTACTATCAATCACACAGTATCTGCTGCTATCCATCACACAGTATCTGCTATCCATCACACAGTATCTACTATCCATCACATCACACAGTATCTACTATCCATCACACAGTATCTACTATCCATCACACAGTATCTACTATCCATCACACAGTATCTACTATCCATCACACAAGATCTACAACTATCCATCACACAGTATCTGCTATCCATCACATAGTATCAACTATCCATCACACAAGATCTACTACTATCCATCACACAGTATCTGCTATCCATCACACAGTATCTACTATTCATCACACAGTATCTGCTATCCATCACACAGTATCTACTATCCATCACACAAGATCTACTACTATCCATCACACAGTATCTCCATCACACAGTATCTACTATCCATCACACAAGATCTACTACTATCCATCACACAGTATCGACCACCAAGCCGTGAAACTATAGCATGCTGTGAAACCATAGTGTGCTGTGAAACCGTAGTGTGCTGTGAAACCATAGTGTGCTGTGGCATAAAATGATGAAGTGAAGTGACTGCAGACGGAAACTGAAACACATTTTTTAAAAGGAAAATTATAATGAATCCACATGACAGAGGCGACAAACAAATTACAAGACAAAACACAACACGTTTCGACCCCATAGGTCTTCTTCAGGCAAGATAAACCACATTCAGGACAACGCCCATCTTGCGCCCAATTTGAGAAGATAAGTGATTGCTGGTTCTTTGTTTACATTGTCCTGAATGTTGTGTATCTTGCCTGAAGGAGACCTAAGAGGCATGTTTAGTCTTGTAATTTGTTCGTCCCTTTTTTCTGCCAGATTTATTATGCTTTTCCTGTAAAAATTTGAAAAGAACGGAGTGAGAAATAAATACAGAAGATATTGGGGATAAGGACAGAGACACGCCAAATGCCTTGTCTGCACTTTAGGCCAAAATGCTGGTCTGGTCTCAGTACTTAACTTACATGATATGGGTTAGAACACTTTTGGTCCTTTATTAAGGCAGTCATATACAGCTGACAGTGACAGAGAGTTGTAGTATGCCATTACTGTTGTTTTTATGTTTGTGTACATGCATACATGAGTTCTTTTTATTTTATGTGGATGTATTTGTGCGCATGCAGCGTTATGCCTGAGTGTTTGTTTCCGGCCACATGTACATGTATGTATGAATAAGTAGGATGGGAAATAGGAAAATAAATCAGGGGAGAAGAAAGCATACTCAAGTGATCAAAGCTTCTGTCATTACAAATGTTACTCGTCAAAGATTGAGACTGAAAACACAGGGGAATAGGTGGGTGGTGTTTGACAGTGGCAGATTGCAGTGCTTCATTAAGAATTCAACACAGGAAACTCCTTCCTGGGACAGAAGTTGCGCAATACAGCACAGTTAAAAGCAGGAAATTCCCTGTGTATTGATCCATGACTGATATCCTTGACTGTTGTATTTCTCCACCCTTTCTTGTTTGATGTGTTCCTTTCTGCTGACACATGTTCAAGCCTGTCACAATGTTCAGAGAAATAGAATGCCTCTGTGTGTGTGCATGAGTGCGCACGTGTGGGTGCGCACGTGTGTGTTTGTGTGCATGTGAGTGTGTGCATGTGTGTGTGTGTGTGTGTGTGTGTGTGTTTTCAGTCATGTGGTTAGCATGTCGGAGAAACCGGACATTGTTTGTGTTGCATGCTTGAGTTAACCCCAAGACACACACTAGAATATGCATACTTGTGACATGGAGTTGCCTATATGCTGTCTTAGAAAGACATCTGACGAAAAATGTCTTAAAGTTGCAAGCCACGCTGACATTTCAGAAAATAGGCTGTGTGGTTTTTCTTGTTATGTTGAAATTTTGTGTGTTTCTGTTTTTTTCTTTTTTCTTTTATTTCTTTAATTTTTTTTTTTTTTTTTTTTTTTTAGCAAATGTGTCATCTTTATGTTCTCTGAGTGAAGTTATTCCGAAGCTACTCATTCTTCTTCATGCATACACAGTAGTGCTCAAGTTTCTCTGGTTGCAGACCCTGTGGTAGCAGTCTTTTGAGCAGTGATTTGCTGATATAATATGCTTGTGTATTTGCCCTCTGTTCTAGTTAGTTTTATTAAGGTATGATGTGAATTGATGGCTGAGAGCCAAAACAGTATATTTTCAGATTTTTTTTTTTTATCTTCCTCTTTTTTTCTAGATATATTTTTTTCCTTTTTTTTTTAAAAAACATAAATGTATATACTAAAACATGCTATTTTTGTTTTTGTATCCTTAATAATGAAAAAGTCACAAAGACTTTAGCTTTAACAAGATCCCCCCCCCACACACACACACACACACTTTTTTGTTGGGGGGAGGGGGAGGATATTTATTCATATGTATACTGCTTTTTTTTTTTTTTTTTCCCTAAAATGCTATAATCTAGAGATTATAATTATGGCACAAAATTGTTTTCAGTTTTTAAGAAGGCATGTGAGAACAGAAAGGAAACCTCCTCAGAAATCATGCTTTAGAGCAAGTTATAAAAATACATGAAAGTAATGTCTGTAAAAATGTTAAAGAAAAAAAATTAAAAAGATATGTGCCTTTTCCGGATTAAGAATAGATCATATCTGCATTTTTTTTTTTTTTTTGAGCCAAGGTGCATTGCTTTTTCTTTCAATAACATGTTTTATGCTGAAGAAACCCATTACCTGTTTGGATAGAGAATCAGATGTGTGCAAGATATGCCAGTCCATGCACTTGCTGAGACATAGAGTGCCGGTCAGAGTGGAACAGTGTCTTTTGGTAGAAAGCGTGGAATGGGGTCAGACAAAAGGGACATTTCTGAGGGTCATGGACTGGATGTCAGTGTTGTGTGTGTTGTGTGTGTGTGTGTGTGTGTGTGTGTGTGTGTGTGTGTGTGTGCGTGTAAATGTGTGTGCGTGTGTGTGTGTGTGCGTGTGTGTGTGTGTGTTTATGTGTCTTTTGAATGTATGTGTGCATAGTATGTATGGTTATTCGTTGTTATTAATGTTTTTGTTTGTTTATTTACTGTTTTCTTCCTTTTTATCTGTTCATTGTTTAACAACTTTATTTACTGATATGTTATTCAGCTGTATTGTTTTCATTGAATGTATGTTTATGGATTGAAACATCCTTCATTCACTTCAAAATACTGGAGATGTGGATAATGGGGGGAGTGAGGGGGTGGGAGGATATTAAACATCTCTCAGATACCACCAAAACCATACTTTAAGATTGGTAGGGAAAAATGTCAAATTTGGGGATTGAAACACTAACCATTAGTTACAAAAGTACCGCAAAGGGGTTTCTCATCCAGCGTAACAAAACACAGTAAATCGACAGTGTCTGTGATTTCAGAGAAGTTTCATTGCCATGTCAAGATGACCCCTTACCGTCAGTCCCTTCAGACATCAAAAACAAAAAGGATTTCCAAATGCTACCCATCCCCCCCCTCCCCCCCCCCCCCCCCTCCCCCCCTCTGTCTTCAAACGGAGCAAGACCTCACTTTGACAGGATTTCAAAGACAGCTCACTCCCCTTTGAGGAGTGGGGAAGGGGGTGTTGTGGGAAAGGTTGGTGGGGGTGTGGTTAAGGGAGAGTGCAGGTGGGGGGGGGAAGGCGGAGGTAGGCCTACCATTGTCCTACAATGCTGCACTGTGTGTATGCGAGGACCTAGAGTGTGTTTGGGGGTGGGAGGAGAGAGGGGGGGGGGGGGGGGGGGAGGCAAGGGAGGTAAGCAAGGGTGGGAGGGGGGGCTGCAGGAGGGCTAGAGGAGGGATTGTTTGTGCGTGCATCCCTGTCTTTCTGCTTATGCACATACACATGTACATGGATACACAAATACTCTATGAATGACTAATGGAATAAACAAACAAACTGATTAGTGAAAGTCAGTACATTGTACCAATAGTGAAATGAATCATAGAACAAATGTAACAAAATGAGTAAATACAACAACAACAACAAAAAAGAGAAAAAACTACTACTACTACTACTACTGCTACTACTGCTACATACTACACTACTACTATGCCTGCTGCTGCTACTGATAATGATAAAAGTTACAGTAATGAAATAAATCAAATAGTTGTCTAAGTAGATGCATAAATTTATTAAAAGAAAAAACAGAGAAGGTAAAGGTACAAATTAAAAGTAACTTAGGGAGAATATATTATGGAAAGAATGGATGTTTATGATGAAAAAATGTTGTAAAAAGCCCCTTTGGTACATAGATAACTGAGACAGAAAGGGAGGGAGAGAGCGATGGGGTTAGGTGGTGAAGTGAGACAGTTGTTTGGATGGGTGGGTGGATGGGGTTACAGGGTGCTCTGAACTGATGCACTGATGGTTGGTGACATTAAACTAGTGGTAGACTGGAGGCATTCCTTTCCAGGACAAGAGGGCTAGTAGCTTGCCTTACTTCTCATAGCCATCATCACCATCAGGGGACTTAAGCCGTAACATCACAGAGAGATCCTCTTTAAAGCCACCGACAGAGGACTAGTAGCTTGCCCTGCTTCTCATAACCATCATCACCATCAGGGGACTTAAGCCGTAACATCATAGAGGGATCCTCTTTAGAGCCACTGACAGAGGGCTAGTAGCTTGCCCTGTTTCTCATAACCATCATCACCATCAGGGGACTAATGCCATAACATGGTAAAGTGATCCCCAGCCAACATCCTGGTGACCGTATCATGTCACTGTTTAATGACAAGGTTGACATGAAGAAATGCCACAAACACATCTGATGGCTCTCTCTCTCTCTCTCTCTCTCTCTCTCTCTCTCTCTCTCTCTCTCTCTCTCTCTCTCTCTCTCACACACACACACACACACACACACCACACACACAGCACACACACACACACACACACACACACACACACACACACACACACACACACACACATGCACACTGAAAAAGGAAAGGGGAGATGAGTGGGGTTGTTCAGGGAGAGACAGAGAGAGAAGGGTGGGGGTAGAAAGGGATGGTGGGGAAGGAGGGAGGGGGAACCAGACAGGTTTGGACCTGTTGAAAGAGAAAGTACATGCATAATTACCAGTGTCTGTCTGTGGTGTGTGTGTGTGTGTGTGTGTGTGTGTGTGTGTGTGTGTGTGTGTGTGTGTGTGTGTGTCTTTGAGAGGAGGAGGAGGGGGCAGTGTGTCACTGTGCATTATTTGCAAAAGATCTCTCTCTCTCTCTCTCTCTCTCTCTCTCTCTCTCTCTCTCTCTCTCTCTCAGGAAGAGAAAGTGAGAGAGAATGCCATTATTTCTTTTTCTGTAAATATGAATGAAGGCCATTACCACTCATGAATGGCTTAAAATAAACAAAATGCACAGCATTATTTAGAAAATTAAAGATTACAAAGAACAGGTGTATCATGATGTATATTCAACTGCTATGAAAATGATTTCAAAATTAATTGATAAACTGTATATCTTCTGGACACAAACACACACGCATGCATGCACACGCACGCGCACGCGCGCACGCACACACACACACACACACACACACACACACACACACAACACACACACACACACACACGTCGCACGCAAGTGTGCATCACACACAGACAGTCTCTCAATGACACTTTGTTGTGTGAATGAGTGTGTGCCTGTGTCTCTGTGTGCGGGCAGGGTTAAGTCAATGTGTGCATCTAGCAGAGAGAAATGTGCAAAAAGGCGTAACATTTAAGTGTGCATGTTCTATTTTTACACTTTTAACACATACATATGATACATTAAATTTGGTGTCATAACCGTTTTTCTCACATAGTATGATTCTGACCTTAAAATTAAAAAAAAAAAAAGCATCGTCTTACATTGTTGTTTTTTTCTGTCAAAATGTTTTATCTCTCAGATTTGTCAGGTTTGCTCATAATGGGCAATATCTGAATATGCCACAAAGCTGGAACATATTTAGTTGTTTGGTGTTAAAGCGCCACCATCGAGTTTATGCAAAAGTGGTGCACCATACATATTTAACAAAAACTCTTAATTAAATATTTCAACTTAACAGCTCAGCAAGTTATCATGAAGCAAATCAAGTCATCAGAATTAAGAAGTTGATGGCTGTTTTGAAGCATACAAAGTAAGTAAGAATTTTTTTTTTTTTTTTCAGCTTCATTTTACTGGAAACAGGCATTTTCCAGATGAAGAGTTTTGGCTCAAAGCCATCAGAATGTTATAGATAACTTTCTCCTTTTCCAAGAAGAGCACAGAATTTTCATTCGCAGGAAGGTTTTCAGAAACCTTTATGAATACAAAGATCTTATTTAGTAATACTGACAGTGCGATGCCATCTTTGTTTTTCCATTTGTACATGTGGACAGTGTGATATTTAGCACAAAAATCCTCTTTCATTTTGTATGCTAAAGGAATACATTTTATATCAAATTTGCATCACTCTTCAGGAACAGGCATAGCTGTATATTCTGATCATAGTCTTTAGTCCATTGAAGATCAACATGACAATGGCCAGTAAGGGAAAGAAGATCAAGACAGCACCTGATTTGGTTTCAATATGAACCATCAAGTAGGTTCATGGATCTGTCGTCGTAATTCAGTGTAAGTGCATAAGTCAGCGCTTTGTAAGAACCTTTTATCATCTTCATTAGTCTTGTCATTACTTCTACCAAAGAGTTATGCTTTCAACTGGGTCTGTTGATTTTGTTTGCAGGCATAAATGTATGTTTAAAAAAAAAAAAAATTCTGAACCAGTTTAAACGAAATTTGGTGAAGAAAAAGATATGTGGCTGTTGGACTAACCCATGAGATGTCACAGATTCCATTGTGTGGATCTGGATCCAAGACCTGTTGGACCTTAAGGACATCTTCTTGTTAACATCCTGATTGTTATTATTTTCAGCTGTGTGTGTTGCACGACATGTGTAAAAAGGATCATGACTGTTCTCAGACAAAATTTGTCTTTTGTTTCGCTGAGCACTTACCCCATCTTCAAAACAGATCCCGTAGAGTGGTACACAATGATGGTTTGGCTCTCACTGCCCTGCATGATCTGTGCTGTGACATTGTGCTTGTGTTTCAATGTTTTTTCTGGCTTATCCCTTCTGTGTTGCAGTCATTCTCAAAACAGAAAACTCCTGTATGGACAAAAGATGAACTTGACATGAAATCACCCATACCGTCAGTTTTGATCAGACACATTTTATACTCGGAGACAGACAGAGAGAAAGAGGGGTGGAGTCAGGTAGCAAGTGGCGCAATGATGTACCAGTGTTGGGAACTCAGAGTCAGTGATAGCCAGCCTACATCCAAGTAGGCACCCAACAGAGATGAAGTTGTCTGAAAATGTCCATGATGTAAAGGGGGCTAATGCTGCATTTTACTGAGTCAATATGGTGCCTATGATATGTCATGAGAAAGTCTATGACATTGTTTTGTAAGGAAAGTAGAAATACATCACAATTCTTCCACAGGCTCATTTGCATACATGAAGTTCTTCACAATCATAGAGCTACCATCTTTGGGCCAGTGATGGGTAAAACTGCCATGATGAAAAAGTTTGAACACTGTCCCATTTGGTTGCCAGATAAAAACTGAAAAAAGGAACCCCCTGTATCAGTCAACATTTGTTTCACACTGTGCTCTGACAGCTCACTGTGTTCCTCCAGTGAAACATGTATCCTCCTTGGACCACATCATGAAAAGAGCAGGCAGAGGTCGAACGCTTTCTGCTTCATTGGTCTTATCACTTGGAATGAACTTTCTACATCAGTTTGCCTCACTAAATCAGTAAGAAGGTTGGAATATAGGAGCAAATTAAAACATTGCTGTCAAGGTATTTCAGTTGTGTATATTTCATGTCTGCACACTCTGTGTGTGTGTGTGTGTGTGTGTGTGTGTGTGTGTGTGTGTGTGTGTGTGTGTGTGTCGTTAAACTGGCATTATTTTGATGTTCCCTTTTCTTTAGAATATGTAACTTCAGTTTCACTTCTGTTACAAGTTTTGTACATTTATAGATTTAGAAAGAGAGGGGGTTAGTTACCACCAAGGACATTGACAAACAAAGCACAGGACAAGACATGATGCATTTCGACCTCTTGGGTCTTCTTCAGGCAAAAAAACAGATCACATTTAACATTTAGGACAGTACAAACAAAGAACGAAGAGTGACTTATCTGTTGTCCATGTGGTAGGAAGAATGGCCGCCAGACGGAAACGACAGAGGGGATTATGGGAGAGGAAAAGGAGGGGGGGGGGGGAGGGGGGAGTGAAACGATGGGGTTGTGTAGCTGCTTTAGTGGGGTGGTGTGATATATTTGTGACAGTTGTGGTTAAGGTGGATTGATAATAATGCTAAGTGGAAGGGGGGGGGGGGGGATTTATATATATATATAAAAAAATTATATATATATATATAGAAGGGATAGTAATGATAATAATGATAGTGGTACTAATTATAATAAATAACTAGATGAATGAAATGAAAGTAACTGTAATTTAAAGAGAAAAAAAAAGAAAAAAAAATGATTTCGCTGGGTGATGAAGGGGTGGTACTAGTTATGTGTGGGTAGTTGTGAAAGGTGTAAGGGTAATGTTAATAAGGGAGGGAAGGGGATGGAAGATTAATGGGTGATAAGGTATAATTGGGGGGGGGGGGGGGGGGGGGGGAGGGGGGCAAGAGAAGGAGAGCTCATATCTCTCCATCCACTATGGGGTGGGGGGTAGGTTTGGGAGGTTCATACAAATAGTGTTGTTGAAAAAGCAAACAATGCTGTGGGATCATGTTCATTGTAACAGGTGAAATAATGTGTTGTCATTAATATGCTGATGTTGGTTGAGAAAAGATAGCAATGATCAATGAAAAACAGGGTATCATGTGTTACACACACACACACACACACACACACACACAAAAAAAAAAAAAAAAAAGGGGGGGGGGGGGGGGGGAAACCACATGTAAACAGTATTCTGGGTGAGTTATGATCATAATGAGACTAACTGTGGAAAGTTTTCACACACATATTCACACACACACACACACACATCACACACACACACATACACACACACACACACACACACACACACACACACACACACACACACACACACACACACACACATATATATATATATATATATACACTCATTTAGAAAAAAAATTTTTTTCATTAATCAGTCACTGATGGGTGATGATCATGTGAGATCAACAGTACTATAGGAAGATCTTCTCCGTTCACTTAGGCAGGAATCCTGGAGGTACTGGCAAAGACTGCTGTATGGTGAAGGCCCTCCAGTGGTCATAAAGTTATGCACTCATCGGGGTGTTGGCAGGCTAGGTTTCTACTTTTAGTGTTGTTGGGAATGTTCCGCTGTCACTGGGGCTGCATGGATAAATTGAAGACTGGCCAGTGTTGAATATTGTGGAGATGTGATGTCACAGTCTGGAGTGTCCTGTTCTCAGTCACACAATGATGGTCTTCTTCTTTGTTTACTTAGGTAGGAATCCTGGAGGTACTGACGGAGGCTGCTGTATGGTGAAGACCCTCCAGTGGTCAGTAAGGTTTTGCATTCATTGGTGAGTTGGCAGGCTAGGTTTCTACTTCTGGTTTAGCTGGGAATGTTCCGCTGTCTCTGGGGCTGTACTGCATTGATAATTTGAAGACTCACAGGTGTGGAATATAGTGGACCTATGATGTTAAAGTCTGGAGAGCCCTATCCTCAGTCTCACAATGTTCACTTGGTCTGATCTAGGCATCCGGTAGTATGCATCCCTCTTGTTGAAGTCTGGGTGCTGCTCAAGTCATCTTCCTATTTGTCTCCTTGGAAATACTTTTAATTTAAAGATGTTTATCACCTCTTCCTCTGCCCTCAGAGCGTCTGTTATCCTCACTCTCTCTCCTTCTCTCTCTCTCTCTCTCTCTCTCTCTCTCTCACACAACACACACACACACACACACACACACACACACACACACACACAATAATAAGCACATTGAGCTTCTAGCACTTGCTCAGGAAGTATAGTGTGTTGCAAATCTCATGATCACAATAAAAATTATTGTTGTTAGAATTGGCAAGGTATTGATTAACCATTTGACCCCCCAGAATCATGTTGTTTTTTGTTTTTTTTTAAAATTTAAATCATCCGTCAAACCAAGCTAAAGTTTGAATACATAGACTGTTCCAAAGTATGTAGGAATCGGGAGGGGGGTTCTTCTTTAAGTGAAAGAAAATAGAGAACACAAGTATCATATGCTCCACGCTGACAGCATCAGATGGGTGAGGGTCACGGGATTAGTAACCTTGACTGTAGTCACTTTCAAAGCAGCTATGCCCCATACCTGTATGCATGTTTGGTTGGGTGTATTCATGATGATGAAGATCAGAATCACTGGAGTCATCATTGGGGTGATCAGCACCATCACCTCAGAGCTACATTTCCTACCACGTTTTCATTATAGTATTTTCGCCATTTCCTATTTTTATTGCATCTCTTTAAGGGGTCTGCAGTCAGTTGGTTGAAGTGTTTTCCTGCAGAGCTGACAGTCATGAATTATTTTTTTTACTACCTTGAAAACCCCTTCAGTTCACGCAGCAGCAGCAAATGAGTACCTGATTCAATAGGGAAAGGTTACAGTCGTTAGGTTATAGGACGTTAACCATACCCTTAATCCTAAAAGGGATTACAGTCATTAAGTTATAGGACATTAACCATACCCTTAAAAAATGGTTACAGCTGTTAGGTTATAGGACTTTAACCACATCCTTAAAAAAAAGTTACAGCCATTAGGTTACAGGACTTTAACCATACCCTTAATCCTAAAAGGGGTTACAGCTGTTAGATTATAGGACCTTAAGCATACCCTTAAAAAAAAGGTTACAGTCTTTAGGTTACAGGACTTTAACCATACCCTTAATCCTAAAAGGTGTTACAGCTGTTAGGTTATAGGATTTTAACCATACCCTTAAAAAAAGGTTACAGCTGTTAGGTTATAGGACTTTAACCATACTTTTAATCCTAAAAGGGGTTACAGCCATTAGGTTATAGGACTTTAAGCATACCCTTAAACCTAAAAGGGGTTACAGTCTTTAGGTTATAGGACTTTAACCATACTCTTAATTCTAAAAGGGGTTACAGTCTTTAGGTTACAGGACTATAATTACACCCTTAAAAAAGGGTTACAGCTCTGAGGATATAGGACTTTAACCATACCCTTAATCCTAAAAGGGGTTACAGTCTTTAGGTTACATGACTTTAACCATACCCTTAACTCTAAAAAAAAAGTAGGTTAAGTCTTTAGGTTACAGGACTTTAACCATACCCTTAACTCTAAAAAAAAAAAAAAGGTAGGTTATAGGACTTTAAGCATACCCTTAATCCTAGAAGGGGTTCAGTCTTTAGGTTATCAGACTATAACCATACCCTTAACCCTAAAAAAGGTTACAGCCTTTAAGTTATAGATCGTTATAACCCTTAACCCTTAAGAAGGTTACAGCCTTTAGGTTATAGGACTTTAACCATACCCTTAACCTGATTGACACAGTCGGGCAGCAAATCAAACAAAAAGCTCTAGCCCCATCATCTGCATTGTACCTTCCAGCAGCCATGTTGGCCTGTTCAGAGCATGACATCAGATGATGTGTGTGCAGGGGTGTGGCAGGGGACAGCACCACCAGGGTCAGAGAGGCAGCACATGCAGACAGTGTGTGAGTGGTGGCCCTGCTGGCAGCTGGGAGGAGTGCTGATGGCGTCCCTTCATGACATGGAGTCCATGCTCTATGAGGCCATCGTGGACGGCAACCTGCCCACCGTCAAACGTATGGTCAACAGCGGTATTGGCCGCAACGCCGTGCTTTACTCGCCCAGGAACTGGGAGGCGGCCACCATCCTCAGCACCGCTGCCTACTATGGGAACCTGCAGATCGTTCGCTACCTCATTGAAGCCGGGGCCTCCATCAATTTTCAGGACCCTCGCGTCCGTCGCAATGCACTGCACTGGGCCAGTATGGGCCAGGGCACAGACGTGGTGAGGTACTTGATCTCCTGCGGGGCAGACATCAACGCCCTGGACCGGGACAACATGTCACCAGTGATGCTGGCTGCCCTGCACAGTCACGAAGAGGCTATCAAGGAACTGGTGGAGGCAGGCGCTACTGTCAACGGCATCGACCGTCTCCGTTGTTCGGCACTGCACTACGCTGCTTTTCATGGTGACGCA
>CM065729.1:37102487-37179987 GCA_033310375.1 Conus canariensis | reverse complement strand
TTGTTCTTGTCATTGGCAGACTCACTAAGAATTATTTTAGAATTTGTTTGTGATGGTCATCTCTCTGTGGCATCTAACAGAGGCATGTTCCAGCTATAAGTCTGTGATATGCATAACACCATGGACGACACATCATAAAGTGCCCCCTAAAGCAGTTGGTGAAAAATGCTGTAAGGAAATGGAAGGAAAGTCCTAAAAAAATACATTGATGAAGAAAAGCAGAATTGTGTATCGTATGTATGTGCATGTGCTGATTCAGTTCAACAGTAATCACAAGAGATTGAGGGTATGCTCTTAAAAGTTAAATAATGTAAGATGTGTACATGTAGACTTTGTCTTAACTCTTGCAGAATGTGAGACAATCTCTCAACTCCGTGCATTTTACTTTCCCATGTTTCTTGCCATTGTTGTGCCTCTGCTAATTGCAATGTACTAATCGCAGTTTGCCATGTAACCAGGTTGTGTTTGCTTCCAGATGGTACTGACAGTCATTGACCGATGTGTTCATTTCAAAGAACACGAAACAAGTATACTGTAGCCGATGCGTGATACTCTTCGCACATGTATCGATAGATCAATCGAATTATGTTCCACTGAAACTGTGAAATGGTTTCTGCTGGGAATATGAGATGTCTTGTTGTACATGTTTTAGAAGAAACTAGAATATAACATTAACATTGCTCTCTATGCCGTCAAAACAGAATAGCTTACTGATGTAGACATTACCTGAAAGATTCTTGTGGACATGTTTTTGTTGTTTTTGCTTTATGCATTCTGCAAAGCATTTTTGCCGTGAATTAAAACCTACCACAGATGATGTCATTTTCCTGAAAGGAAAGAAAAACCAACTCTTAGATTAAAGAGCACAACACTCAAAAGTGTTTCATTCAGATAGTCTCTGCCAAGTGGTTGGTATATGAACAGCTATTGTCTGTCTGAATGTTGAGGGAAACTGGCTTCTCTTTGATTAATGTTTTTTGTGTTGTTGTTGTTTTTTTTAACTCTGTCCTCAGGATACTTTGATATGTGTAACTTTGTTAAAAGCTTATGCTTGTATTAATGGAATAACATCAAGTATAGTTTATCAGTATGGGTGGACTGTTCTGTTCCAACAATATGTCATATGCATGGGTGATTAGTTACATAATGTAGCATATAGCATTTCTTCAGAGTAAATGTGTGGATATATGCCAGGGAGGATATAGGCATCAGAGCTTGTGTTCAGTGACATGCATTCATGGGACAGATGCAAATGGTGGCAGGCGTTAAGCAATGTTGCCCCATCAGTCAGCTAAAGCTTTGAATCAGAGAGAGAAAATGCTGAAAGAAACATGAGTGCCAAACAGTGTTCCTGTAATACAGACAGTTGATATCCCCATTGTTTTCCTGGCGTGCACCTCAAGTCAAATACTTGATTCTGTCCACCTGTTGGCTTGACCCCTTCACTATTCGTTTTTGTCCATCTATTGCCAATAGTATTGGCTTGACCCCTTCACTGGTCTTTTTTGTCCATCTATTGCCAATAGCATTGGCTTGAACCCTACTCTGGTCTTTTTTTGTCCATCAATTGCCAATAGTATTGGCTTGACCCGTTCTCTGGTCTTTTTTGTCCATCTGTTGCCAATAGCATTGGCTTGAACCCTTCTCTGGTCTTTTTTGTCCATCTGTTGCCAATAGTATTGGCTTGACCCGTTCTCTGGTCTTTTTTGTCCATCTGTTGGCTTGACCCCTTCTCTGGTCGTTTTTTACCATCTATTGGCTTGACCCCTTCTCTGGTCGTTTTTGACCATCTATTGGCTTGAACCCTTCTCTGGTCTTTTTTTGTCCATCTATTGGCCTTGCCCCTTCTCTGGTCTGTTTCCCCAGGACAGGTATGTTACAGAGAAAGTTGCATGACTTTGTAAATTCAACAGGATTTTATACGTCCAAGTTATCTTTTATTGTTTAGATATCTCGTGTGTGTGTGTGTGTGTGGTGTTGTGTGTGTGTGTGTGTGTGTGTTCTAATTGAAATGGCACTCATACTTCGTTCTCTCTTTGAATGTATGTATCCTACTTTGCGTGTGCGCGCGCATGTGTTGTGTGTGTGTGTGTGTGTGTGTTGTGTGTGTGTGGATGTGTGTGTGCAGTTTATTTCCTGCTTCCATGTTACTTGAAATGTAATAACCTTGTTTTCTTTGTTACCTTTTACGATCTGTGAAGCACACTGCAGTTTGCAGTTTAGTTCAGTGTGGTATTCTGAAGTTGTTTGTGATACATACCGGTTGATCTAATGAAGTGATGCATCATGGCACAAGATCCAGGTACAGAGAGCATTCTGCACAGCATGTTAGGAAAGACCACTGACTTTTCTTCTTCTTCTTCTTCTTCTTCTTCTTCTTCTTCTCCTCCTCTTCCTCCTCCTCCTCCTCCTCCTTCTTCTTCTTCTTCTTTTTCTTCTTCTTCTTCTTCTTCTTCTTCTTCTTCTTCTTCTTCTTCTTCTTCCTCTTTATTTCTTTCTTTTTGTAATTTGTTTTCCTTTTTTGTTTTGCTTTTTTTTTCATGTTGTTGAATATATTTTAAGACTTTTTTTTCACTAAATACACCATTCTCATTGTTTTTCAAAGGCCAAGGCTTATTTTCAGTTAAACAGAAACTCTCTCTCTCACACACACACACACACACACAATTCAATTCAATTCAATTCAAATTTAATCCTTTGACCCCTGTTGGGGCATGGAGGATACAAATGTAACAAAGAGAAATACGAAACTCACTCAGAACAATGTGTGGACATAATTGCGAAGTGCTGAATTCTGGTGAACTGTAATGATCACATTAAACAATCTTCCCATTTTTTAGATACATACTAATATTCAAACAAATGCGTCTTCCTTTTCGAAATAAATTACAGAAGTTGAAAACAGACTTTGGTTTTAGATATTTTTTAGGGATGAATTTTTCACGAAGTTCATTATATTTTGGACATTCCATGATTCAATGAAATTCATCTCCAATTTCACCCATTTCACAGTTACGACAAATACGCAGTTCTCTTGGAACATTATGGTGTCTTCCAATTTCAATTTGCAATTTATGGTTAATACATCTACACACACACACATACACACACACACACACACACACACACACACACACACACACACACACACACACACACACACACCAGGACTTTATGGGTGCTGACAATGTATTGAGTGTATAGTTGGCTCAGTGTTTAGCCCTAGTTCCTCAAAATGGTTGAATGAGTTTCAAACGAGGTGACTGAAGGTGGAAAATGAAGCAAAATTTAAAACAAAACAGTATTAGTTCGGCCACCAGATACAGGCAAACAGATTGACAGATAGATAGATAGTTTTGTCCTGTGATCTGTTTGTCTGTATCCTGTGGTGGAACTAATGCTGTTTCTTTTTAAATCATGGTTGAATGAGCCTACAGTTGCATTCCAGGGGTCATCAGAGTTATTCCTGTTTGCTGGACACCAACACAATCAAACACAGTCAAAAACAACAGGTATAAGGTTTCATTGGGGATGTTTCGCCCATTGGAATAGATGAGAGCGTGGAATCGGATGTGAAAAGTTTTGTTTTTTTTTTTCTTTTTTTTCAATCTTCAGTGTTACCGTTCAAGGAGTGAAAGGTTTGTGTCTCCACTGTTGCTGCAAGATTTTCCACTTTTTCTTAGGATCCATTCATCCTCTGATGTGTGTGTGTGTGTGTGTGTGTGTGTGTGTGTGTGTGTGTGTGTGTGTGTGTGTGTGAGGTGTGTATATATGTGTGTGTGTGTGTGTGTGTGTGTGTGTGTGTGTGTGTGTGTGTAAGTGAATGAGTAAATTATAATAAAGTGAATCAAGACTAAATGCAGAAATTAAAACTAGTCTTTTAAGAAATGAGGATGTTTTCTATGAAAAGACTTTTGTCAGGCTTGTGAATGACATGAAGAAACGTCAAGGAAAGTCTAAAACCATTTTTGACTTCACATGTGAACAGGACGAACTGGGGAAACAGACACACAGTTGCGTGTGAAGACCTCAGATCTGTGTTTCCTTACTGATCACACAAGAACACATCCCATCTTCTTCCCCTCACTCCTTGCCCACCCCCCCCCCTCCCCCCTCCCCCCCAGCCTACCCCACTGTCCCTTTCTTACCATCTATACTCACAACACAGACTGTCAGCCTGCATTTGTTGAAAGAAATCAAACTGAATTCATAACAGTGTTTGGTATCCTTGCACGTTGATTGAAGATTAATTAAGCCAGTTAACTAAAGAACTCATGACAGAAACTAGAATCAGAATTGGATGGGTTACTGACAACCTGATGGTGATTGCATCATTAGGACTGTCATTGCTGAAGTGCAGTGCAACTGATGAGTGGCAGTGACCACATGCAAAAAGCAAAAAATATCTAGAATTCTAGGGTGTCCGGTAACCATTTCCCCTCCATCTCCTGTTACACTTCCCACTTGCTGGAGGAGGGGCGGAGGCTTTGAATCTTTTTTTTTTTTTTAATGCTGTTATGTGTAACGAAGATCCAAGGGAAGGGGTGGTGTATTTTCTGATCATTTTGAGTTCAACCACCATACGGCCAAGTCAACAGCTTTTTGTCTTACTTTCACTGTTTGGCAGTGTTGGAGCTTGAAAATGTTCTGTTTTTGTTTTTGCCTTCAGCCACGTTCTGAAATGGCCACTGCGTGTGTTCGCGAAGTTTCATGAGGTATTGTCATGTGCTTATCTGCTAGTGACCTGAAATGCATTCAGACTCTGCAGATATTGACCATTAACCACTTTTTTTTGTTTTTTTTCCCCCTATTTTATTTCTAACCTCATTTTTTCATGTTGTACTTTCTCCCCATTTTTTTGTTCTTTTCTCCCCCAGTTTTTCTTTCCCCCCATTTCTCATGTTTGTTCTTTCTCCATGTTTTGTTCTTTCTCCCCCATGTTTTGTTCTCTTTTTTTTTCTTTCCCCCATTGTCTTTTTGTGTTCTCCATGTTTTGTTCTCCCCATGTTTTGTTCTTTCTCCCCCATGTTTTGTTCTTTGTCCCCCATGTTTTGTTTTTCTCCCCCATGTTTTGTTCTTTCTCCCCATGTTTTTCTTTGTCCCCCATGTTTTGTTCTTTGTCCCCATGTTTTGTTCTTTCTCCCCATGTTTTGTTCTTTGTCCCCCATGTTTTTTTTCTTTGCTCTCCCCATGTTTTGTTCTTTGTCCTCCATGTTTTGTTCTTTCTCCCCATGTTTTGTTCTTTGTCCCCCATGTTTTTGTTCTTTCTCCCCATGTTTTGTTCTTTGTCCCCCATGTTTTGTTCTTTGTCCCCATGTTTTGTTCTTTTCCCCCATGTTTTGTTCTTTCTCCCCATGTTTTGTTCTTTTTTTCTTGTTGTTCTTTTCCTTTGTTCTTTTTCCTCCATGTTTTGTTCTTTGTCCCCCATGTTTTGTTCTTTTCCTTTGTTCTTTTTCCTCCATGTTTTGTTCTTTCTCCCTCATGTTTTGTTCTTTTCCTTTGTTCTTTTTCCTCCATGTTTTGTTCTTTGTCCTCCATGTTTTGTTCTTTCTCCCCCATGTTTTGTTCTTTTTCCCCCATGTTTTGTTCTTTTCCTTTGTTCTTTTTCCTCCATGTTTTGTTCTTTGTCCCCCATGTTTTGTTCTTTCTCCCCCATGTTTTGTTCTTTTCTCCCCATGTTTTGTTCTTTGTCCTCCATGTTTTGTTCTTTCTCCCCCATGTTTTGTTTCTTTTTCCCCGATGTTTTGTTCTTTTCCTTTGTTCTTTTTCCTCCATGTTTTGTTCTTTGTCCTCCATGTTTTGTTCTTTCTCCCCCATGTTTTGTTCTTTGTCCTCCATGTTTTGTTCTTTCTCCCCCATGTTTTGTTCTTTTTCCCCCATGTTTTGTTCTTTTCCTTTGTTCTTTTTCCTCCATGTTTTGTTCTTTCTCCCCCATGTTTTGTTCTTTCTCCCCCATGTTTGTTCTTTCTCCCCATGTTTGTTCTTTCTCCCCCATGTTTTGTTCTTTGTCCTCCATGTTTTGTTCTTTCTCCCCCATGTTTTGTTCTTTTTCCCCCATGTTTTGTTCTTTTTCCTCCATGGTTCTTTCTTTGTCCCCCATGTTTTGTTCTTTGTCCCCCATGTTTTGTTCTTTCTCCCCCATGTTTTGTTCGTTTTCCCCCATGTTTTGTTCTTTTTCCTCCATGGTTCTTTCTTTGTCCCCCATGTTTTGTTCTTTGTCCTCCATGTTTTGTTGTTTCTCCTCCATGTTTTGTTCTTTCTCCTCCATGGTTCTTTCTCCCCCATGGTTTGTTCTTTCTCCCCCCATGTTTTGTGTTCTTTCTCCTCCATGGTTCTTTCTCCCCCATGTTTTGTTCTTTCTCCTCCATGTTTTGTTCTTTCTCCTCCATATTTTGTTCTTTCTCCCCCATGTTTTGTTCTTTTTCCCCCATGTTTTGTTCTTTTTCCTCCATGGTTCTTTGTCCCCCATGTTTTGTTCTTTGTCCTCCATGTTTTGTTCTTTCTCCTCCATGTTTTGTTCTTTCTCCTCCATGGTTCCTTCTCCCCCATGGTTTGTTCTTTCTCCCCCCATGTTTTGTTCTTTCTCCTCCATGGTTCTTTCTCCCCCATGGTTTGTTCTTTCTCCCCCCATGTTTTGTTCTTTCTCCCACATTCGTTGGTTTTTTCTCCTCCATTTTTTTCCACCAGTTTTTTCTTTCTCCCCCATTTTATTTTCTTTCTCCCCCATTTTTTCCATACTGAAATATTTGCAAATTCTCTCTCTCTCTCTCTCTCTCTCTCTCTCTCTCTCTCTCTCTTTTCAACATTTCGCTGAAATTCTTTAAATTCTTTGAGAAGTGGGAGCCCTGGCAAATACAGACAAGAAAAACAACAATATTCTTCCTATCAGCACGTGCTGTTGTGATAGTTCTGTGCATATCAGACAGCCAAAGTTTGATTTCTTTGAATGAAAACTGAAATTGCAATGGGGATTCTGGAACTCTTTTTAAACTGAAAGTATGAAAAAGCTGGGGACTGGTTCTTTCCCTTGGCTACTTCGTATACGTGCTGATATATATATATAATATATATATATATAAAGTATATATAAAATTATATATATATATGTTGACAAATTGTATTGCGTTTACACCCCCTCTCCCCCTCCCCTCCAGAAATAACCCTGTCACGCAAGCTCTTTCCAGCTTATGTTGTTCTTATCTGAATTTCAGATCCCATCCTTCCTAACAGTCTCATGCCTTCAGATCCCAACTCGCTATGTTTTGGTCTCAAAATAGACACGGAGAACACCTCCCACGTTATCTGAAAATCAGTCAGCATGTGTTGACAGCAGTTATGTCCCTTTCCTGCCTGCGTTTCTATTACTGCATGTGGTTTGATCGTAATAATGGGATAGCCAGCATGAAAGTCGGAAGATATGGAAAATGAACAGGGAAAAAAGAAAAACATTAGAAATTGAGATTGTTGGAATCAGCTGTGTAGTTTGACAGCATAAATATGCAGCAAGGTCAATAAAATCTGATAAATCAGCGTACTTTTTTAAGGCAAGCTCAGTATTTTTTCATGTTTGAATTAACTTGCTGTTAATGGAGGTGTGTGTGTGTGTGTGTGTGTGTGTGTGTGTGTACTTGAATTTGACTGTGCTTCCTGATGACTGTCACTATGAGAGCTCACTCTCCCTTAGACCCGTGTGTCGACCAGAATGAGTCATAGTAACCAGTAATAATCACAAGAACTAATGTAGCTCTCCAAAGATTGGCAGATGTATGTGTGTGTTGTTACCAAAGAGTTGATTTTTCTTCTTGTTATCCTCCTCAGTTTACGGTGATATATTTTGTTCCGTTTAGTTTGTTGAATGTAGCAGACTGCTGTGTTAGCGAAAGACAAAGCAGGATACAAATAAATCCACAAAACAAGGTGCGACGTAATGCTTATTTCGTACACAGGACAAAACGGTAAAGTGTCAGTGGGTTGCTGATTTTGGAGATTATTTGATTTTTTCTCCATCTTCTCCAAGATAGGATGATGCATCATGAAAATTATAAAGCACAGTGATTTTTTTTTTTTTTTTTTGGGGGGTCTGCTATCGGTTTTCCTCAACTGGAATTTTGAAAATGCCAGAAATAAAACAGAATATTTCTGATCATAACGATGTGTGTGTGTGTGTGTGTGTGTAGACGACTGTCGATGTGTGTTCATCTGTAATCAGTTATTTTGCCTTTTTTTTTTTTTTTTTTTTTAAATAATGTGAAAGTTAAACCAGAGGCGGGATGCAGCTATACTTGAGAGTTATGTCCAGTGGTGGTGGTGTTTATTAATCTCCCTCCCCTTTTCAAACCTGTTCCCGAAACGCATCATGACTGATGCACCTGAAGACTATGTCAGCACTGCGGGAAGAACCATCGCCAGTCTTCAGTTTGCAGATGAGATCGATGGCCTGGTATGTTGTGTACAAGAATTCACCAAGCTTGTGGACCTGGGGCCGGTTTAATTTGTCGACTGTACGACAGACCACTTGAGGAAAGCATGGTTCTCTGACAAATTAACGTGTAATAAATCTTTAAAGGCTTAACTTATCCTACTTTGAACAGATGTCCCGTTAGCAGTAGGGCAAGATATCCATCTGAAAAGGCACGCCTTGACACGCCCACCCGTCCAAGTTGCGGGTTCGAATCCCGGCAGCGCCATGGGGAAAAAAAGTTGACTATAGAATGGCATCTGGGAGTCATGACCTGGATGCGGCCTGCCCGCTTAGAGTGTAAGAAGTTCAGGGCTGAAGGTGAGGATGATTTCTTCTCTGAAGACCTTCTGTTGTCAAGCTCTCCCTAGAGTTTCTTTCTACTGAGAAGAAATTTTCAAAAGCAGCTTTTGAGGAACTTTAATGCCAGCATTCCAACTCGATGTCGAAAGCGATTCGCGCCGATCTTCATAACACGCATGGGATTGTGATAGTAATAGGAAAGGATTGTGGAGTCTGTTGACAACAAATTCCGATGACTCATGATCATTCGCTTATAAACCTAACTGCATGGTCATCAGGCGAATAATTGGGGTCGGTGGACATCACAGTCATTGGACGGACAGTCGTTGAACCGCCTGTTTATTGAACGGGCCCTACCTAGACCATCCGCTGGCGATAGACACAGAAACTGGAATGGTCCACCAACATTTGTGAGCCCCGTACGCTAACAGCTGACCGTAAGCTGACAGCAATGATTTTTATACACTAAGACAGAATAATACATCTGTGACATTTGCTGCAATGATGGAGAAAAGTCATCAATCATAATTTTCTTTTCGAGACCTTATTGACACACTAATTATTTTTTATTATTGTGATTTTTTTTCAAGCTGTGACAAGCACAAAAATATTCCTCTGTTGGGCAGAGTGCGTGTATTTGAAAATCAGTTACTTAGTGTTTATTTCCACACTAGCGCATACTCTAATAAACCAACAGTGTGAAACAGTGCGTGAACAGAGCAGAAATCCCCCTTTCCCCTCGACCTCCACATTCAAATCTTGGCGCTGTGTTAATTTCTTCTGATAATCTATTCAAATGTCTTCAGAATAGTGCAGTGAATTTTGTTCGCCTATTTCACTTCTTAGCGGCTTCTGAGCCTTCAAATTGCAATATAGGCCTATGTGATCTGTTTACATTAATTTGCAGCAATGTTTTGGAAACAATTTTCTTTAAAAAAGCATTTTTGTGAAAGTATATAATAACCTAGGAAATGAGCTTGATTACTGCCCATGTATGCGGGCGCGCACGTGTGTGTGTGGGTGGGGGGGGGGGGGGGGCCATGTATGCGGGCGCGCACGTGTGTGTGTGGGTGGGGGGGTTGGGGGGGGGGGGTGGATGAGAGAGAGAGAGAGAAAGAGAGAGTGACTAGTTGATTGACTGATTGATCTTTAATACGCTAGGTTGAAGATTTTAGGCCAAGACCTAGTCTTACAATTTGTTCTTGACATGCATAAAGTATTTCAACACATGTCATTCATACTGACAATTCAACATAGTAGTGTTGTAATGTTGGTGAGTATGCTACAATGATAAACAGACAATAACAATGATAGGCAGACTATTCATAGACATAATAATGGTATTATGAGTATTCAAACAGAAGGAACCAGAACAAACAAACAAAAACAGAGAGAGAGAGACAGAGAGAGAGAGAAGGAAGGGAGAGAGGATGATAGGTTGGGGGAGGGGAAGAGGGATGGTAGACAAGCGTGGGAGTGGGGATGAGCGACTTATTCAGTGTCTTGTTTACAGAAGACTTTGCGAATGGATGTTGACGATATTTTAATCGAATAATCAAATTATTGAGACATAAAATGTTTACGTGAATGTTTCTTGAAAAGTTTTAACGTATTCGTATTCTGTAAACTCGGTGGAAGTGAGATCCATACATATGGTCCAGAGTAGGCTAGGCTTGTTTTGTATTGATCAATGCGTAGGTAGGGGAGATGGAAATTCTTCGAGCCAGAAGAGCTGTTCAATATTGTAAAAGGGGCTCTGATGTAACATGACATGGTATATGTCAATATTGTAAACATAAATGATGCCTTGTTGAAGTCAAGCTGCTTACGCAGGGGAAGTCTGTTCAGTGCTTTTAGCTTTTCATCTGTTGTTAGAGGTACGGCTAGGAAGAGTAGCTTTGCTGCACGTCTATGGAGGGAATTCAGCCCTTTTTTTTCGGACATCACTGCTAACGTCCCATACTGTTGAAGCGTAACTGATATGTGACAGTTTAAGCGCAGTACTGTTGACATAGCGCTTTAATTGAGATAACAGGAACAGGTCTTCTTTTCAGAATATCTTGCATACATTATTGAGATGAGATCGCTATTTCAGTTCTTTCTCTATCATTATGCCTGAAATATGATGCTCATCTACCTGTTTAATAGAACTGAAGTTTTAAGCAAAGAGGAGACAATTGATGCTGTTGGCATATGGCTATAATCATAGACTTGGTTTGGGCTGGGTGTGTGACCGCTGAGTTTGAATTATACCAGTCTGACACTTCATTTACACTCTCTTGGAGAGACGTTTCTATTGTTTGTAGATCACTACCATTTGTTTAGAGTGACAAGTCACCAGCAAATAAATCTGACGTGACCTTTTCATCTGATATGGACGATGGTACATCACTGATGCAGATGCAGAATAGAAGGAGGCCTAGCACTGAGCCTTATGGGACACCATGTCTGATAAAGTCTGCAGAGGAGGTTTTGCCATTAAGCACCACTTATGAAGTCCCATCCTTCAAGTATGATTGGAATACCGAGACTGTCGATGAATGGTTCATGTAGATAGACAGCTCTAAAAGATTGGAATGATCAACAAGATCAAACGCCTTTTTTGAAGTCAAAAAAGTCATTTGTGATTGGTTCATATTTGAAAGCCATGAGTCAGAGAGAGAGAGAGACGTCATGCCGGATGTAACAGAGCAACCAGACAGAAATTCGTTATAACCGGCGCATTGGTTGTAACGAAAGCCGGATATAACGAAGCAATTTGGAATGTCCCTGGCGATTAATTATAAGCGGCTTCGACTGTATATATCTGTGAATGGATGTGTGTGTGTGTGTGTGTGTGTGTGTGTGTGTGTAATAGAGAGAGTGTGCGTGCGTGTGTGTGTGTGTGTGTGTGTGTGTGTGTGTGTGCGTGCGTGTATGTGTGTGTGTGTGTGTATGTGTGTGTGTGATCAGTGTTATCAAAACGAATTATTCTGATTAACTTAGACTGACCCCGCCAGAGCAAATAAACAGTGGAGCATATCCTGACTTAATTCAAAGCAGGGCTGTCCCAAGGAAGGCACACATAGAACCATAACCACGTGCCTCAGGAGATCACACTCGTGATGAACACTGCCCATGGAAACGCCATGCCACCAGCAGCTCCGGCAACGACGTTCTACTCAAGATCTTGGTCTGGAACACACGCTACAACTGCATCACGGAAGCAGGATTGTCTGGATGAAGTTTGTGACTGGGAGTGCGCAGCGGACCTTCCGCAATACAGGTAAAATATCCAAAGATCACCAGCTGAGAGGCATTTAACTGGATAGAGTACTCCCATCAGGTTCACCGAAACAAGTGATTTCTGACTGACCTCATAGTGCCATATAAAAAGCAAAATGGACAAGCTCACATCTACAAGACTGAGAAGTGTCCCAGTCCAGCCAGCAGCTTGAGAAAAGGTGCTTTCCATGCCGAAACCCTTGCCCTAGAGGTTGAAGCTAGGGTGTTTTTAGGCTTTTACGCATGATCTCATGGAACAGTTCTCCATTTCGTGTCAGAAGAGGACTAGAGCTCTGAAGGCTGTGGCAGAAGCGACCGAAAAGAGTTCCTCCAGCTGGATCTTGAGGTGCACGAGGAGGAAGAGAAGTGAAATTCACGAGATTTTAATTTACAAATTTTGAACAGTTAGTCCGTCACGAGGCACCCGACTGTCCATGGACCCAAGAGGTAGCAGGCTGGGATTCACAGCAGCTCTGACAATACGCACACACGCGCGCAAGCGCGAACACACAAACACATATAGATTTAGAAGTTACGACCTGGATAAGACCCAACCTGCGTTGAGTCTTCAGCGCCGAAGCACTTGTCTGAGAGAGAGAGACAGAGACAGAGAGAGGGGGGGGGGGGGGGGGGGGAGCGGACTTTTCTCTTAAGACCTTCAGCTGTTACCTCCCACCTTAGATACGCTGACAATATGATAGGTACAGCAGAAAGATAGTTTTCTGTTCTAGTCAGACAAAGAAACCGGCTTTAGTATTTGTGTAATAATCTGGTCTATCGCAAACGACAATGACGTCAGTATCTCGTGCAGGTGACTATGCGGCGACCCAGAGTATGCGACTGCAGCTCCTCTCATCTTGAAAGTTTGATGCTTCTGGTCTTGTAAGTGCCTCTCCTCAACGACCTGAACTCCCGTTTTGTGGGTAGCAAGACGCCTAGAGGGTCAGTGGTGAGGATCTCCTATCTCATTTGAAGAATAACACAGGCTACAAGAAACACTTCATTTGCAGCGCTTTCCTAGGGCATCTGAAATGAGGCAGAGAACAGTAAACAGTAAACAACGAACAAGAGGCAGAGAACAGTAAACAGTAAACAATGAACAAGAGGCAGAGAACAGTAAACAACGAACAAGAGGCAGAGAACAGTAAACAACGAGCAAGAGGCAGAGAACAGTAAACAACGAACAAGAGGCAGAGAACAGTAAACAGTAAACAACGAACAAGAGGCAGAGAACAGTAAACAGTAAACAACGAACAAGAGGCAGAGAACAGTAAACAACGAACAAGAGGCAGAGAACAGTAAACAACGAACAAGAGGCAGAGAACAGTAAATAACGAACAAGAGGCAGAGAACAGTAAACAACGAACAAGAGGCAGAGAACAGTAAACAACGAACAAGAGGCAGAGAACAGTAAACGGTAAACAACGAACAAGAGGCAGAGAACAGTAAACAACGAACAAGAGGCAGAGAACAGTAAACAACGAACAAGAGGCAGAGAACAGTAAACAGTAAACAATGAACAAGAGGCAGAGAACAGTAAACAACGAACAAGACGCAGAGAACAGTAAACAGTAAACAACGAACAAGAGGCAGAGACCAGTAAACAGTAAACAACGAACAAGGGGCAGAGAAAAGTAAACAGTAAACAACGAACAAGGGGCAGAGAAAAGTAAACAGTAAACAACGAACAAGAGGCAGAGAACAGTAAACAGTAAACAACGAACAAGGGGCAGAGAAAAGTAAACAGTAAACAATGAACAAGGGGCAGAGAACAGTAAACAGTAAATAACGAACAAGAGGCAGAGAACAGTAAACAACGAACAAGAGGCAGAGAACAGTAAACAGTAAACAACGAACAAGAGGCAGAGAACAGTAAACAACGAACAAGAGGCAGAGAACAGTAAACAGTAAACAACGAACAAGAGGCAGAGAACAGTAAACAACGAACAAGAGGCAGAGAACAGTAAACAACGAACAAGAGGCAGAGAACAGTAAACAGTAAACAACGAACAAGAGGCAGAGAACAGTAAACAGTAAACAACGAACAAGAGGCAGAGAACAGTAAACAACGAACAAGAGGCAGAGAACAGTAAACAGTAAACAACGAACAAGAGGCAGAGAACAGTAAACAACGAACAAGAGGCAGAGAACAGTAAACAGTAAATAACGAACAAGAGGCAGAGAACAGTAAACAACGAACAAGAGGCAGAGAGCAGTAAACAACGAACAAGGGGCAGAGAACAGTAAACAACGAACAAGAGGCAGAGAACAGTAAACAACGAACAAGAGGCAGAGAACAGTAAACAGTAAACAATGAACAAGAGGCAGAGAACAGTAAACAATGAACAAGGGGCAGAGAACAGTAAACAATAAACAAGAGGCAGAGTACAGTAAACAATGAACAAGGGGCAGAGAACAGTAAACAACGAACAAGAGGCAGAGAACAGTAAACAATGAACAAGGGGCAGAGAACAGTAAACAGTAAACAACGAACAAGAGGCAGAGAACAGTAAACAATGAACAAGGGGCAGAGAACAGTAAACAGTAAACAACGAACAAGAGGCAGAGAACAGTAAACAGTAAACAACGAACAAGAGGCAGAGAACAGTAAACAACGAACAAGAGGCAGAGAACAGTAAACAGTAAACAACGAACAAGGGGCAGAGAACAGTAAACAATGAACAAGAGGCAGAGAACAGTAAACAGTAAACAACGAACAAGAGGCAGAGAACAGTAAACAGTAAACAACGAACAAGAGGCAGAGAACAGTAAACGGTAAACAACGAACAAGAGTCAGAGAACAGTAAACAACGAACAAGAGGCAGAGAACAGTAAACAACGAACAAGGGGCAGAGAACAGTAAACAACGAACAAGAGGCAGAGAACAGTAAACAATGAACAAGAGGCAGAGAACAGTAAATAACGAACAAGAGGCAGAGAACAGTAAACAATGAACAAGAGGCAGAGAACAGTAAACAACGAACAAGAGGCAGAGAACAGTAAATAACGAACAGGAGGACTCATGGACAGAAGCAGTCGACGAGGGGGGATGTGTGGACGTTATTTACACAGACTTTCAAAAAGCGTTTGACAGCGTTCCTCATCGTCGACTCATGGAAAAGGTCTCTGCTTGTGGCATTAGGGGTAAACGTCTTCGATGGATTGGCGACTTCCTTGGAAACCGAACGCAACAAGTAGTGATCAACGGAGTGATGTCCCAGGAAGGCAAGGTAACCAGCGGCATTCCTCAAGGAAGTGTACTGGGGTGCATCCTCTTTGTGATCTACATAAACGATTTGCCTGCCAACGTGAAGAGCCAAGTAAGGATGTTCGCCGACGACACGAAGTTGTTTACCAGAGTAGATGTTCCGAACAACCATAAAACCATGCAGAACGACTTGGACGAGCTGATGCAATGGTCTGACAAATGGCAACTAAAATTCCATCCAGAGAAGTGCTGCGTCCTGAAACTTGGCCACGAAAGAGAAACGGAGTACTTCATGAACAGTAAAGACAAAGACGGCAACTCAATCAGAGTAAAACTGAAAGAAACACAGGCAGAGAAAGATCTTGGGGTGACCATCGACAAGGCGCTCTCTTTCAAGCAACACGTGGCACAGGCAACATCAAAGGCAAACCGCATTGTTGGCGTCATCCGCAGGACCTTCGTTTACCTAACACCAGTAACCTTTGTCCAGCTGTTCAAGGGATTAGTCAGGCCGCTTCTGGAGTACGGTCACTGTGTGTGGAAGCCAGACGAGAAAAATCAAAAAGGCCTTTGCTCTGAAGTGGAAAACGTCCAGAGGAGGGCGACCAAAATGTTGCGCCCTCTGAAGGACCTCCCATATCCCGAAAGGCTACGTCGGCTGAAGCTTCCATATCTGGAACACAGGAGAAAGCGGGGAGACATAATTGAAGTCTATAAGTACATGCATGGCTTCTATAAGGTGTCACGCCCTGACTTCCCCGTCGCCACGAATGAGCTGAGATCCACCAGAGGCAACTCCCTGAAACTTCAGAAACCAAGGCATCGTCTCAACGTACGTGGCAACTACTTCGCAAACAGAGTTGTGAACCTCTGGAATAGCCTCCCGGATGATGTGGTAACAGCGCCATCGGTAGACGCCTTCAAGGGAAGACTGGACAAGCACTGGGCAGAACTACCTTCAGTGTACGACCCAGAATGCCTAGATTAAATTGTTCAGTAAGTGATCTGATTGGCACCATCCTCAAACCACCCAGGCCGATCAGTTTAGTTTGAGAACCTGAACATGGTCCTATGACTTAAAGGACCTGAATCTTGTATCGTCAAAGTCAAAGAGGCAGAAAACAGTAAATAACGAACAAGAGCCAGAGAACAGTAAATAACGAACAAGAGGCAGAGAACAGTAAACAGTAAACAACGAACAAGAGGCAGAGAACAGTAAACAACGAACAAGAGGCAGAGAACAGTAAATAACGAACAAGAGGCAGAGAACAGTAAACAGTAAATAACGAACAAGAGGCAGAGAACAGTAAACAACGAACAAGAGGCAGAGAACAGTAAACAACGAACAACGAACAAGAGGCAGAGAACAGTAAACAACGAACAAGAGGCAGAGAACAGTAAACAACGAACAAGAGGCAGAGAACAGTAAACAGTAAACAACGAACAAGAGGCAGAGAACAGTAAACAACGAACAAGAGGCAGAGAACAGTAAACAGTAAATAATGAACAAGAGGCAGAGAACAGTAAACAACGAACAAGAGGCAGAGAACAGTAAACAACGAACAAGAGGCAGAGAACAGTAAAAAGTAAATAACGAACAAGAGGCAGAGAACAGTAAACAACGAACAAGAGGCAGAGAACAGTAAACAACGAACAAGAGGCAGAGAACAGTAAACAGTAAATAACGAACAAGAGGCAGAGAACAGTAAACAATGAACAAGAGGCAGAGAACAGTAAACAACGAACAAGAGGCAGAGAACAGTAAACAGTAAATAACGAACAAGAGGCAGAGAACAGTAAACAACGAACAAGAGGCAGAGAACAGTAAACAACGAACAAGAGGCAGAGAACAGTAAACAACGAACAAGAGGCAGAGAACAGTAAACAGTAAACAACGAACAAGAGGCAGAGAACAGTAAACAACGAACAAGAGGCAGAGAACAGTAAACAGTAAACAACGAACAAGAGGCAGAGAACAGTAAACAGTAAACAACGAACAAGGGGCAGAGAACAGTAAACAACGAACAAGAGGCAGAGAACAGTAAACAACGAACAAGAGGCAGAGAACAGTAAACAACGAACAAGAGGCAGAGAACAGTAAACAGTAAACAACGAACAAGAGGCAGAGAACAGTAAACAATGAACAAGGGGCAGAGAACAGTAAACAACGAACAAGAGGCAGAGAACAGTAAACAGTAAACAAAGAACAAGAGGCAGAGAACAGTAAACAGTAAACAACGAACAAGAGGCAGAGAACAGTAAACAACGAACAAGAGGCAGAGAACAGTAAACAACGAACAAGAGGCAGAGAACAATAAACAACGAACAAGAGGCAGAGAACAGTAAATAACGAACAAGAGGGCAGAGAACAGTAAACAATGAACAATAGGCAGAGAACAGTAAACAACGAACAAGAGGCAGAGAACAGTAAACAGTAAATAACGAACAAGAGGCAGAGAACAGTAAACAGTAAACAACGAACAAGAGGCAGAGAACAGTAAACAGTAAATAACGAACAAGAGGCAGAGAACAATAAACAGTAAACAACGAACAAGAGGCAGAGAACAGTAAACAGTAAACAACGAACAAGAGGCAGAGAACAGTAAACAGTAAATAACGAACAAGAGGCAGAGAACAGTAAACAGTAAATAACGAACAAGAGGCAGAGAACAATAAACAGTAAACAACGAACAAGAGGCAGAGAACAGTAAACAGTAAACAACGAACAAGAGGCAGAGAACAGTAAACAGTAAATAACGAACAAGAGGCAGAGAACAGTAAACAGTAAACAACGAACAAGAGGCAGAGAACAGTAAACAACGAACAAGAGGCAGAGAACAGTAAACAACGAACAAGAGGCAGAGAACAGTAAACAGTAAATAACGAACAAGTAGGGTAACTCTAGCTCCCTCAAGATGAAATGAATGCACGCCCATAACTCCAAACGAATGCCGTTCATGACACCGAATCGCCTAGCAGAAATGACAACACAGTGCGCCACATAGACCAAACAAAGAGGCATTCCCGAACAGGATGCACCAAGCTTGCCCATCTACCCTTGTACCTGACGCATCTACACTGCAACAACAACGGGAGAAATGATCAAAGGGGATGGCTCCTCGTTTGTTCTGTGTGCTCTGTGCTGTTATTTCTGCTGGGCGATCAGATAAATCTTCCCATTTCTCTGTAGGCGATTCGAGAGAGAGAGAGAGAGAGAGAGAGAGAGAGAGAGAGAGAGAGAGAGAGAGAGAGAGAGAGAGAGTTATATTCCTTTTGTAAAATATTAACATACAGCAAGCTGCGAAGGATGATAATTAGACAACTACAATGCATCATCAATAATATCAACATTTTTTTATTTTTTTTATTTTTTACGTTTTCATGATGCGGTTACAAAGCAAGATGAGGACGAACAGTATTATAATCAGTTATCACTGAGCGACATGAATTCCTAGCATCAGTAATCATAATAATCATAACATTTCTTGATCATGATGTGTGTGCGTGTGTGTGTGTGATACCATCATAATCCTCCTCTCCACCCCCCCCCCCCTTTTTTTTTCTTTTTTTTTTAACTAATCATACACTACAGAACACTGGAATTATTAACCAAGTGGTGTCACATCAATAAGCAGCCGTAAATACACACAGAGAGAGTGTTTTCATTTTTCTTATCCAAAATTTTTTAAGCTAAACCTTACTATGGAATTTGTATAAAGAGCAACAATACATCAATATAATCAAAAGTAATCAGGACACACATTTATCACCGTGCAGTTATAGTGTTTCAAGAAATCAAAATTATTAGAACATCAATCAATTAGTGACAATGCACCGGTAAAATCAGTGACCACAACATTCATTCATCATGATAGAATTACGATCATTAATAAAGCCAAGGGTAAACATATCTCTCATTTATCATTTTCTGGTTAAAAAAAAAAAATCAGTAGAAAGGAACAGGCGTATCAGTTTACATATGCAGCGAAACAGAAGGTGTGCCCTGGGTATATGTATTTTGCCCCTAGTAGAAAGAAACTCGTGGAGAGCGTGGCAGCAGAGAGTCCTCAGAAGAGAAGCCCCCTTCAAGCAAGTGTTTCGGCCCTTATCTCCTGACACTCTAGGGGGGTTGGGCCACACCCGGTTCATGACTCCGGATGTCCCTCTGCTGCCCCTTTTTTTTCCCATCTTGGGACGAGCCATGGCTGGGATTCGAACCCATGACCCTCTGGACATGCTCATTTTCCACTTAATGACTCGCGCTTTAACCACTGAGCCACAGGGACACCTGATATTTGTAGGGAAATTAAGCCTTATGAAGTTCACTTTTGTTCCTCCTTGACCAGATCCAGCTTGAACACCTCTCTGCCGCTTCTGCCATTGCTTTCAGGGCTCTGGTTTTTTCCTTCCCTGCAACTGAGAGCTGTTTCATGAGGCTGTATGCAGACGTTCCTACAAACCCCCTAGCTCCAATTTCTGCAGTGAGGACTTTGACCTGATAGCCTTCTCTCCTCAGGCTGTTTGCCAGATCAGCATACTTTTCAGCTGATAGTAATGGTCTGCTGTGAAATGTGTAAATTAGTTTTTCCCTGAAGGATTCTGCATTTTGAGTGCATCGGAAATGCAGTGGAAGTGAATTTCAAACCATACTACCAGAGTAAGTTAAGCTGATTTACATAGATCTACTCTAGATATGGGAATCTGGAATTTGGTTGAATCCCTAGGGTTTATGTTGAATTTAGACTGAACAGTTTGTGGTGCTCCACCCGACGCTTTTTTTTTTTGCGGAGCAGGCAATACAAATATATCTGCCTTCAAAAGGGATTGCGATGGTTCCCTTATGTAGCTAGCGAAGAGTTTTCATATCTGTAACATATTTTCTTAATTTCATGTTCCCAGTTTCTCCATCTTCAAACTCCCCCCCACCCCCCTCCTTAAGTCCCAATCTTTGCCAAGTCATTACTATGAAGACAGTTCAGTTGTTGGCCTGCGCTTGTTTTTTCCCCCACTATTAGATTGTTCGTCTATGTATTTGTCTGACTTTATTCAAGTTTAAAAGGCTGTGCCAGTCTTGAATAAAAGTTACTCTGTGTTAGGTTTTCTTATGGGAGCAAAAAATACCCCACTTGTTTACTGTTTATTTTTTTTGCATTAGCAAACATTTGTTGACAGCAAACATTTCTTTTAGCTGAAGAGCCCCTGCTTTAGTATAATCCCCTTCACTAAGACTAGACGATTTTAAAAGAACAGCTTTACGTGATATTTTGTAGACACTGGTAAGAGGTTTCATGGCATTAGCACTAGCATAATCAAATGGTGTTGAACAATAACTGATTGAGGAGAGAATATGTGCGTGCAGGAATAATTTCCTGGCATGAAGGTTTAAGAAATGCTTAATCCTGGCCAGCTGATATAGTTGTCTGGATATTGATTTACATAAACTGTGAAGGTGTTGAGACCAAGAAAGATTATTATCAATATGTATGCCTAAAACTCGATGGCTATCCACCACTTCAGTTTCCTGATTATTGACAAAAATTGATGGAGGCTGCGTGGTTATATTTTGTCTTCTTTACCTAGCATTAATTTTGTTTTATTAGGATTCAGGGACATTTGATTTACATTGCACCAATCCCTTAAGATATCAGCATTCTTCTGTAATGAAGTGAAAACAGATTCTAAGCTGGAGCTACTTGTATGGACAGTGGTATCATCACAGTAGAGTTCACATGAATCCTCAATATAAAGAGGGAGATCATTTATATAAACTGAGAACAGCAACGGGCTTAACAGAGAACCCTGGGGTACGCCATGTTGGATAGGTTAGTTTCTCTGATGAATTGCTGTTGACACAAACAATTTGTTACAGGTCTTCTAGGAATGATGTGACTAGCTGGAAGATATTTCACAGACAGACAGAGAAGGTCGAAAATTCAGGTTATCGAAACAATGAAAAAAAATAAAATTTTACCTTTTTCTGTCTGTCTGTCTGTCTGTCTGTCTGTCTGTCTGTCTCTCTCTCTCTCTCTCTCTCTCTCTCTCTCTCTCTCTCTCTCTCTGGATAGTGTTAAATGGCATTTTGTTTTCTGTTTTTGTTTGTTTTTATTTGTTTGGTATGATATTGGTTAAAAAGATTTTCTTTGAACAGTGCTTTCCCTTGACAAAATGGGTCTTTTCATGTTGCAGACGACGAAATCTTTGGCGCGCTGTCTGGTAGCGTATGTCCACAGGTCACAGGCTTGTACGCTCCAGCACTGTCGTGGTCTGAGAATGAGCAGTCCTAAAAAAGCTAGGAAACTGGACTATGGAGACAAGAAGGAGGAGCGACTCGTTTGGGTCGATTTAGAGGTATACCTTTCCAACTTGAATAATAAGTGATTCCGGTTTTCGAATCAAGGCCGTCGTCACTGGAACAGTGAAAGTGAAATGCCTTGATCACAAACACACTAATGCACACACACACACACACACACACACACACACACACACACACGCGCGCGCGCGCGCGCGCGCGCGCGTACGCACATACACATGAGCGCGCGCGCACGCACGCACATACACACACACACACACGAGTGCGTGCACGCTCCAATTGCTGCCAATTTCCTCACACCACATATAGAGGTGATAATTGCAAGCCCCCATGAACACCTGTGAGTGTGCTTTGTCTTGGTTGATCAGGGCTAAGTAAAACTCTCCCAGGTGGGTGTATTCCCAAGTGCTGATACGGTCTGTCAGACTAGTTCAGGAGATGTCAGCATGTTTTAAGGCACTTGCACCCAACTGTGGAACTGGAAGGCACATGTATACACCACACACACACACACACACACACACACACACACACACACACACACACATATCTGCTCAAGCACTTGCCCTTTCTATCATAAAGACTCTCTGTCTGTCCCCTTTGCCCCCTTCTGTATATCTCTCTGTCTTCCCTGCCCCCTCCCCTCCCCTCCTTGTCCTTCTCTTTCCATTCCTCCTGCCTCTGTCTTGCTGTTTGTCTTTCTGCCTGTCTGTTGTGCCACCCCCCCCCCCCCCCCCCCCCTATTTCTTTCTCTTACACACACTCTTTCCTCCTGCTTTCTCTCTTTCCCTCTCTCTGTCTCTCTCTTCCCTCTCCATTTTTCTCTCCCCCCTCTCCCCACTCTTTCTGTTTCTCTTTCATTTTTACCCATGAACAAGCGACATATTTCATTAACCTTTTCAAGTTAGTCTCCCAGTAGAAGAAAAACAGAAGATCAAGAAATAGAGCGTTATTCATTGACGGAAAAATTATCTGAAAATATTAATCATCACAGTACACGAGAGAAGTGCTGATATCTGGTTTTAGTGACAAATTTATAACAGGACATGTTCCACATTGCAGGGTGATGCAGCCATAGACTTGACATCATTGTGGATCTGTTTGCAGATGACAGGCCTGGATGTGGACAAGGACAGAATCATTGAGATCGCTTGCATTGTGACCACAGGGAACCTGGATGTTGTTGCCGAGGTACTTCACACGTTTGTTGATTCTGAGGAATTATTTAAAAGCATGTAGACAGCATAGGTGTGTTTTTGTTCATGCACGCAACCAAAAAAAAAGAAGAAATATACATATATATTTTGTTCCCTTCCATCTTGTACCATACTCTTTTGAAATGCATACAAATGAAGTGAACACACAACACACACACACACACACACACACACCACACACACAGACACACACACACTCACTCACACACACATACCCACACACACACTTATATGCAATACTGATAACCACAACTTACATAAATATATGATACACCAGTGTCCTTTAAAGTTCTACTTTGTGTCGACTCCATATCTGTTTTGTGATGTTTGCAAAACTGGGCCTGCAAAGCCAGAATAGATTTACCATATAATAAAGCACTTAATACATTGTATAAATGTCTCAAGGTATGAGTGTAGAGTTCTCTTGATCTGAGTTCCATTACATTATGGTCTAAAGTAGAATGAAAAAACAGACAGTCTTGCAAAACTCAGAGTACAGGAAGGAACAGAATATGATTCTATTCTTTCGTTGCACTTTTTTCCTGCCTGATATAAGAGTAGGTTTGGAATATGACATTTATAAAAGAAATTTCTGTTACAAGTTGTACACATTGCCCGACAGCTGGTTGTGTAGACACAACGGCAAAGTATGCATGGTACCATGGTTTGTTAGAAGGTGCATTCTGGCCAGGTACCGCTGTCTTCAACCTTCTGGGTTTCTGTCAGGGCTACGCCACCCGTAGCTCATGGCCCAAGGGCCTATCATGTGAGCTCAGGAGGTTGGAGGTTTGAATGCGCCTCTTAACCGCATGGTGTTCCCGTGTGGACACCTGGGACATTTCGAGAGGACAGCAGTGCCATCTGCTGACCCACCACGTCCTGATAAGAACACCGCCAGTTGGTCCGGTGCTGCTTATTCGTCCAGGTGAGCCTAGATTATGCACAGCTAACCTCCATATCTGGAGATTGTTTCGCCATCCACCACTTGCGAACGGCTGGGTTGGGGATGGTTGCCCCACTACCGAATAGGAGGTAGTTTGACCCCAGTCTTTTCCCTCCAAAGTGATGTCATCTACAGTTTGGTTTCCCCTGGCAAGTCCATTCCTACTGATGCTGGTGACGCAGAGGATGTCAGCCGTCACTTCGGACGTCACTTCCCATCACATGTTCCTCCTCCTCCATCATCTCCCAGGAAATGGGGCCAGAAAAGGTGCAGGGTGTGTGGCAAGCACAATAAAAAGACAGACACCTCAGTCATGTGTGGATACTGCCCCGACAAACCAGGACTTTGCATTGACCTGTGTTTCGAACAGTATCACACTGTCAAGAATTACTGACTGTTAGTATTTAGTGCAGCTGAATCTTTTGCTTGTTATGTTAGTCAGGTAGGACAGTTTTCTTGGTCTTTTACATGTGCTTGTGAGGTCAAACTGTGGGTGTGTCATATAGCTTGATTGTTCAGCTTCTGAGTATATGACCATTATTTATTTTGATTGAATCCTGATTTGTAGGGTTTTTTGGACAGTTTTGGACCTACCTGTCTGCATAAAGTGTGAGCATCTTGATAAACTTCTAAACTGTTTTATTTTCATTTACAGGTGTAGTGTGACAATTCAAATTTTATTTTCAACTTTTTTGCTTTGTGTTCTTCTAGGATCTGTAGTACTTGGTAAATACAGATGTTATTGATCTTGCAAACAAAGATCTATCCAAATTTAAATACCTAAATAGTGTTTTGTTATCAGAATTGAAACAAAAGAAGCCCAGATTCAAAATCTTCATTCAGTTTCTTTCAAAAAATGTAACATTGTATTTTTGTATCTCATATTGTTTTCGAGCTAGAATTTTTGTTAATTATTACCCCAGAATCATCAGATTTCCTTGGCACTGAGAAAGTCTTTGTAATATTCCCTGGCACTGAAAAGGTTAAAGTAAGTATGCCAGTTAACCTTTCCCGTACGTTGTGGGTTTGAAATGATCCACACTCATGATTTTCACTGGATAACTGGATAGATTTTCAACTATCTCCACCAAATCTTAGACTTTGTCAACAAACCGTGGGCCTACATCTGTCCCAAAAATTGTTTGTTTTTGTTGGTAAACAAAGGAGTAAACAAAAACAAAAAGTCTCAGTACGTTGTGGGTCTGAGCAGACCCATACTCTCAAAGAAGAAATCCTGAGTGCCGTATGTCGTGGGTCTGGCCAGACCCATGCATTCTTAAGACAAAGAGTAAACAAAAACAAAATCAGCCCAGTACATCCTTCAAAAGACAACAAGGGTCTGTGGAGACCCATGATGAATGGCAAGGGTTTATTCCTTCACAAAAAGCTTGCGTCTCTGGGTACCGATCATGTATGGCGCTCAAAATGTTAAGCAATGTTCAGGAAAGGTTAAACCTCTGTGCAGACGAGAACCCCCCCCCCACCCTGATGAGGCTGGAACCAAGGTCCTGTGTCTGGACGCATGCATTAAAAAAATCTTATGTTCTCGTTACTTCCCTGCTGCCTTCTAAAGAAGAGTCGACCATTTTGTGGCGATGGGATGGACGACTTGAAAATAAAACACATGCACACCGGTGTCCTGTTGAGGAATTCTCCCCAAAGATGAAATTAATGGTGGGGAGAGCAGGAGGGTGAGGGGTGTATGTGTGTGTGTGTGTGTGTGTGGTGATTGCATGCGCCAAACTCTCATCAATGGTGAATCATGGAGTTCTGACTGAGGAACCAGAAAGAAAGGGGGAAAAAAGAGAAATCAGGCATTATTTTAAATGGTGGACAGGCATTGGTTTTTACTAATGAGGTCAAGATTCTGGGGGGGGGGGGGGGGGGGGATTTTTGTGGCTTGAATCCTCTCTGTCCACACAGCAGTGGATGGGTACCTGATTCAGTTCAGGGAAGATAAAAGCAGTGGAAGAGAGGGCTGGGTTCCATCTCCGTCATGCCATACTCTCGGCATGGTAAATCTCTAAGAATTCACGTCACTTCTGCCAATAGGCTAACGGGATTTTTAATGTTAACCTTTCATGCATATGTTTACATTGTATTTGTGTGCATATGTATGCATACAGTGTAGGTGGGTATGTATGTATGAGTTTGTATGTACATCTGTGTGTGAAAGTGTATCCATGATTGTGTGCATCTGTTCGTGCAGAGTAAAGCACTAAAGGTAACTTTAAGGTTTGTTGCTGGGGCAGGGTCCGAACATTGTGATTCACCAGTCCAAGGAGGTGATGGACAGCATGGGTGACTGGTGTCAGCAGCATCATGGACAGGTGAGCTACACAAACAGGCCTTGGGGACCACATTAAGTCTTTGCCATCCACTGTGTCATCAGGTGTGCAAAATTCAGTTATTCATGGCCTACATTTATTATCATTTTTTTTAATGTTTTTTTTTGTTTGTATTTGGTGACTTCAGGTGTGAATGTCACCTATATAAAAGTGTTAATTTGAGTGTGTGAGTATGTATGTGTGTGTGTGTGTTTGTGTGTGTGTGTGTGTCTTGAATGCATGCATGTGTCTTTGCAATTGCATGCACTTGTTATATGAGAGTGTCAATGTGAGTGTGTGTGTGTGTGTGTTTTGAATGCATGCATGTGTCTTTGCATGTGCTTGTTTGTGTGTCAGTATATGTGTTGTAAAATACTTGAAATGGTTGATTTTTTTCTGGTTTAGGAAAGACAAATTGCAATTATTATTTTTGTTTTATTGTTGCCATCACTGTAACATATTGTTGCTGTCATCATTACTGTAATATTCAACGACAATTACAAAAACATCCATGGCATAATAATTATGCAGTAAAGTTCAGAACATCAACTGATTCCAGAGGGATATTTTTACTATGGATATACATGAACAAATTTTTTGTGACTGTTAAAATTTGGTGAATGATTCTCAAATATTTTGATTGAAAGGGAAGAACCTTGGTGAAGTGAAAGGCACTCAAGAAAATGCAGACCTCAGTCACAGTTGAAAGGATCTTGGATCTGTCCTTTGATCCTGGCCTGCACCACTGATTTGATCCCTGCCTGCACCACTGATTTGATCCTGGCCTGCACCACTACTGATGTAATCCTGGCCTGCACCACAGATTTGATCCTGGCCTGCACCACTGATTTGATCCTGGCCTGCACCACTACTGATTTGATCCTGGCCTGCACCACTACTGATTTGATCCTGGCCTGCACCACTGATTTAATCCTGGCCTGCACCACTACTGATTTGATCCTGGCCTGCACCACTGATTTAATCCTGGCCTGCACCACTACTGATTTGATCCTGGCCTGCACCACTGATTTGATCCTGGCCTGCACCACTGCTGATTTGATCCAGGCCTGCACCACTACTGATTTGATCCAGGCCTGCACCACTGATTTAATCCTGGCCTGCACCACTGATTTAATCCTGGCCTGCACCACTGATTAATCCTGGCCTGCACCACTGATTAATCCTGGCCTGCACCACTGATTTAATCCTGGCCTGCACCACTACTGATTTGATCCAGGCCTGCACCACTACTGATTTGATCCTGGCCTGCACCACTGATTTAATCCTGGCCTGCACCACTGATTAATCCTGGCCTGCACCACTGATTAATCCTGGCCTGCACCACTGATTTAATCCTGGCCTGCACCACTACTGATTTATTCCTGGCCTCCACCACTGATTTAATCCTGGCCTGCACCACTGATTTGATCCTGGCCTGCACCACTTGGCCTGCACCACTGATTTGATCCTGGCCTGCACCACTGATTTAATCCTGGTCTGCACCACTGATGTAATCCTGGCCTGCACCACTGATTTGATCCTGGCCTGCACCACTGATTTAATCCTGGCCTGCACCACTACTGATTTGATCCTGGCCTGCACCACTGATTTGATCCTGGCCTGCACCACTACTGATTTGATCCTGGCCTGCACCACTACTGATTTGATCCTGGCCTGCACCACTACTGATTTGATCCTGGCCTGCACCACTGATTTAATCCTGGCCTGCACCACTGATTTGATCCTGGCCTGCACCACTGATTTAATCCTGGTCTGCACCACTGATGTAATCCTGGCCTGCACCACTGATTTGATCCTGGCCTGCACCACTGATTTGATCCTGGCCTGCACCACTGATTTGATCCTGGCCTGCACCACTGATCAGCACCAAAATTTAAACAGATTCATCCTTGGTCACAGGCCATCTTTTCACCAAGTTTTGTGAAAATTGGGTCGCTGGCTTTTGCGTATTATTACTAACAGACAGAGGAGGAAAGAAACAAACGTGGGTCAAAAACCAGAAAGACCTTGTTGGAGGTGAAAACTGATTCTTACTGACTCTGGCCCTTGTGATGGGGAAAACAGACCTGTTTACCCATACGATTTTGCCATATTTTGTAACATTTTTGGAAAAAATACGACCAAAACAAAAAGCCAAAAAAAAAGGTCGAAATGAATTCTACAGATGAGGTTCTTGAGTGGTAACTGCACTTGCAGCATAAAACCATGATGGGGGGCTTTGACCGAAGAGTGACAACTCCAGCTAAATTCCATGCACAAAATCGCGTCAGACTATGTCTGTTTCTTCTACAACATAACCTGAAACATTGAAAACATTAAGAGCATGAGTTTATGCCAAAGTATGCGGATGAATCAGGTTTGAAAGCAATTTGTGTAAGAAAGAGCAAATATTTACCAAACTTAATGCAAGCCACTGTAGTGTGGTGACGTGTAAAAATGAAACAATTCTCTCCCCCCCCCCCACCCCCACCCCCTTTCTTTTACAGAAATTTGGAATTTTTTACATTCTTTTTGTGGAAAATGTGGTCATTTTTGTTGGAAAGTACACCAATAGCAGTTTTAAGGTAAACAGGCCTGAGAAAACATTCTCATGCAAATACAGATTAATTCTTTTGGCTCAGACAGTGGAAATAATCCTGTAGGACAGTGCCACTGTCCAGCTGATTCACTCAAACAGAGGTCAAATGACTGGTTAAAATCAGAGGCAGTCGGGGTCTGATTCATACTTAAAGCTGACATGCTGGTGCAGCCTTGCTTTGAGACAGGTTTATCATTGCCTGTTTATCGCTCCTCTTGATAACTGACTTTTTTTTTTGGCAATTATTCGGCCAATTGAGAACATTTTGAAGGGAGATAACTTCAATAGCATTGACATTTGCAACTTTGTGCCAAGTGATATTTTGACATTGTGGGTGTTTGTGTCTGTACATGCACGCTTCACACTGTTAATGGCTCATAGATGTGGTCAAATGTTGTATTCTTTGGGGAGAGTGGGGGGAATGGGGGGCTCAAGACATCTGTCCTATTGATGCAGTTATCAGCAACAACTGTGGATCTATAATTCTCAACAGCGGTCAGTGGAGTCTGGTGGATAAGACGTCACATCCTTATTCTGAGGTCTGGGGTTTGATTCTCAGGAAAACCAGGTTGGAAGAGATGCTTTTTTCTTCAAGAAGCGTGCAGTCTTTAGTCACCTCCAAGTCCTAGTCTTTTGGATGAGATAGCTTCAAAGTGAGGTGACTGCAGGTGGAAAGTGAAACAATGTTTTTTAAGGAAATTGTTCAAATCCACCAGACAGAGGGGACAAACAAACTACAAGACAAAACACTACACATTTCGACCTCTTCGGTCTTCTTCAGGCATCTTGTGCCGAATTCGAGAAGAGAAGTAATTGCTTGTTCTTCATTTTCATTGCCCTGAATGTTGTTTATCTTGCCGGAAGAAGACCTAAGAGGTCGAAACACGTCATGTTTTGTTTTGTAATTTGTTTATCCGCTTTATTTGGTGGATTTATCATGCTTTTCCATTAAAACATTTTAAACAAGACAAACAGCGGTCCTGTGCCCGAAGGCATGCATAGAGCATCTTTCATGCACTTAAAAAGCCTCTTCCTCCTTTCAAAAATGAAGAGGCCATCGTGTTCTGGTGGGATGGATAACACAAAAATCAAATATAACCACACACAAGTAGTGTTTTGACATCATCCCCAGAGACAGAATGTGACTAATGGTGTGATTAAAAGAATCGCATATGTAAAAAAATTACCGGTGGTGAATCTGAGAATTCTAGAGCCAAAGAACGAAGACGGAAAGTTTCAAAGTGAGGTGACTGCAGGTGTAAATTGAAACAAATTTTTAGAAGGAATTTAAAGTAAATCCACTGGTTAACATGGACACACAAATTACAAGACAAAACACGACACGTTTCGACCTCATAGGTCTTCTTCACGCAAGATAAATAACATTCAGGACAATGAAAACGAAGAACAAGCAATCACTTATCTTCTGAAGTTCAGAAGCAAGAAAATAAAGGTGATGGGGGTGGAATTCTACAAGCCTGTCAACCTGTTGCAGTCAGGTCTGACCCAGGCGGTGCTAGAGAGCCAGGTCAGCAACTCGGAGGCGGAGGAGAAGGTGCTCTCCTTTGTTCGTCAGCACACAGAGCCCGGCTGTGCCCCTCTGGCCGGCAGCTCAGTGTCCACCGACAAGATGTTCCTGCAGCGCCACATGCCCTCGCTGATGGACCACCTTCATTACCGCATCGTGGACGTCAGCTCCGTGAAAGAACTGTGCAGGTGGGTAGATTCTGAAAGTTCCCCATGTTGTATTGACAAAGTTCGTTGTGTGTGATTTTGTTGTTGTTGTCATTGTCCTGTTTGTTTTTGTTCTGTGGTGATTCCAGGAATTATGAGCAAGGTTCGTTTTGCTGTGAGTAGCCAAGTTCTGCCCATGTATAGGTGCAGAAGGCCTAATATGTTATCATCGTCATCATTGGTCCATAACACTAACAGCAGGATTCAGTGGTGGCATGACAGACGTTTGGGCAGTCTCAGATTTTTTTCCTTTTTTTTTCTGTCCCATCTTCTGTGCCACTTCAGTGACAGTGCACAATGCCACTTGATTCGTCCACAGCCTGGCCCGCTGCAGCCCCAGCACCAGCAATCCACAGGGAGCAGTCAGTGTCAAGTCGTCAAGAGGCAGCCCACCGGAAGAGACACTGCACTGCTGCTGAGTCACTTCGGTGGTGTCCAGTGGTGCCTGTTTTGATTGAACATACACTGAACACCACCTGCTAAGCTTCCTGTTGACAACCATAATCAGACGCGGAGCCGGCGTGAGTGAGCTCTTCCTCTGGAGGGCACTACCGCGTCCTTCTAACGACAGCCTCCATGCATTTGCCGATCCAGTGACCCCCACGGAATCAAACCAAAGCCATAGACGGTGGAGAGGACATCGAAACTCCGGTCATCATGAGAGCAGGGCATGAAGGGCCACAGACTCTGAGATACTTTTTTAAATGCTGATCAAGAAAGATGATGAAGATGATGCCACGGATTTCCATTCTGTTCTGAGACTGCATGACAGGGCTGTATTCTATGCTTGCTTTCATAAATATATCCTGGCATCATCCAAGCCCGAGAAATGCAGATACTTGCAGTGTTTTCAGGAAATTTGAGCAACACTCTCTGAAGCATCCATGTAGTGGATGAAACTCGACTGTGTGGTCCCAATCTACCCAACTGAGCCTGTAGCAAACTCAACTCTGGGTAGGAGCCGGTTGGGGCAGAAAAATCCGGGCAGTCTTGGATTTACATTGTGCTATGAATTGTATGTTTGGGAAATAGATGGGTAAGTTTGTTCTTCTTTCATAACTGGACTTTACATGTGTTTTCGTTTGTTTTTCATGTCGGGACTCTACATGTTCCTGGGTTCAGGTATGGGTGGGATTTTTTTTAGTTTGTTTTATTTTCCTAAGAGTATTCTGTATGATATCATCTTTTCTTTTTTTCATAAGACTCTATATAATTGTTTTTTCATGAGAGGACTTTGTAAATTTTTTAAAGACATAACTCAGTATATGTATGCTTGGTTTTCGTGACAAGAATCTGTACATTATGCTTGGTTTTTTTTTAATGATAGGACTCCATACGTTTTTTTTAATGACAGGTCTGTGTGTGACATGTTTGTTTGTTTTTTATGATAGGACTACAGAACATGTTTGCTTTTTTCATGACTGTTTTTTTCTTCTTCTTCACGACAGGACTCATAAATGTGTTTGTCTTTGTCAGGACATTTTTTCATGTCATGACTTTGTGTACAATGTTTGATTTTTCATGACAGTTGTTTGTTGTTTAATATTCTCATGACAGGACTCATAAATATGTTTGTATTTGTCATGACAAAAGTTTCTCTGTGTGTGTGTGTGTGTGTGTGAGTGAGTGTGTGTGTGTGTGTGTGTGTGTGTGTGTGTGTGTGTGTGAGGACTCTGTACTATGTTTGATTTTTCATAACGGATGTTTGTTTTCTTACAAGAGGACTCTATAAATAGTATGCTTGTATTTTTCTTGACAGATGTTTGTTTTTTAATGACAGGACTCTATAAATAGTATGCTTGTATTTTTCATGACAGATGTTTGGTTTTTTTTGACAGGACTCTATAAATAGTATGCTTGTATTTTTCATGACAGATTTTAGTTTTATAACGACAGGACTCTATAAATAGCATGCTTGTATTTTTCATGACAGAAGTTTGTTTTTTGACAGGACTGTATAAATAGTATGCTTGTATTTTTCATGACTTGTGTTTGTTTTTTAACCCTTTCACCGCCAGACATTCTATTTTGCATAAATCCCCATCGCCAGCCATTTTTCCAAAAAAGCTCTTATTTTATACCAGCATATGTGAAACGCGGATATCTCTGGAACTAAACAACCAATTCTCCATGCTATTTTTTGTAAAATGGAGGAGATACACTGTACTTTTATTATATCATAACATGTTAGTAATGGTAAGTAAACAACAATTTCAAATTTTTAGTACTTTCAAGTGCAAAAAAAATGCAAAATGAAAAAAAGAATGTTATGTTCCTTCTAAACGTAAAAAATGAAGAAAGAATGCCAACAAACTCTCAACAAGGGAGGAAAAATACTCCACTCACAATTGAAGACCAGAAAGTATGATAATTCCAACAGAAAAGTGGAAGAAACAGCCACAAACACAACTACTCCAATAGCAGGGAACACACACACACACACACACACACACACACACACACACACACACACACACACACACATGCTTATGCCTAACTGGTACACATGTAAGAAAGAAAAAGGGAACACACACACACACACACACACACACACACACATACACACACGTCCCTTTCACTCTCAACAGTAATATTTTTTTATGAACCCAAAGTCATTCATGTGCCTGTTGGTCTCTGAACCATTGAGAGCCCTTCAGCTATTCATAAAACCCACCCAACACGTCTCTGTGGCTCGCCTCTCACGTGTCAGTCGGCCACGCCCCCTTCAACCTCGACCAGCAAGTGTCGGCCCAGAGCGTGTGTGAAGTTCATAGCTCGCCCCCTCACATAACCCATCAGTCAGTCAGTGAACAGTAAGTCAGTGCTGGCTGGCTCAACGCAAAAACACTGGGGCACATCGGTAGTAAGTGGGCGGCTAGTCTTATCTCTCGTCAGCACGCCTCCTCTCCCAACTATTTGGCCACGGTCCAACGCTTCACGTTGCAGTAATTCAGTCAAGCCCTCACTATCGTTGTTTCCTTGTAACTATCTGGGTCTTCTTCATCTGTATTAGGAACAACTGACCGTCTATTCAGTATTCCCAGCACATGATGTGTGGTAAATGTACGGCAAGGTCAAGTACGTAAAGTGCTTGGTGGTGACGTCATAGTGAATGGAAAAACAATCGGAATAAAGTCAATAAAACACTGAACTGAATAGTGTTCTGACAAAGCAAATGGCTGTGAGCACCGGCCAGACCATCCCCCAACTATGACATTTATTGCTGGCTTTTTATCTCATGAACTTGGATCGTGAGAGTATCGGGAGTTAGGTCACCCTACTTTGTCGCCAAATGGCGACGTCGGCGCTCTGCCCTGTCGTCGCCAAAAGGCGCCTTTGGCGGTGAAAGGGTTAACAACAGGACTCTATATAATACAAATTTTTTTCATGACAGGTGTTTGTGTTTTTAACAACAGGACTCTATATAATACTTTTTTTTCATGACAGATGTTTGTTTTTTAACAACAGGACTCTATATAATACAATTTTTTTTTCATGACAGATGTTTGTTTTTTAACAACAGGACTCTATATAATACAATTTTTTTTTTCATGACAGATGTTTGTTTTTTAACAACAGGACACTATATAATACAATTTTTTTTTTTCATGACAGATGTTTGTTTTTTAACAACAGGACTCTATATAATACAATTTTTTTTTTTCATGACAGATGTTTGTTTTTTAACAACAGGACTCTATATAATACATTTTTTTTTTTCATGACAGATGTTTGTTTTTTAACAACAGGACACTATATAATACAATTTTTTTATCATGACAGATGTTTGTTTTTTAACAACAGGACACTATATAATACAAATTTTTTTTTCATGACAGATGTTTGTTTTTTAACAACAGGACTCTATATAATACAAATTTTTTTTTCATGACAGATGTTTGTTTTTTAACAACAGGACACTATATACTGCATTTTCTTTTTCATGACAGATGTTTGTTTTCTAACAACAGCACTCTGTATAACACCTTTTTTTTTTCATGACAGATGTTTGTTTTCTGACAACAGCACTCTATATGACACCTTTTTTTTTCATGACAGATGTTTGTTTTCTAACAACAGCACTCTATATAACACCTTTTTTTTCATGACAGATGTTTGTTTTCTAACAACAGCACTCCATATAACACCTTTTTTTTCATGACAGATGTTTGGTTTTTTTTAATGACAGGACTTCATATAATACTTTTTTCATGACAAATATATCTTTTTCAAATGACAGGACACTTGTACGTTTCTTTTTCCATGACAAATGTTTGTTTTTTAACGACAGGACTGTATATAATACATTTGTTTTTCATGACAGAGGTTTGTTTTTTAACAACAGGACTCTATATAGTACATTTTTTCATGACAGATATTTGTTTTTTCATGACAGGACTCTACATAATTTTTCTTCATAACAGAACTTCACAATATGTACATTTTTTTAATTTGTTTTTTAAACAGGACTCTATACGGTTTGTTGTTTCCCCCCGTGATGGGACTTTGTATAATTCGTTTCAGTTTGTCTCTATCGTGACAGGACTTAGTACATGCTTGAGGTTTTTGACATGCTGGACTGTACATCATTTGTTTGATTTTTTTTTCTCTGTCCCATCATCTGTGCCACCTCAGTTGCACCGCATCCATGCTGTTCATTCCACCCCCCTGTCCACAGCCACAGCTCAGCCAGGCCCTGCCCGCTGCAGCCCCAGCGATCCACAGGGAGCAGTCCATGTCAAGCCGTCAAGAGGCAACCCACCAGAGAAGAAACTGCACTGCTGCCGAGTCACTTCAGTGGTGTTCAGTGGTGCCTGTTCTGATCCAACATATGCAGGACACCACCTACATAGCCATCTACTGACTACAGTAATTGCTTAGTTACTGAGCCGACGTGAGTGAGTTCTCCCTTCAGAGGGCGCCACCATGAGTGTCCAGCGACAGCTCCCATGAATTTACCAATACTGGTGACCCCAACAGAATCAAACTAAGGCCATAGATGTGGAGCGGACATCAAAACTGAGGCCACCATGAGAGCAGGGCATGTAGAGCCACAGAATTTGAGACTTTTTCTAATGCTGATCGATGAGAATGAGGAAGATGAAGTTAATGCTACGGATTCCCATTCCAGTCTAAACTCTACGCTTCCTTTCATAATGTACCCTGGCGTCAACCAGGCCTGAGAAATACAGACACCTGCAGTGTGCTCCCAGTCTTCCCAGCTGAGCCCGTAGCTAAATTAACTTTAGGTGGGAGCCGGTCAGGGCAGAAAAATCCTACATGGATCTGATGAGAATCAAACCCTCGACCTCCCAGCTGGGAGTCCACGACACCAGCCACTTCGCCACAGTGGCTGGGGTTTTTTTTTTGTGTTTTTTTTTTTATAACTGGACTCTTGTATGATAATCATGCTTGATTCTTTTCAAGACAGGTGTCTCTATCTTATGTTTGTGTTTCTTTTTTCATGACAAGGTCCTTTACAATGGTTTTTGTTGTTGGTCCTTTACAATGGTTTTTGTTGTTGTTGTTGTTTGTTTGACAGGAATGCATATATGTATTTGTGGGGTTTCATGGCAGCACACCTTTTTTCATGATAGGACTCGGTGATAATTATTTCCTGAAAATTAGGGGGTTAGACTCAGTGCATAAAACATGTTTCCAAATTTTCAGAGGGACACAAAACTATCAGGGGGTCACACTTTATAATTGTACTGAAAACCACACACACACACACACACACACACACACACACACACACACACACACACACTCTTATTACACACACACACACACACACACACACACACACACACTCTTATTACACACACACACACACAACACACATGAACGCGTTCTGACTTGCTCACACACATAAATACACAGAGAAAGAATGAGACAGAAATTGATAAGAGGTGCTGATAACAAAGATAATAAAACACTCCACATTGTGCTAAACACTACTTATTTGTATCTGTGTTCCAATGTTAATAAAGTGGTAACTAAAGTGAATAAATGTGACCACCAGTACTATCAGGATTGTCACAGTGAAACTTGATATGTGGGATGTCCTCTGTGATTATCATCACAGAATTTTCACAACGTGTGCCATTTCCGTCAGTGCTCAAACATTTTATTGTTTGACTATATTCCAGTTGCCTTGCGAAGATCATCGAAAGGTGACGGATGAATATTTGTGGAACCTTTGACAGAACCGTGTGGGTTGGCTACGATTACACTGTGTGCCACACATTCCTACGTCCATAACAGAGCCGTATTAATTATCCGAACCACCCGTGTTGCTTAGATCGCTTAATTTTTGTTCCATTCGCCACAAGCTGCAGGCGAACTATCGATTTTGATTCTGAAAAGCTGAATTTATTACGGTTTTCCATGTTGTTTGCGCTTGGCCGATTCATGTGATCTTGTGGACCAATCATAGACTGGGTTGTCTCATTTGATGATTCTTGTTAATTTTTTTTTTTTTTTTTTTTTTTGCTGTCCCAACCTCTGTGCCACCTCAGAGGCAGTGCACCCACGCCACTCATTCCGACACCCCGTCCACAGCCACAGCCCGGTCGGCCCCGCCGCAGCCCCGGCACCGGCAATCCACAGGGAGCAGTCAGTGTCAAGTCGTCAAGAGGCAACCCACCGGAGGAGACACTGCACTGCTGCCGAGTCACTTCGGTGGTGTTCAGTGGCGCCTGTTCTGGTCTAACATACGCAGGACACCACCTACTAAACCCCCTACTGACGACAATAATTGCTTAGTCGCGGAGCCGGCGTGAGTGAGCTGTCCCTCCGGAGGGCGCCACCATGTCCGTCCAACGACAGCCCCATGGACTCGCTGATAGCGGTGACCCCGACGGAACCAAACCAAGGCCACAGACGTGGAGAGGACATCGAAATTGAGGTCACCATGAGAGAAGGGCATGAAGGGCCACAGAATTTCAGACATTTTTTTTTTTTATGCTGATCGATGAGAATGAGGATGATTAAGATGATGCTACGGATTTCCATTTCCGTCTGAGACTACATGACAGGGCTGTACTCTATACTTCCTTTCATAATATATCCCAGCGTCAACCAGGCCCGAGAGATACAGGCACCTGCAGTGTTGGTCAGGAAATTTGAGCAACACTCTCAGAAACGCATCCATTAAGTGGATGAAACTCGACTGTGTGGTCCTAGTCTTCCCAACTGAGTCCGCAGCAAACTCAACTCTGGGTAGGAGCCGGTTGGGGCAGAAAAACCCACACGACTTCTGATGGGATTCGAACCCACAACCTCCCAGCCGGGAGTCCGCGATGCTAACCACTTCTCCATGGCGGCTGGTATTCTTGTTAATTTTTAACCAGAGAAGAGTTCTCAAGCAGAAGTTGTTCATCGATTCAAAACATTCTAAAACGTCGAGGAAAGTTAAGTTCTCTTATCGATTTCTGGCGGATCGGACGAAAGTGCTTTTATGTGACACGCTGCTCGGAGTTGTTATGTGTACAGGAGAAAATTCTTGCGTTGCAGTAAATTTTGGTATGTTTTTGTCACGAACTGGATGGAATTCCAGTGCTTTAGATAGGAATTTCATGCATCAGAGATGCACGCTTGTGTGTAAGAATTATCACTGGGACTCTACATAGTGTGATACTTTCATTCTTCATTACAGGGCTCTGTATAAATGTTTCTGTTTCCTATTTTGTAACAGGATTATCTATAGATAGGTAGGTATATGTGTGTTTCCTTAAGAAAGAATTCTACACATTTTGTATCTATTCATCTGTTCATGATGGTCAATGAGGATGGTGACGATGGATTTCCATTCTGCATGGGATGGCATGACAGGGCTGTACTCCACGCTTATTTTCATAACATACCTTGTCCTGAACCAGACCTGTGAGATACAGACACATGCTGTGTTGGTCAGGAAATTTGAGCAATGCTCTCAGAGGGACATGCATTAAGTGGATGGAACTCCATTGCCCAGTCTCTCCATCTGAGCCCATAGCAAAGTCAGCTCAGGGTAGAAGCCCGTGAGGGTAGAAAAATTCCGGCAAATAAATGGCTGTGATGGGAATTGAACCCACAAACTCCCAGCTGGGAATCTGCGATGCTAACTCATGCGTAGCTGCAGCTGGTGTGATGGTATGTTTTTGTGTTTGACAAGTAGGCATGTATGGCAGACAGGTGCATCCACTACATGATTTCATTCATGACCTGAGTTTTTCTGCAACATGCATGTTGTGTTGCAGACGATGGTACCCCTCGGAATTTCAGAATGCCCCCAAGAATTCACTGGCTCATCGGTAAGTTCATTCTCGTTTTACCTCCCAACTTTCGTTTAGTGCCCCATACATATACTTAACAAACAAATCCAGGTAGCTTTTGAAAAAAAAAGTATGTGGAGAAAAAAAAATCAGGTAGCTTTTGAAAAAAAAAGTATGTGGTGAAAAAAAAAATCCTGCAAGCCTGAATCACTCAAAATTTTTGTATGAATGTTAAGTAGGACAGGTAATTGGTTGTGTATATGTCTTTTTCTATGTTGTTGATTTATCTAACAGACCACTGTGACCACTGACGGACAGAGTAATGTGGAACAGTCAGTTGTAAAACCCTTGTGAATGACGATGACATCAGCGGTACCTTAGAGTTAGGTAAGCCCACACCCCGAAGAAGGATGTGCTGAAGTGAGCATGCAACGGCAGGGGCCGGGTCAGTTTCCCTTCTCGTTGAGGGCTTGACACTTCTGGTCCTGACCTGTTGGCCCTCTCCTCATGGACCCGAGATGCCTCATGGACAGCAGGTTGCAGGCATGGTGCTGTGTGTCTCCCAAGGACCTATCACTTATCACATATCCTGGAGTTTTGAAGACCATTGGGGCGCCACAGAAGACTTGGCAACCAGCTTCCTCCACTCCTCCCGGTTCTCAGACGCTTTTAGGCAGTTACTGAGTGTGAGGCCAGTCCATGCACTGATGTTGTCCTCCCATCTCTTTCTCTGTCTTCCTCTCCTTCTGCCTCCACGCGGTGTCTCCCAAGGACACTTTCAGGCAGTTCTCAAAGTGTCTGAGTGGCTGACGGTGTTTCTTTGGCCAGAGGCCAGTTCTGAGAAGAATTGTAGCTTTGGAAGTTGGGCGTCTTCCTCACAGACCACACGTCCAACCCACTAGGGCTGAGCCTGCAGGACGGGCACCTTGACACCAGGCAGGTCTGCAGTGCAGAGCACGTCTGTATGGGAGACCCTGTCCTGCCGGAGATGCCCATGATACTATGCACAGGCAGCGGAGGGGTCAAGAGCTATCAGATGTCCCCTGTGTACAATTCACATGTCACAGCCACAGAGCACGGACATGTGACTACAGCTCTGAAGGCAGTCAGTCTGATAGCACACATTTATGCCATGTTCACCCTCATGCTTGCTTTCGTAAGCCTGCCAAAAGAAGCACCTGCCAGTGCTATTCCATTTGATACGTTTTTGTCATTGGTACAGGTCGAGGTCAAGGTACTGCCCAAGAAGGTGAAGCTCTTCACATGGTTCAGCTTTGTTCCTCCAATTTCAGTACTAGTGAGTTATAAGGGTACTGCCCAAGTGTATTGTAAGTGGTTCAGCTCTGTTTTCCCAATTTCAGTACTATTGAGTTAAATAGTTTTTATCGTTTACAGTGGTCTTACAATCTGCCCATATTAGAACAGCTGTTGACTTTGTCTTACATAGCATCTGGTGTGGTAAACTAGGGCTGTATAGCAATGGTGATCTGGTAACAAAAGTGTTTCTTTGTATTATGGATCTTTATTTGAACTGCTGATACCAAAATGTTATCAAGTCTTATGATTTCAGGCAGTAGCAGTCTTTTGTTTTTGTTTGTTGTTGTTTTGTGTGTGTTTGTGTGTGTTGTGTATGTGTGTGTGTGTGTGTGAATTTTTGAAAATTCTTTTGAATGAGACTGTAAACAGAGGTTCTGTGTGCAAATGCATGCATAACACTATGCACGCATGTAAAATCCTCATCACCAACTTAGTGAAGGGAAGGCGAGCTTGGCCATCGGCATGGGTAACACATATACATATATAGCATGCACCAAAAGAAACAAAAATATGAATGGAGAGACTGACAAAAGGAATAACATGGGAAGAAACTGAATGAAGCACCAGCATGTAGCTCTTCCGTCAACTCTACCCAGGTAGGCAGCCCCGTTGTGTAAAGGAGCATGGGCTGTGAAGCACTGAGGGGTTGGTCTCTAACCCAGGATAAGCGCCATATAAGTACTCTGAATAATAATAATGGTAAACCTCGTCTGCATGTTTGTATGGTGTTATTCTGATGTGTGTGAAGTTTGGTTTGGGGTGATTTTTTTTTTTTCTCAGTAAAATGGATTTCAAGGGCAACTACTTTTTGATGTTGACGTGACTGAATTAGATTATAAGGGGATTTAGACAGCAGGTGATAATGAAATACAGATACCTGCATGTCTTGGTGATAACTAGAACTTTACCCTCATTCCAGCAGTAGTGCCAGAATTTGAACATACAACGACAATGGGGTTGACATGCAGAAGTCCTAGCACAAGGCTGTTGGTTTACTTGATAATGATGTGGAAACCATAGCTGATCTGAACAGGGCCCAGAGGACATGTTGGACTGGGGTCTGTCTGGTGACACAGATCAATGACCAGTATCATCACCATCATCATCGCCACTAACACTGTTGCCATGACAACCACACTGTTTGACAATCCTCTAAACGCTCAACTTTCTCCCATACTATAAATGCTATTGTCATATTTACATAGGTTTTCACCAAAAGTGGTAGTGATCCTCTCTTTATAATTTTCATCATCATTATCCTGTTATTGCTATCAGTATTATCATTATCATCATTACTATTTTAACATGCATTGTCTCCTTTCCAACAGCCTCATTTTCATTCAACGCCCATCATGCGCTGAATTCGACAGGATAAGTGATTGCTTGTTCTTCATTTTTCATTGTCCTGAGTGTTGTATTGCTTGATGAAGACCTAAGAGGTTGAAACACGTCATGTTTTGTCTTGTGCTTTGTCTGTCCATGTTGGCCGGCGGAGTCATTTCAAATACTTTTTAAGATTTGTTTAGATTTCCACCTGCAGTCGCCTCACTTTGCAACTGATTTTAGTGAGTCCGCCAAACAACAGAAACAAACAAATTACAAGACAAAACATGATGTGTTTCAACCACTTAGGTCTTCTTCAGGCCAGAGAAACAACATTCAGGACAATGAAAATTAAGAACAATCAATCGCTTCTCATATCCGATGGAAAATGGGTGTTGAATGAACACAAGGTCATTGGGAAGGGGACAATGGGAGTTGATAATGATGATCATAATGATAATGCTAGCAATAATAGTAATGATAATAATGATGATGAAAATATTAAAGAAATAAAGAGAGGATTATTACTACTTTAGGTGATGATATGATAAGGGGAAGGGTTAGAGGATCGTCAAACAGCATGGTTGTATGGCAGCAGTATTGGAGGTGATGATAATGGTATTGATGATGATGATGATAATAATAATGATTATGATAATGGTATTGGTAATGGTAATAGTAATAATCATCAAACTAATTGTAATGATGATACTAACAATTTATTTTCTGTCCTGTCTTCTGTGTCACCTCAGTGGCAGTGCACCCACGCCGCTCATTTTGACATCCCATCCACAGCCACAGCCCGGTCAGTCCCACCGCAGCCCTGGCACCGGCAATCCACAGGGAGCAGTCAATGTCAAGTCGTCAAGAGGCAACCCACCGGAGGAGACACTGCACTGCTGCTGAGTCACTTAGCTGGTGTTCAATGGCGCCTGTTCTGATCTAACATACGCAGGACACCACCTACTAAGCTCCCTACTGACGACAATAATCGCTAAGTCGCGGAGCCGGGTGAGTGAGTTCTCCCTCTGGAGGGCGCTACCATGTCCGTCCAACGACAGCCCCCATGGACTCGCCGATATCGGTGACCTTGACGGAATCAAACCAAAGGCCACAGACGTGAAGAGGACATCAAAACTGAGGTCACCATGAGGACAGGGCATGAAGATCGATGAGAATGATGAAGATGATGCTGCGGATTTCCATTCCGGTCCTAGACTGCATGACAGGGCTGTACTCCATGCTTCCTTTCATAATATATCCTGGCGTCAACCAGGCCTAAGAGATACAGAGACCTGCAGTGTTGATCAGGAAATTTGAGCAACACTCTCAGAGACGCATTCTTTAAGTGGATGAAACTCGACTGTCTGGTCCCAGTCTTCCCAACTGAGCCCGTAGCAAACTCAACTCTGGGTAGGAGCCGGTCGGGGCAGAAAAATCCCACATGACTCTGATGGGAATCGAACCCACGACCTCCCAGCCAGGAGTTCACGACGCTAAACACTTTGCCACGGTGGCTGGTGATACTAACAACAGTAGTAACGGTAATAATAGTAATAGTGATAAAAGTAATGGCAATGAAAATAATATCAATAGTAGTATTGATAATAATGATGATACTAATACCACTTATAAAAGTAATGAGGGAAGAGAGGAAGAAGGAGGGGGAGGATAGGAAGAATAAAGAGTTAAAGGAGGATTCAGATTATGGGAAAGGGAATCTAAAAGTATGTTAATAGTTATAATAATAAACGTGATTATAACCACATAGTAACTCACTCCCTACTGGCTAATATGAAATTCAACTTTCCTCTCTATACTGGGCGTTTGTACACATTTTAAAAAAATCATTAAAAAAAATTACACCCCAACAAAAACACTTGAAATTTGGACATATGATTGTTGTGTGATTGAACAGGGTCAGGACAAAGGTTGAAAGCTGTACCATAAAACATACTCTTTCTGTAGCCAGATGAACAAGGAGTTATTTTTCATATTTTGGAAAACTGAAGGTAGTTACACAGGCATATAAGTCAAATTTTCTCTGTTGTTGAAAGAAGGCCCATTTTCATCGTAAATCACTTTGAGAAACCCAGTAGAGTGTAAAAAATAGCTACCTGACAGTTTCTTTACTAAGCAAAAAAACTGAAATCAATAAAGTATGACAGAGTACTTTGTAATCGGAAATGAAATGAGGCAGGGAACAGTAAACAATAAACAGTAAACAAGTGGGGTAACTTTTGCTCCCATAAGAAAACCTAACACAGAGTAACTTTTATTCAAGACTGGCACAGCCTTTTAAACTTGAATAAAGTCAGACAAACACATAGACGAACAATCTAATAGTAGGGGAAAAAACAAGCGCAGGCCAACAACTCAACTGTCTTCATAGTAATGACTTGGCAAAGATTTGGACTTAAGGGGCGGGGAGGGGGGGGGGGGGGGGGGGGTTGAAGATGGAGAAACTGGGAACATGAAATTAAGAGAATATATTACAGATATGAAAACTCTTCACTAGCTGCATAAGGGAACCATCGTAATCCCTTTTGAAGGCAGATAATTTGTATATAATGTACTAAATAATAATAATGATGATAATAGTAATGAATACTTATATAGCGCCTATTCTCAGCTAGAGACCAAGCTCTAAGTGCTTTACAATCCACACTCGTTTACACAACGGGCTGCCTACCTGGGTAGTGCCAACTGAAGAGCTGCCAGCTGGCGCTTCATTCAGTCGTTTCCCGTGTCATCCAGTCAATATCGTCCATATCGTTATCCTTAGTTCCTTCATCCTTTCCATTTCTCACACAGGGTGCATGCTATGTGTAACGTGTCATCCATACCAACGGCCAAACTGGCATTCTCTTCTGAAAGTTGGTGATGGGATTTTACATGTGTGCAAGATGTTATGCTTGTGTTCACACATGGAATCTCAGTTTATAGTCTCATTCGAAAGACTGTATGGAATCAGAACCAACTACTATCATTATCTTCATTATCCTTTAGTATTGTTTGCTTTCTATTAATTGATCGTTTCTATTTCTTTACACCAACTATTATTATTACCAATATGACTTCCACCAATATCATTATCATCATCATTATTAGTCATTATGACCATCATACCATATCAAGAGAGAATTTTTTTTTTATCTTTGCTATTCTTACTATCTTGTTCAGCATCATATCAGCATCATCATCTTTATCACCATTATGATTACTACTGTCATTATTACCAATTTTTCATTCTTACCATTATCATCGTTTTTACTGTTGTTGCAACGTCATAACTGTCACACTATTATATTTACTAGTATTATCAGTATCATCTTTACACATTATCATTTTGCTGACATCCCAGCCTACCATTTCTCCAGCCTCCTATACCATCACTATCAATACTATATGGTTATCATGTTTATCATTATAACTGTTAATATGCCTATTAGATTCCCTCTTTCCCATAATCTGTATCCTCCTTCAACTCTTTGTCCTCCTTCAACTCTTTGTTCTTCCTATCCTCCCCCTCCCCTTCCTTTTTTTCCCCTCATTACTGTCATAAGTGATATAAGTATTATTGTTATTATCATTACTACTATTGATATTATTATCCTTACTTGTATTATGATTACTATTACTGTCACTATCGTTATTATTATTATTACTATTATTAATGTCATAATTTTTATTGTTATTACCATCATGATGACAATCACAACACCATTATCATCACCATCATCATCGCCACTAACACTGTTGCCATTACAACCATACTGTTCAAAGATCCTCTAACCCTTTTCCTTTCTCCCCTCCGTGTGCATAGCCACTATTGATACCACACATACTATCATTACATTATCACTAAAAGTGGAAGTAATCCTCTCTCTATTTTTTAATATTTTCATCGTCATCATTATTGCTACCATTATTGTTGTTATCATCATTACTGTTTTAACTTGCTGTCTCCTTCCCAGTGGCCTTGTTTTCATTCAACGCCCATCTTGCACTGAATTTGAGAAGACAAGTGATAGCTCGTTCTTGGTTTTCATTGTGAAGTATGTTGTTTGTCTTGCCTGAAGAAAGACCTAAGAGGTCTGCATTCATCATGTTTTCTCTTGTAAGTTGTTTCCCCTTGTTGTTAAGCGGACTTTCTAAAAGTCCATTTTTGAAACCAGCATTACTTGGTAAAGGTGAAAGTTTTGATTTTTCTTCTTCAGAGCTCTGGAGGACATTCGAGAGAGCATTGAGGAGCTGCAGTTCTACAGAAAGGCCATCTTCAAATCAACATCAGAAAACCCCTCAACATCTTGATGAGCATTTCCTGAAGAAAAAAGAAGTGGCATTTCTTTTGCGTAAGTCTCTGTAGCCACTGTGCTCAACAGCAGAGTTCTAAAGACTGAGTCTTTTGTCTGATCACTATGTCACACTTGAAACATGTTTCTAACAAGGCTTGGCCCAGGTAAAGCAATGCCCATTGTGAAGTCTTCTCATGACACATGATGAAATGACGTGACAAAATGCCAGATTCAGTTTTCTTAGTTTGATCACTTGATTGAAACAAGGCTTTGTCATTGACACGATCCAGCCGTCTTCTGTTGGCCTTGTAACTCGTGTTCAGCATGCCACATAGTCATGTGATGATTGCCAGAGAAGGAAGATTTGTACCTAGCTGTGTTTTGTCTTTTGACTCATTTGTCCACATTTCTCTTGGCGGTTTGCTAGCATTTATTTAAGATTTGTTGAGATTCTGAAGTATACCTGCTTTTTATTTTCTGTTTCCATTGTTTATTTTTTTTTAATATATTTGTCATTTTCTTAACATTTTGAAACCTGGTGCTGTGAAACCATGCCTATGCTCATCATGCCAATGTCATGGAACATTTTGTCAATCTAAAGCATTCAATAAAGTGAGAGTGTGCAGAACACATTTGACCGGTCTTCAAAGGTATAACTCATGGGAAGTGTTGCAAATATCATATTTCAAGCTTTGTGTTACCATGAAACACTGTTGGTGTCTCCCAATTGACGTAGGCTGTAATCATTGAAACATAATCGAAAGGATTCAACTGCATGGCATTGAAGGGCAGTCAGTGTGGTGTGTGTAGCAGCTCAGAGAAATAAACGTGTCACCTGAATAAAGTGATAGTATCTGTCATGACAGTGGCTGCGACAGTAGTATCTGGTGAGCTGATTCACATGCCCCACCCCATCTCACTTACCAGCAGGATATTTCCTTCTAAATGTAGTTTTATGATATACTTACCTGTCCAGACAAATGCCTTTTCTCCTACTACATCAGGAATCCCCCACCCCTCCCCCCCAATGTGCTACTCAACCTACAGGAAGACATAAGTGGTCTCCCTAGAGTGACGTGAACTCACTTCACTTCAAAACAAATCAGTTTTCTCCCTTTTTCCCCAGCTGCGAGGAGGGGGGAGGGAGTTCTAGCTGTTTGGTAGTATATCATAAAACTAGTTTTAGTAGGAAAAATCCTTTTCTTCACACTTACACCTGTCCAAACAAATGCCAGAATATTGAAAAGGATGGTAGGATCTCACCTGGGAGCCAGAAGTTCAAACTCAAGCACAAAGCTGCCTGGAAAATTTGTGCCACAATCCCAAGTAAAACACAGCCAAGCAATGTCTGAATATAAATGCACAAGTCAAATGTAACAAGATAAGGACTGCAGTGGCATTCCTTTAAGGATGTGTCCTCAAAATCAAATTTATCACAAAATTGCTCTGTGTTTGGGCGAGAAAAAGTACAGAAAACAGAGCCTGTCAACAAACGTTGTGTCCAAGGTAAGGTAAGGTAATGTTGTTGCCCAGCCAACCACAAAGGGCCATATTAGGTCGTGCCCAAGACAAAATTGTCAGGAAACCATATTCAAGGATGTGATAACAGTAATGTGCCCAAAAAGCACAGTGACCTTTCAAACTGTAGAGACATAGAAGAAACAAAGGCAAATCTCCGATGGCTGTGATACATTCATGTCAAAAAGCATTCATTGGTGGATGTGCAACACAAAAGGTTAAAAAGGCAGTGTAACCCATTGTTCCTGTTAACTCTTTAAACCTCTTGCAAGTGCCCTTTCTCATTCTTTTTTGTTTGTTTTTTTCATTTTAAGGCCAATCCTTTTTTTTTTTTAACTGGACGAGAATTAAACACTAACCAGGCACTACTAAGACTGCACACTGAAGTTTTGGTGGCCTTCTTGCCGAGTGATGGGGTCCCGCTGGGGAAAGTCCTCGGTGAGCCAATACTCTTGAATCATGGCTTTGAACAGTAACTGTGAACGTCTCTTCTACATCACAGTCCCCAAGGCCTATGGTTACCATTGCCTCAGTGAACCTTGGCAGATTTCAAAAGTAAGGCTATCTGACTTTATACAAATGAAAGACTTGCTTTTTATGCAAGTTCCTGTTGACTGTTTTTCTTGTTGTAAAACTCACAACTTGTGCAGCCAAAAATGAGAAAGTTACTTGGGCAAGGTGGCCTTGCCTGCCACAGCTATTTCACCAAAACAGTCAGAGCCTCCATGTCTTCAGCCACATCTCTGAGATAGAACCTGCCAAAGGTGGTCATCATCTTCAGCCTGCTGAACAACATATGTCAGTACCCACAAAATTCCGCTAGAGGGCGAGACTGGCAGATAGAGCCCAGACTTCATATGCCCTGATATCATCTCTAGGGGGAGAGGTTTCTGGCCGAAGACGTGAGCCTGCTGGATGACCTGTCTAACCCAGGAGCTTATCATCTGGGGTCTTACAGTGGCGCCAAGTCGCCCACACCATGGGCGCTTATCAGGGGTCTGACTCTGTCCTCTGAAGGAAGACCTTCAGCGCTCTGACAGGACAGTTAGCCTGCTTCAACTTCGAACGTCTGAGCCTGGCACCAGACGATGCAGTGGCCAGCAGAGGAAGGTGAATCATCAGAGGCTGCTCTTTGGGCTTGGAGGTTTTGGCTGGCAGTGGGAAAGTCAGGCAGATGGACAGGGATACCCAGCCATCATTACGCCATCGCAGGGACCGTGGGTCTCTGGAGAGGGCATGAATCTCACTGACCCTGCTTGTAGATGCCAGGGTAATCAAAAAGCAAATTTTAGAATGAAATTCTCGACAGAGCATTCAAGGATCAGCTTGAAGAGCCCCGAGGCCAGATACTCCAGGACTAAGGGAAGGCTCCATTTAGGACACCTGCTTAGTCTAGGGGAGCCCAGTGCAGAGTAAGAAATCATTTTGGACAAAAACGGATTGTGGACAATGTCAGTATCTCTGCCCATGACTCATGTATTCCTGTAGGTTGAGTTCTCCGCATTATTTCATTTTTTTGTGGGAAGTGGGGGGACGGGATTTGTTCGGACAGGTCAGTATGAACAAAATATTGAATAGTAACTGTCGAGGGTTTAGGGATTTAAAAGTATTTATGATTCTGACTCACTGTGGGCAGAAAGTTCTTTCCCTGGCCCTGTTGTGTTACAAAAGTGAAGTCTGTACAAAGATTGTTCTTCTGTAATTTTTTTTTTTTCTAAATGTGGACTTCATGTGTATCCCATGTAAGCACATAGCAAAAATTTGAGATTGTTTTTTCCTTGATCCTACTTATTGATCAGCCTTTCCAGACATCCCAACAAAGGGTCACCTTAATCATTATCATCAATCTTTCAGATGAAAAGTTTCAAAGCGTGTGACCATCCAAGTCCTGCTTTAGTGGGTGACCTTATTTTCAGTTTCCTTGTCTGTATCCATGCAAGTAGTGCGGCTTTGTCAGTGTCTTTGGTGACAGCAGATTTATGGTAACTGTCATTGAATGGATCGGCAGGGGATGCTCGCTCCCTCTGGCTCTGTGACGCAGCGCTGATTGTTGTCAAGGGCGTGATACGTGCTGTGATGCATGTGTTGAATCAGAACAGCCACACCAGACACCAACAAAGTAGATGAGTAAAGTGCGGTGTCCGCTTAGCGGATGCCGTGTGACAGCATGACATTGATAGCAGCCTGTGGAGTGCTGGAGGTTTGGAGTGCTGGAGACTGCAGACAGAACGAATCCAGTTCTAGCTGTGTCATGGTGAAACCAGAATGAGTGTCATAGTGGAACCGGAATGAGTGGCATGGTGGAACGAACCGGAATGAATGGCATGGTGAAACCGGAATGAGTGGAATGGTGAAACCGGAATGAGTAGCATGGTGGAACTGGAATGAGTAGCATGGTGGAACCAGAATGAGTGGCATGGTGGAACCGGAATGAGTAGCATAGTGGAACCGGAATGAGTGGCATCGGATTTGTGGTACTGAGAGGGCAAGGAAGACATCATCATCGCCTATTACCTACCCCTCCAGGGGTACAGGCCGCCAACCAAGAACCACCAGGCATCTCTGTCCTGGGCTCTTCTTTCCAGTTGGTTCCAAGTCTTCTGCATGTTCCTGATGTCTGTTTCCAGGTCCCTGTGCCAGGTGTTCCTTGGCTGATCTCTTTTTCGTTTTCCTTGGGGTTCCATGTTAGGGCTTGTCTGGTGATGTTGCTTGCAGGCTTCTGCAGCGTATGTCCAATCCAGCCACAACGTAGTTTCTTGATTTCCTGTTCTGCAGGCAGCTGGTTTGTTCTCTCCCAGAGCTCGTTGTTGTTGATGGTGTCCGGCCACTGGATGCGGAGAATCTTGTGCAGGCAGTTGTTGATGAACACCTGCACTTTCTTGGTGGTGGCGACTGTAGGTTCTCCAGGTCTCCGCTCTGTACAATAGAACTGCCTTGGTGTTGAAGAGCCTGACTTTGGTGTTTACTGACAGTTCCTTGGAGCTCCAGATGTTCCGTAGCTGTACGAATGCTGCCCTGGCCTTTCCGGTCCTTGCTCTGACGTCGGCGTCTGTGCCCCCCTGCTTGTCGATGACACTGCCCAGGTAGGTAAAGGCTTCTACCTCCTCTAGCATCTTGCTGTCCAGCATGATCAAGTTGGTGCTGACAGTGTTGGCCTTGAGAATCTTGCTTTTGCCTTTATGGATGTTGAGCCCTACTTGTGCTGATGTGGCTGCTACGTTGCTCGTTTTCTCTTGCATCTGCTGTTGAGTGTGCGAGAGTAGTGCCAGATCATCGGCAAAGTCCAAATTGTTGAGCTGCGTCCAGGATGTCCACTGGATCCTATGTCTTCTCTGATCTGTTGAGGTCTTCATAATCGATTGCCAGTAGAAATAGAAATGGTGAAAGCAAACAACCTTGTCTGACGCCAGTCCTCACTTCGAATGCCTTCATGAGCTGCGCTCCATGGATGACTCTGCAGGTTAGAGCCTCGCATGAGTTTCTGGTGATGGTGGTGATCTTGACCGGCACACCGTAATGTCAGAGAAGCTTCCACAGTGTCTCGATCTACGCTGTCAAAGGCTTTCTCATAGTCGATCAAGTTGACTTACAGGGATGAGTTCCACTCATTCAATTGCTCAAAAATGATGCGAAGCGTTGCGATTTGGTCTGTGCAGGATTGATCCTTGCAAAAGCCAGCCTGCTGGTCACGGAGCTCAGCATCAACAGGATCCTTTAACCTGTTCAAAATGACTCTGTTGAAAACCTTTCCTGGCACTGACAGCAGTGTGATTCCTCTGTAGTTCGCACAGTTGCTAAGGTCGCCTTTTTCTGGGAATCTTGGTAAGGTATCTCTGCTTCCACTTCCAGTCTGCTGACACTTGCTCCTCTTCCCAGATCTTCTTGAAGAGAGGCCAAAGCATCTCTACTGTGGTCTCTATGTCTATATTGGGCGCCTCTGCGGGGATGTTGTCAGGTCCTGCCGCCTTTCCGTTCTTCAACTGTTTGATGTCCTTCCCAATTTCTTCTTTGGCTGGTGCCCTGCAGTAGATGGGCAGGTCTGAGTCAGCCTCTTCGATGTCTGGAATGTTCTCTGGCGATGGTCTGTTCACAAGCTCCTCGAAGTGCTCAACCCATCTGTTCTTCTGTTGCTCTTCTCCTGTGAGTTGCCTTCCTTCTCTGTCTTTTATTGGTCGTTCTGGCCTCCTGTACTTTCCTGCCAGCTTCTTGGTGGTGTCATACAGTCCTTTCTTGTTTCCCTGTTTTGCTGCTTGTTCGGCTTCTGTTGCTAGATCTAGTTGCAAAGCGAGAGGACTGCAGGCGGAAATCTAAACAAATCTTAAATAAATGTTAGCGAACCGCCCAGAGAACGTGGACAAACGAGTCACAAGACGAAACACAACTAGTTTCGACCTCTTAGGTCTTCATCAGGTGAGACATTAACGAATAAAACAATGAAAATTCACTTCTGTTGCTAGGTTGGCAAGGAAGACAATAAGGGAAAAAAGGTGATCAGGCATGCAAAATTTCTGCTGTTCCAGTCTATCATCGCCATTCCCCCCCTCTTCCCGCCTCCACCCCACCCCCCTTTTTTCTTTTTCTTTTTTTTTAAGCCCATTTATCATTTTGATAGGCATGCAAAATTTCTGCCTGTCGCTTTTTTGTTTTCTCAAGTTCATGTACTGTTTCAAAACTTTTTAGCTGAAAATTGCAGAGTAATATTCTATGAAAGCGCATAAGAGTGATGTGTGGACTGGGTGTATGAATTATCTAGAATGAATGAATTGCAAGAGCTCTGTTTTTCTTGGGCTGAATTTAGCCTCCTTTTCTGCTAAGTTTCGGAAAATTATAAAAAATAGCCCCATCCTCCCCACCCCCTTCACTTTAATAAAGTTTTGGAGGACAAAAGACTGTCTCTCTCTATCCCCCACCATCCCTCTCCCCAACCACCAGTTATTTTCAGCCTATTTTGCTTTGCTTTGATGCCTGTTTGTAGTGGACCCTGTTTGACGGTTGATTTGACTCCTGATAAAGAGAACTACAGTTCTGAACACGGAAAAGCAATCGGTCATGACAACCTGTAAATGTTATCATTGTCTGCCCTTTTAATGTTGTGATAACTTACCTCTAGGGCAGATATTCTGAACTGAGTAAAGCATATTACTTTTATTATTTTCATCCTTACAGTTTCGAATATATTTTCTGCAACGAAAACAAGAGTGCAAGTGAAAAAAAGGGAAAAAGAACAGAAGAAATAATCTTGCAAGCTCTCCTCATCTGCAGGATCCTGAAGTCTTAACTATCACATAGTAGAAAATCACAAACCTGCCATTAAACCTAACCGATGATCACTTTCAAACACGGCAAACACCTCAAAGACCTACTGGTGTGCCCCAAACTGAACAAAGTCTCCAGACCTAAGCCACCGGGTACTTGCCCATGCTCCAAACCCAATTGCAAAATGTGTCCTCTCACCAAACCAGGCACCTACATGGCCCCAACGGCCGATTCACAATTACACACATTTTCCTGTCAGAGTCGCAACATCGTGTACGCTGTCCACTGCCAGCTGTGCAGTAAGATCAATGTAAGCGAGACATCATGCACACTTGAAACGCCCATCTCTGAACACCTGGCTGACATCCGCCACCATGGGCCCAAACCAGTCATCATCAGTCAGCTATCATCATCACCGTCATTAAAAAAAAACACCTTTCTTATTCTTACTACCGTAATTAGTATTAACATCACATTATCATCATCATTATCACTATTAACATTGCTAGTACCAATATCACTATTAACATTACTAGTACCAATATTTCTACTATTTTCATCATTATAACTTGTTACGACTATCATATTATAATATCAGCATTAAACATTACAATAATTCCAACATTCCAATCTACCACTTTTCCATCCTCCTATATCATCGCTTTCATTATTATATGGTTATAATCATGACTTGTTATTATTATTATTATGATTAATATACCTATTAGATTCCATCTTTCCCATAATTTGTACCCCCCCCCCCCCCCCCCCCCCCCCCCCCTGTTCTTCCTGTCCTTCCCCTCTTCCTCCTTTTCCTCCTCATTATTATTAGTATCAGTTTTATCATTACGATTATTGATAGTATTTTTATAACCATTACTTTTATTATTATTACTATTACAGTTACTATTGTTAGAAGTATTATCATTATTACTATTATCATTACATTATTAATACCATCATTTTTGTTGTTATTACCATCAACATCACCATCATTACCATTATCATCACCATCATCATCGCCACTAACACAACCATGCTAACCCTTCTCTTTTCTCCCCTTCTGTGTGTATAGCCACTGTTAACCCTTATGCTGGCTGTTGTGACATAAGTCGCGCCATTACGTCATGGCTGTGACTGGTTGTTGCGACATAAGTAGGGTGAACCTTGAGCCTTGTTTCACTGACACACACAGATATGAAACTGTGGCTCAGTGAGAAACTAATTTACATGTTAGACTGAGCGAGCCCCATAACATGGATTTTCAGTGTTTTAGCTTAGTTTATGGTTAGTAGCAGCTTGTAATGCATGGTGCGACTCGACTTGTGTGGCAAACAAAAATAGGGGCGCCCAAAGGAGAATGTGATAGAATTAGGAACATGTTCAACATTTTTGCTGAATTTCTTGTGAAAAAAGCATGTGAAGAAGAAATTATGGACATTTTTAATGAACTGGTGTGGTGGGCGACAGTTTTGATTTAGATCATGCCCCATGTAATTGTGATTTTGAGATCAACACGGACAATGACTGGATGAGTGCCAAAGGGTGAGGAGAATCGCAACATCAGTTAGGAAGACAAACTCAGATGATCCTAAACCTTTCAAACATAAACGACAACAGAGTGGGCTAACTGTTACATTTGCTGATAGTGACCATTTTGTGTGCGAATGTGTGTGTGTTATCAGCACGTGATTTCAATGGGAAAACTGAATTGTACCTTATTCATTCTTACCTGAATTACCTGCATGGAAGACAGGTATAAGCCACTCTGATTTTCCTTTGAAAAAGGCTGTAACTTATTTCTGGATACTGTGGAACATCATTGACTGGATTATTTGTGAAAAAGCTCTTGAGAATGACAAGCAGGATGTGCCACCTGTTATTTTCACATTCTAGACATGTACACACCAAATCAAACACTCACAAGCACACCAGTTCTGTTTTATATTATTCTTTTACTCAATTACTAACAATTCTTATTCTGCATGTCATGTTCAAATACTAACCGTTGGAAAAATTATGCATATTATACAAATGTAACTATTTATTTCAAACTTTCCTTCTGTTAATTCACCAGACTATATACTCAATAGTACGTTGTTGATTAACCAGTGTAAGGGTTAATACTACAACTACTACCATCATATTATCACCAAAAGTGGTTATAATCCTTTCAGTATCATTTTTTCAATATTTACATCATCATTATCATTACATTCTTGCAATTGTTATTATTATCATCATTACTATTTGAAGTCGCATTGTCTCTTCCTAATGGCCTCGTTTTCATACAATGCCCATGTTAAGCCGATTTGAGAAGATATGTGATTGCTCGTTCTTCGTTTTCATTGTCCTGAACGTTGCAAGCTTTAAAACTGGTACATGGATCATATTTTATCCATCAGACATTGTATGAAATTGTGATAGCATTCTTCATAATAAAGATGTGTGCATAATCAGACATTGTATGAAATTGTGATAGCATTCTTCATAATAAAGATGTGTGCATAAGTCGTGACAGTACACCCCATAATTATCTGATATTTGAAACTGATTCAGGGAAGTTTATGAAGAGTTTAAAATACCAGCATTGGTTTGCAGATCAAAACTGTCTTCGAAGAGAGACAAAACATAAAGACTCTCAAAAAAAAAGTAGTTGGTTTGGTAATAAGTATATATTAATTTGTGTAATTCAGTGGGGAAACAATGTATAGGTCAGTTCGTCAGTTAAGAATGGATATCAGACAGCAAGGAAATCAGGTAAAGAGAAGGGACAAGACAGAGAAAGAAAGCAAGAGGAAAGAAAAAGGAAACGACAAGAAATGGAGAAGTATCGACATATACTATGCACTACTGAAAGGGGATGCTTTGTTTTGTTATTCGCTTTAATCATAGGCAAGTTCCATCCTCGTGTATTTCAGAACATTACCAAGAATTAAAAATGTCCCCAGGAATCCACTTTACCAGATAATGCAATGGTATCAAGCAACAAAATCACCATGAAATGTTCAGTGTGATAGAACGTAATGCATTGTCTGCATACATGACATATAGCAATCACACTACTACAAGTAGTGATAATAATAATACACAAACATGAAACATAGCTTTCACTGCATTGCGTACATGAAGTAGCTGTTATATTTAATTCAAAAGGTGAAAAACATTGATGATGATGACAATGAGGTAATGTTGGAGAGTGGCAGAATGAATCTCTCGTGATACATCTTGAATATTTAGAACTGTAATCACAGTTAAATACATCTCTGACACACATACACTTGCCAGTTTCCATCCCCTTGAGGTGTATGGGTGAATTCATTATAATTTGATCTACAGTCGAGTAGATGGACGGACTGATGCATGCAGACCAATGAATAAATTAACAAAAGGAAAAGAAGCTTCTTTTCTGTAAAAGCAAAAATTTGAGGGGAAAAGGAGGGGGCCAAATTTTTGTTTACAGATATACAGAGCTGAAAGCAACAAAATAATGTCCATGCCATTGTCATACTTGAGTCAGTAAGCTCAGGCCTGTTTATCCCAAAACGGCTGTCGGTGTACCTTTCAACTAAATTGAGCGTATTTTGTACAAAGTGTGGGTACACATCTTCCAAAATTAGTGAGAAGGGGTGGGGGGGGGGGGGGGGGTGGGGGGGGTTTGTTTTCATCTATCGTTACACTGCAGAGGGTAGCCTAAACTTCCAGTACCTACTGTAAAAAAAAAGTTTCTTCAAATGCATATTACCTCCAAACCTGACTCGGCAGCTCTCTTGTCTGTCTTTTTAACATTTCAGAGCCTGTAGTCCCTGCTCTATTATTCCAACATGCTGGTGATCTATGTCGTGGAGGACCAAGACAGAACCAGTTGAGATTTCGCGCGCTAGAGTTAGCAAGAGTTATCCTTTGAGGTCAGGGTACACTAGGGCCTAACACAATGATTGCGTACTGCGTACAATTTTTCCGCTTAAGAACTTAGTCTCCAATTCTTCCTCTCCCGATGTATTTTCATTCCGTTGGTTGTATTCATCATATTTTGACCAAATATGTGTAAAAATTACGGCAAAGTCATATGGGTAAACAGGTGTGTAAGATGGTGCTGAAGTGAACAAACTGACCAACACTGTAGGAATAAATGGACCTGATTGTGGTTGGACTGAAAAGTGGACGACATAACTCGATGCTTGATTTGCATCAGACTGCACGATTGATTTTGAAAGCCAGTTTAAAGAAAAAAAAAAAAAAAGGGGGGGGGGGGGGGGGGGGGGGAACATACCGAACTTTTCCCCACGGAATTTCTGAGATTTTTGCTTTTCCTTACAGTCTTGAGGTATTAAATTTAAATCAGAGTGGACTTTTTTGTTTTTTTCAATGTTTTAAATGTGGACACCGACAGCATCAAGGTGTGGAGATATGAGGAGCAAACATCTATCATCCATCATGGGAAATATTTATTGCTGTTAAATGATAATGTATTTATTTTACAAGTGCAGGTGCTTAAAATTTCTGTGAAATTGGAGTCCAGCGGACTATCTGTAGATACATCGACATATGTGTGCATAAGAATGTATATTGCATTGCACATTTTAGAAAACGGCACTTTTCAGGTTAGAAGAAGCTTTTACAGGAAATTGGTTTGATTTACTGGTGTTTGTAATTACGTTTGAGAATGTGTTTTCTCTTTGTTTTTACTATTGTCAAAAGAAACTGCGTTTGTTTACTGCTTGATAGATCTGTCTATTAATCTGTTCATGTATATTTGAATTTAACAGGGTATGCGTTGGTGGAATGCCATAAAAGAAACACAAATTGGGGTACATTTCAGATTGATAGGGACCTCAGCTTGGTGATCGTGGGTTTTTTGATGTCTGCGGGTGTGCAGGTGTGGATGGATGGAGAGAGTGAGGTGGTGGTCCTGTGCACGTGTGGTGTGGTGGCAGCAGTGGTGGTAGGATGGAATGCATGGTTGCATGTGTCATGTGTTCCATGTGCTGTGGTGGAGGGATAGTGGAGGTGGGGGTACAGAGAGGCGTTGTGACTGTCTGTCCACTGACTGGCTGAATCGTTTCTTTTTTAATCTGATCATACTACTGTTTTAATGTTTATTGCTTTCAGTTTCTACTTAATAACAATAATAGTGATGATGATGATGATCATTGTTGTTATCATCATCATCATCATCATTATTGTTATTATCATTATTATCATCATTATCATTATTATTATCATTATCATCATTATTAAGTATTAGCATTTCGTTCCAGATAGTATTATGTTTATCACTATTTTGATTTTCACCACAATCATCATCATCGTTATCATTACAATTGTTACGGTTGTTACTGTTATTAGTACCATCATTTTTATTATTGTTTGTTGTTGTTGTAGATCAGTGATAATGACTGTCATCTTCTGAACAGCCATTCTCCACAAATGATCAAATGTGCGCACGCACACACATACATACAACAAAAACAACAACAACAACTACAACAACACACACACAATTATAATAATGATGTGGACAATGATAGGCAGGTATCCATGGTCTGACCAGGACTGGGCTAATGTGCGTGGCGGGCATCGTATCTATGAGACCCTCATTTTAAATCCTTTTATCTTTGTAATCCATTCATTTCCCCACCTGCGCACGGTGGTCTTGCAGCTTAACAAATGGGGTGTTAGCATAAGTGGACAAATCTGCACGCAGTGACATCTTGATGAAATGATACTGAAGCTGAGATGGATGACAACAAAAGAATGAGCAGTGACTGAATCCACCAAATACAAGAGACAAGAAACACGTTTCATATATGAATAAATCACAGACGTTGTGTATACTTAAAGGACAACATTGTGCAGGTCAAAGCAGGAATGATGAAAGAATGCTGATTATTACATACTAATATGTACAATGCTTTCATACCAAAATGGTTAAAGGCCCATAACTCCAGAGAAGCGTGCTGGTAACACCCTTTCACTTACTACACAAGCAGGTAAGAAACACAGAAGAAATAAGGACATTTCCACAACCAAAAGAAAACTTTGAAACAACTGCCCAGAGATCATGTGTGTTTCTTTGTCTGTCTTCTCTTTAACAGTGTTTCAGGCAATGCCAGTCTAGCAGCAAAGCTGGTCCTTTAACAGTGTTTCAGGCAATGCCAGTCTAGCAGCAAAGCTGGTCCTTTAACAGTGTTTCAGGCAATGCCAGTCTAGCAGCAAAGCTGGTCCTCGCTTGTACATTTCTGCAGCTGTTCTTATCATATGCACATGTCAGCTGGGATATATATGGGCAAGCTTGGACAAGTCGTTCTCGGGGAAAGTTCGTGCTTGTTCTGTGAGACTTTTAGTTGCCTATGTGCTAGTTCGTAAGACGAATGGGTGACATGTGCAGCTCAGGTAAGGGGTTTTGTGTTACAACCAGTTTTACTATGAGATCAAATGTTTCTGTCCTTGATCATTCAGTCTTGCCCTGCATTCCTTTAGCAGATCTGCCTATCCATGCGCTTTTGGCGTATTTTGTACTCCATTTGACAATACACCTCTCAAAAGAAAAATACGCCAAGCAAAATTTCTAGTCAAGTTTCGTTTTGTACACTATATCGGAGTTGCTTGAATTCTGAATCTCCGGACACTTATCACTGGATATTGTTTATAGGAACTGCGTGTGTGTGTCCATTCCGGCACCATTTTCACTCAGCATGGCTCAACTGTATTAGTTTGTGAAAAGCAACATGTGACAAAACTGATAAAATATTAGATTTCAGTATTTTTGGAGTACAAAATACTGCTTCAAAATAAAAATGAAATACACATTTTCAAAAAAATACACCTGTTTATATGAGAAAATACACCAGAGACAATTTTTGGGTCGGCAGGTCTGCTTAAGATTTTCTAAACTCAAGGCTGTTACACTGTAGTTTACTATGCAATATAATACAAAAGCTCAACTGTATAGTGGTCTACTTCCGAACTTGTTGAATCCAAAAAAAGGTGTCTGGACTACAAACCAAGGTACAGGCCAAGCACCAATTGTATGAAAGTTGACAGAGTTCTTTCAGCCGTGTTGAGACAGACATGGAAATGGAATTTTGAGCATCTTAGTTATCGATTCACCTGTCTTCAATGCAAACAAGATCGTTGTTAAATTTAAGAAGAAATAGGTATCCAAAAGGAAAACTGTTCTGGTGTGTTTTTTTTCTTTTTTAGATCTTGCATGTTTAACATACAGTAACTTCCGTTGAAGAGAATCTTTACTCTCGATGAAATGAATGCACTAAGAGCAAGAGGTGCGACAACAAGCTCTTTGAAAACTGTCATAAGTACAAATCTTAAATAAATGTTAGCGAACCGCCCAGAGAACGTGGACAAACGAGTCACAAGACGAAACACAACGCGTTTCGACCTCCTAGGTCTTCATCAGGTGAGACATAAACGAATAAAACAACGAAAATTCACTTAGCTTTGATCGCTTCAGATCACTTCGCAGGGTTCAGCGCAAGGAAGAAGAAGAAATTTGAATTTAAAAGTTAAGAAATTGTAATTGTGTGTTTCTTTGATTTGTGACTAAAACAAACCAAAAACGAAAAGAAAAGATTAAAAACAAACAAATGAGAAAAAAGTACCTCAAACCAAAAACAAAAAAGAAAAGATTAAACACAAACAAACGAGAAAAAGAGTACCTCAAACCAAAAACAAAGCGTAGGGAGGGCGACAGAACAAAATGTTTTTAAGTGACACAACTCTTGAAATGGAAATCATCTGGTATGTACATCATCTTAGGTATGTTTATACATCAAATGTTTATAAATAGAGAGAGAGATAATGTATAAACCTTAAAACTCCAGAAAGCACCACACTCTCACTGCTGGCAAGTCTGTTTTTTTGCTGTCGCAAGTACGATTAAAGTGAGAAAAAAAAAAGAAGAAAAAAACTGGACCCTAAAACTGCTTGATTGTCTCCTTTTCCATGTCCAATATTCCGGTCCCGAAAGGGACCTTCTTCAGGGACAGGAGAGCTGCAGATATAGTGATGTGTGCAGCTGTCCTGTCCCCGAAGGGGGTCGCTTTCGGGACCAAAATATTTGACATAAAAAAGAAAAGGAGACAACCAAGCGGTTTTGGGGTACAGTTTTTTTTTTCCACTTCCCCCACTGTATATATATATATTATATATATATATATATATATATATATATATATGTTTGTCATACATGTATACGATTAGGGTTTTCTTGCAGCTGTGTTTCTCGTGTTTGAGGGGGAAAAATCTCTTCTTGCTGGGGGAAGGGGGGGGGGGGGGAGAGGTGACTTTTGGAAGTATTTCCCTGTTTCATCGACTGAGCCAGCCTTCCTTCACGGCTTCTCTTTAACCCAGGTGAAGGGAGTCTTCGAGTGACCGTTCCCAGGTGTGTCGATCGTCCACCATGGGTCTGGCCAGGAGAGGGTCAAACTCTTGGGGCTGTGGTGGAGGTTGGGGCAGGTAGCCGTTCTCGTTGGCGGCGTTGATGTTGACGACGTGGTCGGCTGCCTCCTGGAAGCTGGGGTCCCAGGGCTGGGTGTGGCCGCTGGCGAAAATGTCGTAGAGGATGACGCCCACCAGGTGGATGACGCCTGCCGCCAGCCACAGGTCTTTCCACCGCTGGGCAGTCTGCGGGGGGTGGGAGAGGGAGAGAGATGGTGAGACATCGTACACAGGACAAGGTAAACATGGTTATCAGAATAAGCCAGGCAAAGGGAGTGGAAGAGGGAGAGAGAGAGGGTGAGAGTCTGTTGGGGTGGAAAAGGGAGAGAGAGGTTGAGAAATGGTCCGGAGGAGAACATGAAGATGGCCATCAGAATAAGCTAGGCAAAGGGGAGGGAGAGGGTGAGATCGTTCGGAAGAGAATGGTGAAGGTGGCCATTAAAACAAGCCGTGCAAAGAACAGCCCAGCTGAGCTGTGTGTTCAATAAGAGTACGGTGCGTCTTTTCGGCCTCGCCCTCCGTTTCTTGTCCTTGATCTACCTTGCCCTTTCCTCTCTCTCTCTCTCTCTCTCTCTCTCTCTCTCTCTCTCTCTCTCTTCCCCCCCCCCTCCACCCTCGAGCTCCACTTACATGGTCAAGGAATTGGGAAGCTACCAGGGTGGATAGAATCCCCCAAGGGTCCCAATGCGTCCGATGCCGGTGATGAGAGAAGCGTATTGAGGCGACAGGTCCAAAGGGTTCACCTGGTACCCTGCACGTGACACACGGGACAGTAAATGTAGGTCATTAATAACACCTGCAGACGTATCAGCCAAGAGAATCTGGATACCATGCATGCAATGTGTTAAACCACATACAATACATCTACATATCTTCAGTCAGTTTCCAACATTAGGAGCAAGGCATTGAAAGACCAGAATCCTGGTCAGTTTTTGGTCACGTCCCCTGTGGACAGGTATCTTGCGCGGTTAAACAGAAGCAAAGAAAAACCAAAGTAGGAAGAGGAGAAAGACCGGGACTTTTTGGGAAAAAAATTCAACATTTTGATCGTAGCGCATCTTCAGTACCATGGTGAGCGATTCAGGTGGACCAAGATGCAGAGTGGCAGGATCAGTGTCTTCACCTTTGGCTAGTTCCGCTCTATTGCGCATATTGAAGGCATTCACCACTTCCGGTTGATCTGATTTCCTGTTCACGGGTTGTCTGTCTGTCCATCACCTTTTCTCGCTGATAGTGTTACATTGTCAAGTTTGAAAAACGCATGATAGTGTTACATTGTCAAGTTTGAAACACGCCTGATAGTGTTGAATTGTCCGCTTTAAAACACATCTGACAGTGTTACATTGTTAAGTTTAAAACACGTCTGATAGTGTTACGTTGTTAAATTTGAAAACGCCTGATAGTGTTACATTGTTAAGTTTGAAACACGCCTGATAGTGTTACATCGTTAAGTCTGAAACACGCCTGATAGTGTTACATCGTTATGTTTGAAACACGCCTGATAGTGTTACATCGTTGAGTTTGAAACATGCCTGATAGTGTTACATCGTTAAGTTTGAAACACGCCTGATAGTGTTACATCGTTGAGTTTGAAACACGCCTGATAGTGTTACATCGTTAAGTCTGAAACACGCCTGATAGTGTTACATTGTTAAGTCTGAAACACGCCTGATACTGTTACATCGTTAAGTCTGAAACACGCCTGACAGTGTTACATCGTTAAGTCTGAAACACGCCTGATACTGTTACATCGTTAAGTCTGAAACACGCCTGACAGTGTTACATCGTTAAGTCTGAAACACGCCTGATACTGTTACATCGTTAAGTCTGAAACACGCCTGATAGTGTTACATCGTTAAGTCTGAAACACGCCTGATAGTGTTACATCGTTAAGTCTGAAACACGCCTGATAGTGTTACATCGTTAAGTTTGAAACATGCCTGATAGTGTTACATCGTTAAGTCTGAAACACGCCTGATAGTGTTACATCGTTAAGTTTGAAACACGCCTGATAGGCGGAAATTGAAACACATTCTAAAAGGTATTTGAAATAACTCCGCCGATTAACATACACAAACGGATTACAAGACAAAACACGACGCGTTTGGACTTCTTAGGTCATCTTCAGGCAAGATGAACAATACTCCGGTCAACAAAAACGAACGAGCACAACGATCACAAGAGCACACACTGCAATACATGACGTAAAGTGAAATAACAAAACAAGGAAGGGTTGCAGTCAGTATGAATCAAAGCTGGTTGCAGAGGTGACTGCAGGCGGAAACTGAAACAAGTAACTTCGATTCATACTGACTGCAACCCTTCGTTGTTTTGTATGTCGCTTTACGTCATGTAGTGTAGTGTGTGCACTTGTGATCGTTGTGATCGTTCATTTTCGTTGTCCTGAGTATTGTTCATCTTGCCTGAAGATGACCTAAGAGGTCCAAACGCGTCGTGTTTTGTCTTGTAATCCGTTTGTGTATGTTAATTGGCGGAGTTATTTCAAATACCTTTTAAAATGTGTTTCAATTTCCGCCTGCAGTCACCTCACTTTGCAAGAGGCTGAATGAATACCGTTGTCCAACACCTTTCCACTCGCGAACAGAAGACAGGTGACGGTGAGCAAAACAAAACCCTACCAGGCAGCATTCAGCCATTTCTGATCGTTCGGGGAGCACGAAAATGTAGGTGGTTGTCTCATAGGGGAAGAAACGTCCCAAAGAAAGCACCCCATCGCACCTGTCCACATCGGCAAAGACAGCTGAATGAACGACTCTGGCAAGACCCTCACGTCTTCATGCGCAACTGTGTCTTGGAAAAGCAGGTTGTGCTCTCATGATCCCCGGATATAGGATCGCCTGACAATATTGCTTGGACGAAGGTTTAATTGTTTCACCACTGAGCTGTATGGTATTTTTGTGGCATGCAACACAGTGAACAATCCGCTTTACCCCTCCTGTCCCCACCCCTAGTTCAGTCAGTGAACAATCCGCTTTACCCCTCCTGTCCCACCCCTAGTTCAGTCAGTGAACAATCCGCTGTACCCCTCCTGTCCCCACCCCTAGTTCAGTCAGTGAACAATCCGCTGTACCCCTCCTGTCCCCACCCCTAGTTCAGTCAGTGAACAATCCGCTGTACCCCTCCTGTCCCCACCCCTAGTTCAGTCAGTGAACAATCCGCTGTACCCCTCCTGTCCCCACCCCTAGTTCAGTCAGTGAACAATCCGCTGTACCCCTCCTGTCCCCACCCCTAGTTCAGTCAGTGAACAATCCGCTGTACCCCTCCTATCCCCACCCCTAGTTCAGTCAGTGAACAATCCGCTGTACCCCTCCTGTCCCCACCCCTAGTTCAGTCAGTGAACAATCCGCTGTACCCCTCCTGTCCCCACCCCTAGTTCAGTCGACTCTCGTGTTGAAGTCATTAAGTCAGACTTTCTCACATGATCACTGCAAGGTCCAAGAAAAACTGAGTCACGGTTGTTTTGTCCACTATGTTCATCTGCTGGGGAAGATGAAATCCATTTTGTCCTTTTGTGTCCAGCTTAAAGCGATTTAAGAAAAGAACTAATCCCAAAAAAGTACTACGTGAATCCACGGTCAGGTTATGCCTTTTACTTTCATCATCTAACGTTGTGACGATGCCAAACTTGTCGTTATACTTGTATAAAGCCTTTGCCAGACGTGCCGTCGTCATTAGCTACATGTTCAATCTGTCATTTTGCATTGTGCCTGTAGAGATGTATTTACATTGTATATGATTACCATTTGTAACTGGTAAATGGCCTTCTGATTAAAAGAATTCAGTCACTCACTGCAATGTCTGAGGGATAAGAAACGCAGAAAAGGGCTACAGTCCGAGATTCTCTATTTGGCACACCTACTCATACACAGAAGTTCTCTTATGATATGGCTCTCATCCCATACTTGACACACAGGGGCTACAGAAGCGGTGGACAAGGCGCTCATAGAAAATCGCAGGACTACCACTATAACCTCGGGCTGTCCCTACCGAATTTGTGAACAAAGCGCAAATGCTTGCACACAGCGCCCGAAACACAAACGTGGAAGGACAGTATGACACGTGAATGGCTTCTCGTCATTCAAGGACAGGGAAAGAAACCAGGAAGAACCTACAACTGACGTATACGAAGACTAGACTCCAAGGTGGTTTCCCTCCACATAGAAGGCGCTTTGTGTTGAATTGCGTCGCTCTAATATTCCCTTGGCATGCCCGAGCGTTGTCGTCACACTGACTCTCCTCTGGGTCTTCAGGAGAACCCACGACCTTTGAGCTCAAGGCTTTTTCTTACAGATGATGACTTGGAGATCCAAACAGACATGCTGCTGCCATCTAGAAGGCTAACAGACGCTAGCTTTAACGGTTCTACACTGACAAGGATGATAGATACCAAGGTCTGAAGAGATTGGAACCCTCGTCTCCTAGCGTGGAATTCCGTTGTTAGAATCATTCATGTCTTCTTGCCGGCAGCCCTGTTATGGCCCTTTGCGGTCGGCTGGGCTATCAGCAACATTACCTTACCTTACCTTACCTTGCCGGCAGAGGTGTTCAGTCTGAACTGGTATCCATTGGTAACGAACTAAACATTGGGTTATGAAAAGATAACCCGAAGCCGATTTTGGAGGGGCAAGGGGTCTAAATAGCAGATCATGACTAAAGAAACCACGAGCAAAACCATAGCACAACCATGTGATTACGAATCTGAAACACTACAGTCCACGATCATGGCCGGATTAAGTTTTTTGTGCTCACGCTGGACCCCAACCCCGAGAGATACAGACACATGCAGTGTTTTAAACAACAGCCCCCAAAACGCATTAGAATGAAGACTTGAACAGTTACAGTCTTAATAGCAGCAACAGCAGCAGTGGCGATTTTACAGTAACTTTCTGTTGGGAGTTACAGTCTTAATAGCAGCAACAGCAGCAGTGGCGATTTTACAGTAACTTTCTGTTGGGAGTTACAGTCTTAATAGCAGCAACAGCAGCAGTGGCGATTTTACAGTAACTTTCTGTTGGGAGGGTCTTTTGAGAGAAGTCTTAGGACGGGAGGTGGGGGTGGGGTGGGGATCAGACTGATGACAGCAACAACAAGAAACCAACACCAACAACAATGCTGCTTAATACTACTAGTGCTATTAATCGTAGTGATGATGATATTGACGATGACGATAATACTAACGGATGCCAACCTGACATTGCCAACCTGCTGGAGTGTGTGTGTGTGTGTGTGTGTGGGGGGGGGGGGGGGGGGGGGGTCAGACTAACAGCAACAACAATAAACCACCACCAACGATGCTATTACTACTACTAGTGCTACTAATGACAGTGATGATGATGATGATGATGACAATGACGATAATGCTAACGGATCCAACCTGACATGGCGAACCCGCTGAGGCCCACTCCCACGCACAGCACAACGAGGGCTTGCACGTAGTCGTCGATGAAATAGAGACACAGCACACAGATGGCTTCACTCCCGAAACCTGCACAACGACACACAAGTCAAGTCAAATATTAAAAAGTTTAAGTACTCTCTCCGCCAAACATGAACAAACGAATCATAAGACAAAAACACGACGCGTTTCGACCTCGTAGGTCTTCTTCAGGCAAGAGAAACAACACTCAGGACAACGACGCAACACCCATCTTGCGCCGAATTTGATGAGGTAAGTGATTGCTCGTTCTTCATTTTCGTTGTCCTGAGTGTTGTTTATCTTGTCTGAAGAGGACCTAAGAGGTCGAAACGCGTCGTGTTTTGTCTTGTGATTCGTTTGTTCTTGTTTCGCGGATATAGTAATTAAATCTTTAAAGATTTGTTTAGATTTCCGCCTGCAGTCGCCTCACTTTCCAACTAAATCAAGTCAAATCAAGTCAAGATTGAGGGATGAAGAATAAGCTATCAACCTGTTTTTTGTTTGTTTGTTTGTTTTTTTAACATCCTGCGCTCGTAAAAAGAAAGAAACAAATATAGCATACAACGAGGAAAATTACAAACAACATTTTCAAAAGCACACAACTTCACACATACAGATATGTACTTTACTCATAATTATTATCACATATGAAAATAATAAGATGCGGCACAAGCAAAGCATTAACCTTCGTCGAAAGGCGTGAATATTTTGACGACACATTTATATACGATTTTCACTTGATATATGAATCAAAGATTAAAAAAAAAAAAATTATATCCACAAACTTTTATGACTGTTTTCTTTATAGAAAATGGCCCCGCATTTTTACTAAAAATTGTTCGTTTTTGTTAGCACAAAAGGAAGTAAACTAAAAAACGACGGGCTTTAGTCCTTAATTTTTTTTTTTTTTTTTTTTTTTTAAAGACCCGTGACGTACGGCAGGGCTTTTGTCCTTCAGGGGGGAAAAATGGGTTTTTGAAGACCCACGACGCACGGCAAAGTGTTAGTCCTTTAGTTGAAAGAACCTGGGTTTTTAGAGACCCATGACCGGCAAAGCTTTAGTCCTACAGAAAACCCCTGGGTTTGTGCAGACCCACAACTCACGGCAGGGATCTATTCCTATACAGAAAGCAATGGATTCCTGGAGACATTTTGACGACTAAAGATACGTAGGAACAAAAGATGTCGCAATTCAACAACGCATATCGCTTCACTTCCGAAACCAGCACAAATGATGAAAAAAGCAAATAGATGAGTAAACGAATAATAAAATGAATGAATGAATGAACGAATCAATCAATCAATTAATCTATCAATATATAAACAAATCAATAAACTAGTAAATGAATAAGAAATAAAAAAACGAATGAATAAGTAAATAAATAAATAGATAAAAACATAAACAAACTGGGGGAGTGGCAGCGGGCAGGAAGAAAAAAGAAAGATGGCACGGAAGAAGGAAGAAAGAAACAAAGACAGTGCGGAAGGAGGAAGAAAGATGGTGCGGAAGGAGGAAGAAAGATGGTGCGGAAGGAGGAAGAAAGATGGCACGGAAAGAGGAAGAAAGATGGCGCGGAAGGAGGAACAAAGATGGCGCGGAAGGAGGAAGAAAGATGGCGCGGAAGGAGGAAGAAAGATAGCACGGAAGGAGGAAGAAAGATGGCGCGGAAGGAGGAAGAAAGATGGTGCGGAAGGAGGAAGAAAGATGGCACGGAAGAAGGAAGAAAGATGGCACGAAAAGAGGAAGAAAGATGGCGCGGAAGGAGGAAGAAAGATGGCACGGAAAGAGGAAGAAAGATGGCGCGGAAGAAGGAAGAAAGATGGCACGGAAGGAGGAAGAAAGATGGCACGGAAGGAGGAAGAAAGATGGCACGGAAAGAGGAAGAAAGATGGCACGGAAGGAGGAAGAAAGATGGTGCATGGCACGGAAGGAGGAAGAAAGATGGCGCGGAAGGAGGAAGAAAGATGACGCGGAAGGAGGAAGAAAGATGGCACGGAAAGAGGAAGAAAGATGGCGCGGAAGAAGGAAGAAAGATGGCACGGAAAGAGGAAGAAAGATGGCACGGAAGGAGGAAGAAAGATGGTGCATGGCACGGACGGAAGAAGAAAGATGGCGCGGAAGGAGGAAGAAAGATGGCGCGGAAGAAGGAAGAAAGATGGCACGGAAGAAGGAAGAAAGATGGCGCGGAAGAAGGAAGAAAGATGGCACGGAAAGAGGAAGAAAGATGGCGCGGAAGGAGGAAGAAAGATGGCACGGAAAGAGGAAGAAAGATGGCGCGGAAGAAGGAAGAAAGATGGCACGGAAAGAGGAAGAAAGATGGCGCGGAAGGAGGAAGAAAGATGGCACGGAAAGAGGAAGAAAGATGGCGCGGAAGGAGGAAGAAAGATGGCACGGAAGTAGTAAGAAAGATGGCACGGAAGGAGGAAGAAAGATGGCACGGAAAGAGGAAGAAAGATGGCGCGGAAGAAGGAAGAAAGATGGCACGGAAGGAGGAAGAAAGATGGCGCGGAAGGAGGAAGAAAGATGGCGTGGAAGGAGGAAGAAAGATGGCGTGGAAGGAGGAAGAAAGATGGACCGGAAGAAGGAAGAAAAATGGCGTGGAAGGAGGAAGAAAGATGGCGCGGAAGAAGGAAGAAAGATGGCACGGAAGGAGGAAGAAAGATGGCGTGGAAGGAGGAAGAAAGATGGCACGGAAGGAGGAAGAAAGATGGCGTGGAAGGAGGAAGAAAGATGGCACGGAAGGAGGAAGAAAGATGGCGTGGAAGTAGGAAGAAAGATGGCATGGAAGAAGGAAGAAAGATGGCACTGAAGAAGGAAGAAAGATGGCACGGAAGGAGGAAGAAAGATGGCACGGAAGAAGGAAGAAAGATGGCGTGGAAGTAGGAAGAAAGATGGCACGGAAGGAGGAAGAAAGATGGCGTGGAAGGAGGAAGAAAGATGGCACGGAAGAAAGATGGCACGGAAGGAGGAAGAAAGATGGCACGGAAGGAGGAAGAAAGATGGCACGGAAGGAGGAAGAAAGATGGCACGGAAGGAGGAAGAAAGATGGCGTGGATGGAGGAAGAAAGATGGCGTGGAAGGAGGAAGAAAGATGGCGCGGAAGGAGGAAGAAAGATGGCGTGGAAGGAGGAAGAAAGATGGCACGGAAGAAAGATGGTACGGAAGGAGGAAGAAAGATGGCGTGGAAGTAGGAAGAAAGATCGCACGGAAGGAGGAAGAAAGATGGCGTGGAAGGAGGAAGAAAGATGGCACGGAAGGAAGATGGCACGGAAGGAGGAAGAAAGATGGCACGGAAGGAGGAAGAAAGATGGCACGGAAGAAGGAAGAAAGATGGCACGGAAGGAGGAAGAAAGATGGCGTGGAAGTAGGAAGAAAGATGGCGTGGAAGGAGGAAGAAAGATGGCGCGGAAGGAGGAAGAAAGATGGCGTGGAAGGAGGAAGAAAGATGGCGCGGAAAGAGGAAGAAAGATGGCGTGGAAGGAGGAAGAAAGATGGCGCGGAAAGAGGAAGAAAGATGGCGTGGAAGGAGGAAGAAAGATGGCGTGGAAGGAGGAAGAAAGATGGCGTGGAAGGAGGAAGAAAGATGGCACGGAAGGAGGAAGAAAGATGGCACGGAAGGAGGAAGAAAGATGGCACGGAAGAAGGAAGAAAGATGGCGCGGAAAGAGGAAGAAAGATGGCGCGGAAGGAGGAAGAAAGATGGCGTGGAAGGAGGAAGAAAGATGGCGCGGAAGGAGGAAGAAAGATGGCGCGGAAGGAGGAAGAAAGATGGCGCGGAAGGAGGAAGAAAGATGGCACGGAAGAAGGAAGAAAGATGGCACGGAAGGAGGAAGAAAGAAACAAAGACAGTGCGGAAGGAGGAAGAAAGATGGCACGGAAGAAGGAAGAAAGATGGCACGGAAGGAGGAAGAAAGATGGCGCGGAAGAAGGAAGAAAGATGGCACGGAAGGAGGAAGAAAGATGGCACGGAAGGAGGAAGAAAGATGGCACGGAAGGAGGAAGAAAGATGGCACGGAAGGAGGAAGAAAGATGGCACGAAAGAAGGAAGAAAGAAACAAAGACAGTGCGGAAGGAGGAAGAAAGATGGCGCGGAAGGAGGAAGAAAGATGGCACGGAAAAAGGAAGAAAGATGGCACGGAAGGAGGAAGAAAGATGGCACGAAAGAAGGAAGAAAGAAACAAAGACAGTGCGGAAGGAGGAAGAAAGATGGCGCGGAAGGAGGAAGAAAGATGGCACGGAAGGAGGAAGAAAGATGGTGCATGGCACGGAAGGAGGAAGAAAGATGGCACGGAAGGAGGAAGAAAGATGGCACGAAAGAAGGAAGAAAGAAACAAAGACAATGCGGAAGGAGGAAGAAAGATGGCGCGGAAGGAGGAAGAACGATGGCACGGAAGGAGGAAGAAAGATGGCACGGAAGGAGGAAGAAAGATGGTGCATGGCACGGAAGGAGGAAGAAAGATGGCGCGGAAGGAGGAAGAAAGATGGCACGGAAGGAGGAAGAAAGATGGCACGGAAGGAGGAAGAAAGGTGGCGCGGAAGGAGGAAGAAAGATGGCACGGAAGGAGGAAGAAAGATGGCACGGAAGGAGGAAGAAAGATGGCGCGGAAGGAGGAAGAAAGATAGAAAGAACCCAAGCCAACGAAAAATGCAGGAGTGTGACGCATGTCCTTCTGTCCAGTTCTGGCGGACCATGTAACGCATGTCCCTTCTCTGTCCAGTTCTGGCGGACCATGTAACGCATGTCCCTCCTCTGTCCAGTTCTGGCGGACCATGTAACGCATGTCCCTCTGTCCAGTTCTGGCGGACCATGTAACGCATGTCCCTCTGTCCAGTTCTGGCGGACTATGTAACGCATGTCCCTCTGTCCAGTTCTATCGGACCATGTAACGCATGTCCCTCTGTCCAGTTCTGGCGGACCATGTAACGCATGTCCCTCCTCTGTCCAGTTCTGGCGGACTATGTAACGCATATCCCTCCTCTGTCCAGTTCTGGCGGACCATGTAACGCATGTCCCTCTGTCCAGTTCTACCGGACCATGTAACGCATGTCCTCCTCTGTCCAGTTCTACCGGACCATGTAACGCATGTCTCTCCTCTGTCCAGTTCTGCCGGACCAGAAATTACACCATGCTAAGGACACGCAGGAATGTGCAGGCCCCTGCCGACGTCAAATAGATCCTGGATCTATCCTTGGCTGCCAGTCTGCGCCACGTACAGATGGGGCCTCAGCAACGATTAGTGGCTTCACTCGCTCCGCAAGCCACGTCCTGTCTTTTCCCCTAGCTCCAGTGAAATCTGTTCAGAAGTTGTGTGTGTGTGTGTGTGTGTGCGTGTGCGTGTGTGTGTGTGTGTGTGTGTGTGTGTGTGTGTTCAGTTCAGCTCAGACTTTATTTAATGTCTTTTCATCGCCAGATGATATTAGATACTCATTAAAAAAAAAAAAACAATAAAAAACAAAAAAGCCTTCACTCTCAACTTATCATCCATGTCAGTACTTTCAAACCCACATCTGATGTATGCATATTTACATAAGTGAAATACCCTAGTGGTACATAAAATTGTTGATCTTTATAAAATTAAAAAAAAATCATGCAACCAGCTGTGACTGCGAAATGACCATGGCAATTACAGCAACATATGAACCATATAAAAAAAACAGTATTGATATTATCGAAGTTATTCACCTCAATACCTTTCTCTTGGTAGAGCGAGGTCAACACTGAGCATTCAAACAAAAGATGATGCACAGAAATGTTTTCTCTGCAGTCACAAGCAATACCATGAGAATATTTAGTGTTCCAAGTATTCAGGCTTAATTTATGAATTAATCTAACAATGTGCCTTGGACACGATGGTAAAGTAGCCATTTTTTTAAAAACTAAAATTCTGCTTATGTGTGTACTTTTCCACAATTTTATTAATTCACAAGAGGACAAATGTAAGGGATGGTTAATAAATTTTCAGCGTAGGCCTATCTGTTTGCTCTTTCTTTTGTAAGACTGCTGTTTCATTTCATTCTAAACCACAGTGAGATGGGACTCAACAAAAATCATTTTTTATACCTAGACTTATGGAACAATGCAGTAAATGTTTTATTTCGAAAAGCAAATCGTTTCTAGCTTTGCAGTCCCAACTCAGTCATTGTAAAACAGATTTGGAATCAACACACAGTCAAATTTGTGTGTGTGTGTGTGTGTGTGTGTGTGTGTGCGTGTGCGTGCGTGCGTGCGTGCATATGTGCGTGCGTGCGTGCGTGCGTGTGTGTGTGTGTGTGTGTGTGTGTGTGTGTGTGTGTGTGTGTGTGTGCGCGCGCGCGTAATCTTGCTGATTGACAGACAAACGAAGCGGCGGATGAAAGCATCCTTTTCTTTAGCGAAGGTAACTACACAAACAGGAAGAACAGGGGGGATGGAGGAAGTGGTTGGGGGTACGTAGAAACGATGGGTACAGAAGTTTTAAAGAGTGCAAGATGGGTACAGAAGAATTAAAGGATATAGAAGATTAACCGGAAGACTAGAAAGATGTAGAACAATTACAGAAGGCAAGAAGGATATAGAACATAGAAGAATGAAAGAAGGCCAGAAGAATAATGAAAGATGGCAAGGAGGATAAGAATAATGTATAAAGGTAAGAAAGATATAGATCCGCTAACCAAGGCAAGAAGGACATTGAAGAAACAAAGAATCAAGTTGAATATATACATTAACTGAAAAGGCAGGGGGGTGGGAGGATGTAGAAGAAATTAAAAAAAAAAAAGGATATAGAAAACATCGTCAACAGAGCGTAACCAAACATACAACACAACAACCAAACAAAACATTTATTAATTGCTGACATCTGGGAGGAAAAAAGGAGTCTAGGAGGAAGGAAGAAGGAAATATGTCCCTAAAATACAGAAAGTAAACACAGATGTCTTCCTTGACGAAGCTGGGTACTGACTAATAACTCGACGAATCAAAGGAAGGAAGGAAAGAAAGATGTGAAAGAACAATTTCACAAAACACAAACATAAGATGGAGATTGACAGTTAAAGAAAGCACGGGACGAAATACATGATGACCATAGAAGGGAGAGGAAACATCCCCGTGCGCGCGCACACACATGCGCGCACGTGCGCACACAAACAACACACACACGTGTGCGCACGCGCGCGCGTACAACACACACACACACACACACACACACACACACACACACACACACACACACACACTGACAGACTAAAACCAATTTATTGTCAGATTAACTCATGGTTGCACACACACACACACACACACACACACACACACACACACACACACACACACACTGACTGACTGACTAAAACCAATTTATTGTCAGATTAACTCATGGTTGCACACACACACACACACACACACACACACACACACACACACACACACACACACACACCCCACACACACACATATTCAACAGGCTTGGACCGTCTTGGAAAATGTTGTTGATGATGGACGTAGTTGGACTTTGAATACAGGTCTGAAACAGTAAGTCTGGACCGGGCTGAAAAGAACAAGGACTCGAGCCTTAGTTTACAGAATCTTCATACCGAGGGAGCTGGTAAGAATATACGCAGCATAAATTGTGATTCGATACGAGTAGAGGCCTCAGTCTAAGTACGCCTGAATTTCGGAAGCAAAGGCACCACCTCCATCTTCAATAATCCCCACCCTCCATCCTTCAACTCCCATCCCAATCCCCACCTCCATCCTTCAACCTCCATCCAATCCCCACCCTCCATCCTTCAACCTCCCATCCCAATCCCCACCCTCCATCCTTCAACCTCCCATCCCAATCCCCACCCTCCATCCTTCAACCTCCCATCCCAATCCCCACCCTCCATCCTTCAACCTCCCATCCCAATCCCCACCCTCCATCCTTCAACCTCCCATCCCAATCCCCACCCTCCATCCTTCAACCTCCCATCCCAATCCCCACCCTCCATCCTTCAACCTCCCATCCCAATCCCCACCCCATCCTTCAACCTCCCATCCCAATCCCCACCCTCCATCCTTCAACCTCCCATCCCAATCCCCACCCTCCATCCTTCAACCTCCCATCCCCAATCCCCCACCCTCCATCCTTCAACCTCCCATCCCAATCCCACCCTCCATCCTTCAACCTCCATCCAATCCCACCCTCCATCCTTCAACCTCCCATCCCAATCCCCACTCCACATGAAAAAAAAAACCCACCACGAAACCAGGAGACGTCAAATGTGGAAGGCTGGTATTCTGCTTTGTCAAAAAAGAAGTAGCTGGTGAAGAGAATGGGAGCACAGAAACACTTTGTGAACTTTGACCGGTAGATGATAAGTGCAATGATGTGAAATAGACCAAAACAAAACATGCACACACACACACACACACACACACACACACACACACACACACACACACATACGCGCGCGCCCGCGCGCGCAAGCACGCACGCACGCACACATGCACGCACGCACGCACCACACACACACACACACACACACACACACACACACACACACACACACACAAACAGAACAACAAGAACAACAAGAAAATGACTAAAAAAAATTAAACAGATAAGACGAAAACGTATCAAGACCAGACACACTGACCAATGGTCTGAGCCAGTTTCCTGCCAAGGGTCCGTCCCACGTACTGCTTGGTCAGCAAACGGTCAAACAGGTTGCCACAGCTGATCACCGATATGGTCATCAACAAGGGAGGTAAGGCGGACCAAAGGCCGATCTGTGACACAGGAAGAACAGATGATGATGATGATGATGATGATGATGATGATGATGATGATGATGATGATCTTGCCCTGCGCTTCACCGGCCGCTTCGGACAACGAAAATAAAGAACGAGCAATCACTTATCTCATCAAATTCGGCGCAAGATGGGTGTTGAATCGTTGTCCTGAGTGTTGTTTCTCTTGCTTGAAGAAGACCTATGAGGTCGAAACGCGTCGTGTTTTGTCTTGTGGTTCGTTTGTTCATGTTTGGCGGAGATAGTACCTAAACCTTTTAAGATTTGACTTGACTTGTGTGTCGTTGTGCAGGTTTCGGGAGTGAAGCCATCTGTGTGCTGTGTCTCTATTTCATCGACGACTACGTGCAAGCCCTCGTTGTGCTGTGCGTGGGAGTGGGCCTCAGCGGGTTCGCCATGTCAGGTTGGATCCGTTAGCATTATCGTCATCGTCATCATCATCATCATCACTGTCATTATAGCACTAGTATTAGTAATAGCATTGTTGTTGTTATTGCCGTCATTAGTCTGAGAGAAGCGTAACAAATGGTTCTATTTTCAAGACAGGAGCGTAACAAATGTTTCTATTGTCACGAGAGGAGTGTAACAAATACTTCTATTGTCACGACAGGAGCTTAACAAATGCTTCTATAGTCACGAGAAGAGCGTAACAAATAGTTCTGTAAACAAGAAAGGAGCGTGACAAATGGTTCTACTGTCAAGACAGGAGTGTGACAAACGGTTCTACAGTCAAAAAGGAACGTGACAAATGGTTCTATTTGAAGAGAAGAGCGTTACAAATGGTTCTACTGTCAAGACAAGAGTTTAACAACTAGTTCTATTGTCAAGAGAGGAGTGAAACACTGGTTCTATTGTCAAGGGAGGAGTGAAACAAATGGTTCTATGGTCAAGACAGGAGTGAAACACTGGTTCTATGGTCAAGACAGGAGTGAAACAAATGGTTCTATGGTCAAGAGAGGAGTGAAACAAATGGTTCTATGGTCAAGAGAGGAGCGGTATAATTGGTTCTATTGTCAAGACAGAAGAGTGACAAATGGTTCTAATTACCCTGTAAGGAACAAATGTCGAAACTGTGACTTCAATGACCTGCGTAATCACGTCCTTCAATGTTAGCACATGGTTTAGGGCTCAGCGGTACTACAATGAGAATTCTGGCCGATCCATTAACTTAACGTTACTAATCCGTCTAGTGCCTAACAAGAAGGGGGGAAGAGGTGGGGGGGGAGGGGGAGGGGGGGGCGGGGGGGGGGGGGCTGGGAGGAGTGGTGTGTGTGTGTGTGTGTGTGTGTGTGTGTGTGTGTGTGTGTGTGTGTGACGTCTGAACGTAAGTAGATTCCCTGTTTGACCTTTGACCCGTATGTTGTTTAGATCAAAGATCAAGCGGATACTAAGCAGAAACGGCTGAAGAAACGACCAGGCAGCGTAAACTTCATTTTCTTTCTTTCTTTCTTTCTTTTTTTTTTTTAGTTGCCTTTGTTATATGTCTATATTTTCATATATATATATATATATATATATATATATATATATATATATATATATATATATATCGGGTTACTCCAAATAGCTGAATTATGCAAATTTCATTTCGATTGGTCTCTCTAGCATTTTCATGGTTCCCCTGCTAGAATGTGTAAAATCAAGAAATAATCAAATCCCTGTCTACCTGCGCTGTGGACATGTTGAAGACGTCCTTGAAGTACTGGGGCTGCTGGGTAATCAACATGGAGAAGATCCAGTTCCGGCAAAAGGCCCCTACAAACACCGCGAACACCGGAAGTGACGTCAAAATGTTTCGCCAGGGAATGTTGCCAGCCTGAAAAAGGGAAATGGAGAAATTTGTACAACTGTGCGTATTGTTTGTAACCCCGTGTTTGTGTGTGTGTGTGTGTGTGTGTGTGTGTGTGTGTGTGTGTGTGTGTGTGTGCAGAGATTATGGCAAAAGCTTATCAAAGAAGGTGTAAATGGAAAGATTTTGCAGGTAATCACGAATATGTATCAGCAGATAAAATCTTGTATATTTATAAATGGAAGTCAATCTGAATATTTTGGCAGTTTCAGAGGTGTTCGTCAAGGTGAAAATCTTTCACCTTTGCTATTTTCTTTGTATTTGAATGATCTTGAACTATATCTCACAGATCGTAACTGTGCTTTCTTAAATATTGATTTAAATCTTCCGGACTCAGATTTACTAAGTTACATTAGTTTACTTTTACTTTTGTATGCTGATGATATAGTTATTATTGCAGATTCTTTTTGTGGTTTGCAGCATGCTCTTGATGTATTAAGCGAGTATTGTAGTACATGGAAGCTTAATGTTAATGTAGCAAAAACAAAGGGTGTAGTCTTTAATGGACGCAATAGCCCAAGAAAAAAACTAAAATTCAAAAACCAGTGTATAGAAATAGTACACACTTTCAAATATTTAGGTATAATCTTTAGCAGAACAGGAAATTTTTATAAATGTAAGAAGCATTTGTATGACCAAGCGCAATGTGCAATG
>CM065729.1:37084987-37097487 GCA_033310375.1 Conus canariensis | reverse complement strand
GACATGACCAGCTGTAAGGCACTTCGTGGCAACAGTGCTCTAAGCCCCTGTCACCAACAAACACTACAATTTAAAGGCACCTGTTTACAACTCTTATGGTAGATCCTGTCACCAACAAACACTACAATTTAAAGGCACCTGTTTACAACTCTTATGGTAGCCCCTGTCACCAACAAACACTACAATTTAAAGGCACTTGTTTACAACTCTTATGGTGGCCCCTGTCACCAACAAACACTACAATTTAAAGGCACTTGTTTACAACTCTTATGGTGGCCCCTGTCACCAACAAACACTACAATTTAAAGGCACTTGTTTACAACTCTTATGGTGGCCCCTGTCACCAACAAACACTACAATATAAAGGCACCTGTTTACAACTCTTATGGTAGCCCCTGTCACCAACAAAGACTACAATTTAAAGGCACTTGTTTACAACTCTTATGGTGGCCCCTGTCACCAACAAACACTACAATTTAAAGGCACTTGTTTACAACTCTTATGGTAGCCCCTGTCACCAACAAACACTACAATTTAAAGGCACTTGTTTACAACTCTTATGGTGGCCGTACAACTCTTATGGTGGCTCCTGTCACCAACAAACACTACAATTTAAAGGCACTTGTTTACAACTCTTATGGTGGCTCCTGTCACCAACAAACACTACAATTTAAAGGCACTTGTTTACAACTCTTATGGTAGATCCTGTCACCAACAAACACTACAATTTAAAGGCACTTGTTTACAACTCTTACGGTAGCTCCTGTCACCAAAACACACTACGATTTAAAGGCACTTGTTTATAACTCTTATGGTAGCTCCTGTCACCAAAAAACACTACAACTTAAAGGCACTTGTTTACAACTCTTATGGTAGCTCCTGTCACCAAAAAACACTACAATTTAAAGGCACTTGTTTACAACTCTTATGGTAGCTTCTGTTACCAAAAAACACTACAATTTAAAGGCACTTGTTTACAACTCTTATGGTAGCTCCTGTCACCGAAAAACTACAATTTAAAGGCACTTGTTTACAACTCTTATGGTAGCTCCTGTCACCAAAAAACACTACAATTTAAAGGCACTTGTTTACAACTCTTATGGTAGCTCCTGTCACCGAAAAACACTACAATTTAAAGGCACTTGTTTACAACTCTTATGGTAGCTCCTGTCACCAACAAACACTACGATGTAAAGGCATTTGTTTACAACTCTTGTGGTGGCTCCTGTCACCAACAAACACTACAGTTTAAAGGCACTTGTTTACAACTCTTATGGTGGCTCCTGTCACCAACAAACACTACAATTTAAAGGCACTTGTTTACAACTCTTATGGTAGCTCCTGTCACCGAAAAACACTACAATTTAAAGGCACTTGTTTACAACTCTTATGGTAGCTCCTGTCACCAACAAACACTACGATGTAAAGGCACTTGTTTACAACTCTATGGTGGCTCCTGTCACCAAAAAACACTACAATTTAAAGGCACTTGTTTACAACTCTTATGGTGGCTCCTGTCACCAACAAACACTACAATTTAAAGGCACTTGTTTACAACTCTTATGGTAGCTCCTGTTACCAACAAACACTACGATGCAAAGGCACTTGTTTACAACTCTTATGGTAGCTCCTGTCACCAACAAACACCAGGGAGCCTACAGATTAAAGGCACATTTTTTTTTTTCCAACTCTGACAGAACCTCCTCCCACAAACAAACAATACAGATTAAAGGCACTTGTTTACAACTCTGATGTCAGCTTTTGTCAGACTCAAACACTACAACTCAAAGGCACTGTCTTACTACCCGTCCACTCACGCCACGCCCAAAGACTTTCGCACACAAATACAGGGGGAACTCACGTGCGCAAAACTGTATGATAAACACAAGCGCCTGCTTATCATTTAAAGACAGATAGACAGATCAGCAACCTAACACACACACACACACACGCACGCACGCAAGTACACACGCACCCACGCACGCACGCACGCACGCACGCACGCACACACACACACACACACACACACACACACACACACACACACGAACGGGTCACACACACACACACCACACACACACACACACACACACACACACACACACACACACACTCAACATACATACAAACACACAACACATATATGCTACACATACGGGAGAGAGAGAGAGAGGAGAGAGAGAGAGAGAGAGAGAGAGAGAGAGAGAGAGAGAGAGAGAGAGAGACAGAGACGAGAGACAGGAGACAGACAGACAGACAGACAAAGAGAGAGAAAGAGACAGACAGACAGACAGAGGAGGAGAGAGAGAAAGTGAGAGAGAGAGATACAGAGACAGAGAGAGAGAGAGAGAGAGAGTGAGAGAGAAAGAGAAAGAGAGAGAAGGAGATAGACAGACAGAACCAACTGACCAGCGTAGGCAGTGGTCAACAAACGAGTTCTTTCCGGCTTGGGGGCCCAGGCGGAGATAACTCCCGCCAACGCTGGTACGGACCCTCCCTGCAGAATAGCTACAGCTTAACAAGTGCATACATAGTCACAAACATGTCAGCGACAGCTTAACAAGTGCATACATAGTCACAAACATGTCAGCGACAGCTTAACAAGTGCATACATAGTCACAAACATGTCAGCGACAGCTTAACAAGTGCATACATAGTCACAAACATGTCAGCGACAGCTTAACAAGTGCACACATAGTCACAAACATGTCAATGAAACTGAAACAGACTCAGTGCATACACAGTCACAAACATGTCAATGCATACACAGTCACAAACATGTCCACTGAAACTGAAACAGACTCCGTGCATACACAATCAAACACATGTCCACTGAAACTGAAACAGACTCCGTGCATACACATGTCCACTGAAACTGAAACAGATTCAGTGCATATACATTCACAAACATGTCCACTGAAACTGAAACAGATTCAGTGCATACACAGTCACAAACATGTCAATGAAACTGAAACAGACTCAGTGCATACACAGTCACAAACATGTCAATGAAACTGAAACAGACTCCGTGCATACACAGTCACAAACATGTCAGCTGAAACTGAAACAGACTCAGTGCATACACAGTCACAAACATGTCAGCTGAAACTGAAACAGACTCAGTGCATACACAGTCAAACACATGTCAGCTGAAACTGAAACAGACTCAGTGCATACACAGTCAAACACATGTCCACTGAAACTGAAACAGATTCAGTCGATACATAGTCATAAACATGTCAGCTGAAACTGAAACAGATTCAGTGCATACACAGTCACAAACATGTCAACTGAAACTGAAACAGACTCATTTTCATATTTTCTTTTCTGTGTCGGTTAATTTTAGCGTTAACCAAATAATCATACACCCACTTCATGCCGTTGCAAACAGTAAATACCTTTTGAGCTAACCTAAATTCAGCATATCCGTTTTCAGGTCAATAATTGTATTCTACTGTACACACATTCAAAATAACAAAAGTTATCAACATGAACCTCTCAAGCGTTACTTTTACTCTGATTGTCACAATCGATTCCAGACGTCACCATGGTGCCAGTGAAGCAGAAAGCTCCTGTGTTGGTTTTCATTGGTAAGTTTTGGCGGAACACACACACACACACACACACACACACACACACACACACACACATACACACACACACACACACACACACGTGTATCTACACACACACACATATATATATATATATATATATATATATATAGAGAGAGAGAGAGAGAGAGAGAGAGAGAGAGAGAGAGAGAGAGCTACACATTCAATTCAACTTAATTCATGTGTTATATTGCCCAGCCGATCACTATGAGCCATATCTGGAACACAGACAGACAGACGCGCGTTACACAAACACACACACACACACACACACACACACACACACACACACACACACACACACACACACACACACATACACACACACACACACACACACACACACACACACACACACACACACACACGGGTGAATTTATGCTAGCAACATGTGTTAAGAAAATTATATTATTTCTTCTTCTTCTTCTTCTTCTTCTTCTTCTTCTTCTTCTCCTCCTCCTCCTCCTCCTCCTCCTCCTTTCTTCCTCTTCTTCTTCTTCTCCTCCTCCTCCTCCTCCTCCTTCTTCCTCTTCTTCTTCTTCTCCTCCTCCTCCTCCTCCTCCTCCTTCCTCTTCTTCTTCTTCTCCTCCTCCTCCTCCTCCTCCTCCTTCTTCCTCTTCTTCTTCTTCTCCTCCTCCTCCTCTCCTCCTCCTTCTTCCTCTTCTTCTTCTCTTCCTCCTCCTCCTCCTTCTTCTTCTTCTACTTCTTCTTCTTCTTCTTCTCCTCCTCCTCTTCCTTCCTTCCTCCTCCTCCTCCTCCTCCTCCTCCTCTTCTTCTTCTTCTTCTTCTTCTTCTTCTCCTCCTCCTCCTTCGTCTTCGCCTTCTTCGTCTTATCCTCCTTTTTCTTCGTCTTTTTCTTTCTTTCTTCTTCTTCTTCTTCATCATCTACTTCTTCTTCTTCTTCTCTTCTTCTTCTTCTTCTTCTTCTTCTTCTTCTTCTTCTTCTTCTTCTTCTTCCACCATTAACTCCATAAAGAATCACTGAGCCGCCACAATGAAGATTGGCACACACCAGTTTCCCACGCACTGCCCAGTGTGTGGCCAGGCCAGACAGAGCTTCCACAGCTAACTGTGTCTGAGTGCCCAGTCAAGACAAAGCAGACCGAAAGTCAAAGACTGGCGTGTTACCTCCACCAGGCCCTGCAGAGCGCGGATGGCCATGACAAAGCCCCAGTGCACCTTGGCCAGCAGGGGCAGCAGGACGAACAGCACGCTGCTGATGAGGATCATCACGCCGCACAACCTGTCACCAGGCATGGCGGTTACTAATCATGGCCGGTGCATCATTGTCGTCATCGTCGTCGTCGTCGTCATCGTCATCGTCATCATCATCATCGTCGTCGTCGTCGTCATCGTCATCGTCATCATCATCATCATCGTTGTTGTCGTTGTTGTTGTCGTCATCGTAGTCGTCGTCGACGTCGTCATCATCATCGTTAACGTCATCATCGTCGTCGTCATCATCAATATCATCGTCATCATCATCATCGTCATCGTCATCGTCGCTTTCATCATCATCATCATCATCATCATCATCATCATCATCATTATCATCATCTCATCCTCCTCCTCATCATCATCTCATCATCATCATCATCATCATCTCATCATCAGCACCATCACCATCATCATCATCATCATCATCTCATCATCATCATCACCATCATCATCATCATCATAATTATCATCATTATCCAGCCACCCCCAGCACGTTTTCAGCAATATTTTCAATGGTATGAAACTGAAATTTATGAAAGATTATAATCAGGTACTATTACTGCTTTAATCACTGACAAAAATATACTGAACAATATTGCAACACATATTAACTAATGCGATAGACTGGCCACATCTCAATATATCATGCCAAATATAGCAACCCAAGCGTCTATAATCGGTGGAGAATCAAACAGTCGCTGTCCTATGAAAGTAGCACATCAAACAAACTTCGTTTTTCATATGACAATGAAAGTCACCAAACAATGCCAATACTTGATAAATAACACTTTGGGAATCAATTGAATAAACTTTAACTAACTGTCAATAAACGAGGGGGAAATCCGAAATGGAAGCATCAAAGAAATCCAGCCATTATGTAAATACGAGATGACAGGCATTTTGGAGCAATTCTTAGCTAAAAGGTGGGTTGTATGGTCACCTTGCTTTGGTCCATGCTAGCTCGTTGTCTTACCTTCCAGCCATCCTCCGCCACACCTTCCACACCCTGCCACCCCAGCCCCTCCATCCACCCCCATCCATTTCCCCACTGTCTTGTCTTTCATCTTGCGTGTGTTATGCCATTATTGTATCCACTGCTTAAATGGGAAGCCACATTTTGATTGCACACGAGTGAGTGCGTTACCTCACGATCACGCATCTCGACACGTGCTCACAATATTTGGAATTTACAACCTTGGTAAAAACCATGAAACACCTTCCACGTGATTCGAATAGGCAACTTGCTTCTCTTGTTTTACTTATACTACGCCTTGTGTTCTTTTCTATGGCGTTGATGGTCAATAAAACTCAGACCAAGGTCATATGTTCATGGAGCTACGGTTGTTTTGAAGTCTGATAGACACAAGCCTCTCCATCTAAGCGGTGTGTACTGAATAGAAGCACAGATAGACAGCCTTTCTCGATTTTTACCGCAGAATTTACACACACACACACACACACACACACACACACACACACACACACACACACACACACACACACACACCAGAACAACCATCTCACCGTTTTGAGGGATATCTGGCGGCCAGAATGCCTCCAGGGACCTGGGTGATGAAACTGCCGGCAAAGTAGGCCGTGTGGAACAGCTGTATCCTTTCCTGGGTCCAGTTCACCTGCCAGTCCTCCGGACCCCCGTACACTGGACACTGCCAACGGTCAGCACAGAACCAAGACTCCAACGTGCATAAAGCGGTGAGATAAGGTAATGTTGCCTACAGCCCAGCCGACCTCAAAGGGCCGTATCAGGGCTGTCACCGCGCCGACGTCAACTTACAAGTCATTTTTTTTTTTTTAATCACACAACCCTTTAAAATACACCTAAAAACACACCGGGAATTTCGTTAAAAATCTTTATTCCGTAAAACCGTAAAACCTTAGATCAGATGAAAAATATTGACCTCCCTCAGAAATTCAAAGATCATATCAGGTAGGACATCTCTGAACAAGGTTTTCATGGAGTCTGATGTAATATGTTTATGTCTCACATCATGCAAGTCCCAACACTCGAAAAGAACATGTTTTACTGTGAGTGGCACACGACATGGAAGGCACTATGGAGCTTTCTCACCTTTTAAAAGATGAGCTCGAAAGCGGTCATCGATTTACGTTAAAAGTAAATTCTGATAAGCATCGCTGATAAGCTTGTTGAGGTAAGGTAAGGTAAGGTAAGGTAAGGTAAGGTAAGGTAAGGTAAGGTAATGATGCTTACAGCCCAGCCGACCGCAGAGAGCCATATCAGGGCTGTGACCACGTTGAAACCAGCTCACAGCTCATCAAAAAAAAACAACAACAAACAAACAAACAAACAAAAAACACACACACACACACTTTCACACATCTTTTTAAAATACATCTTCTAAAAACGCACCAGAAACTTCGTTAAAAAATCTGTCTTTCGTAAAATCTTAAATCAGATGAAAAATGTTAATCTCTTTCAGAAACTCAAAGATCACGTCAGGTGGGACATCTCTGAACAGGGTTTTCATGGATTCTGCTGTAAAAGAATATGTTTCACTGTGAGTGGAGCATGACATGAAATACGCCACGGAGCTTCTTCACCTTTTACAAGATAAGAATGGGTATAAAACGAGTGGCCTGTGTATAAGCGGCACAGGACTGTTTCTTCTTTACGGCCGCCTCTGGAACATGGTAAAAACTCGTTGAGGTTTGGACGGATTTTATACAGTTAGTTATCCGTCTACAAGGTCCATTCCTCTTGCCAGAGGTCTTTGACATAGGCCTGTGTTTTGGGTTTCAGATCAGTGTGAGGAACAGTGAACCTGATAACTTTTCCCTTGTGGCATTCTTGGCAAGCTAAGCTTGTTGAAGTTAACATCCTGTCTAAACAAATTTTTAAAAAGTGTTTGAAATAACTCCGCCAAACAACATGGACAAACGAATCACAAGACAAAAGACAACACGTTTCGACCGCTTGGGTCTTCTTCAGGCAAGATCAACAATACTAAGGACAACGAAAATGAAGAATGAGCAATCACTTACCCAGAAGAACTGAAGGAGACCTAAGAGGTCGAAACGCGTCGTGTTTTGTCTGCGATTCGTTTGTCCATGTTGTTTGGCGGAGTTATTTCAAACACTTTTTATGATTTGTGTTAATTTCCGCCAGCAGTCGCCTCGCTTTGCAACTAATCCTGTTTGAAGTCTGATGAAGAAAATCTTAGAGTGCACTCTTCTGAGTAGAGCGGTGATGCTAAGATCATTGATACTTTCTAAGAGAATGTACTTACTAGTGAATTCTTTCATCAGATTCTAACATACGATGACGGTTACATTGTTACAGTAAATGCGTTTCGGTTTTGCTTGTAGCAACAGAGAAGATAAACGACAAAGGAAGTGCTTTGTACAGAACGTTAAGCAGGGAAGAACAGGAAAACATGACAGAGAAAAATGGTATCTTGCCTTTCACACTGCTGTAGAACAGAAAACTGAAATCAGGAAATTTTGAATGGGAGACCATACTTCAAACATTTCGCCCAAGTATAAAACAGCTTACTATTGTAAAATTTCTTTACTTCACGGTGAGTAAATGTAACGAGTTCTTGGAAAGACTTGTCCGTGTACGGACATGGACACAGTCTGTGATGACATCATCAGTGTCAGAATACAAACATGGACACAGTGTATGATAAGAGGCCAATGTCAGGGTATAGACAGGGACACAGTGTATGATAAGAGGCCAATGTCAGGGTATAGACAGGGACGCAGTGTATGATAAGAGGCCAATGTCAGGGTATAGACAGGGACGCAGTGTATGATAAGAGGCCAATGTCAGGGTATAGACAGGGACGCAGTGTATGATAAGAGGCCAATGTCAGGGTATAGACAGGGACGCAGTGTATGATAAGAGGCCAATGTCAGGGTATAGACAGGGACGCAGTGTATGATAAGAGGCCAATGTCAGGGTATAGACAGGGAAAAAGAAAAGGAGGAAGGTTCAGAAAAAGGAAAGAAGAGAAAGAGGAGGATGGTACAGAAGAGAAAGAGGAGGATGGTACAGAAGAGAAAGAGGAGGATGGTACAGAAGAGAAAGAGGAGGATGGTACAGAAGAGAAAGAGGAGGAAGATGGTAAAGCACAGAAAGAGGAGGAGGATGGTAAAGAAGAGAAAGAGGAGGATGGTAAAGAAGAGAAAGAGGAGGATGGTACAGAAGAGAAAGAGGAGGAAGATGGTAAAGCACAGAAAGAGGAGGAGGATGGTAAAGAAGAGAAAGAGGAGGATGGTAAAGAAGAGAAAGAGGAGGATGGTACAGAAGAGAAAGAGGAGGAAGATGGTAAAGCACAGAAAGAGGAGGAGGATGGTAAAGAAGAGAAAGAGGAGGATGGTAAAGAAGAGAAAGAGGAGGATGGTACAGAAGAGAAAGAGGAGGAAGATGGTAAAGCACAGAAAGAGGAGGAGGATGGTAAAGAAGAGAAAGAGGAGGATGGTAAAGAAGAGAAAGAGGAGGATGGTACAGAAGAGAAAGAGGAGGAAGATGGTAAAGCACAGAAAGAGGAGGAGGATGGTAAAGAAGAGAAAGAGGAGGATGGTAAAGAAGAGAAAGAGGAGGATGGTACAGAAGAGAAAGAGGAGGAAGATGGTAAAGCACAGAAAAAGGAGGAGGATGGTAAAGAAGAGAAAGAGGAGGATGGTAAAGAAGAGAAAGAGGAGGATGGTAAAGAAGAGAAAGAGGAGGATGGAAAAGAAGAGAAAGAGGAGGATGGTAAAGAAGAGAAAGAGGAGGATGGTAAAGAAGAGAAAGAGGAGTAGGATGGTAAAGAAGAGAAAGAGGAGGATGGTAAAGAAGAGAAAGAGGAGGAGGATGGTAAAGAAGAGAAAGAGGAGGATGGTACAGAAGAGAAAGAGGAGGAGGATGGTAAAGAAGAGAAAGAGGAGGATGGTACAGAAGAGAAAGAGGATGGATGGAAAAGAAGAGAAAGAGGAGGATGGTACAGAAGAGAAAGAGGAGGATGGAAAAGAAGAGAAAGAGGAGGATGGTACAGAAGAGAAAGAGGAGGATGGTACAGAAGAGAAAGAGGAGGATGGTAAAGAAGAGAAAGAGGAGGATGGAAAAGAAGAGAAAGAGGAGGATGGTAAAGAAGAGAAAGAGGAGGAGGATGGTAAAGAAGAGAAAGAGGAGGATGGTAAAGAAGAGAAAGAGGAGGATGGTAAAGAAGAGAAAGAGGAGGATGGTACAGAAGAGAAAGAGGAGGAGGATGGTAAAGAAGAGAAAGAGGAGGAGGATGGTAAAGAAGAGAAAGAGGAGGATGGTACAGAAGAGAAAGAGGAGGATGGTAAAGAAGAGAAAGAGGAGGATGGTAAAGAAGAGAAAGAGGAGGAGGATGGTAAAGAAGAGAAAGAGGAGGAGGATGGTAAACAAGAGAAAGAGGAGGAGGACGGAAAAGAAGAGAAAGACGAGGAGGATGGTAAAGAAGAGAAAGAGGAGGATGGTAAGAAGAGAAAGAGGAGGATGGTAAAGAAGAGAAAGAGGAGGAGGATGGTAAAGAAGAGAAAGAGGAGGATGGTAAAGAAGAGAAAGAGGAGGAGGATGATAAAGAAGAGAAAGGGAGGAGGATGGTAAAGAAGAGAAAGAGGAGGATGGTACAGAAGAGAAGAGGAGGAGGATGGTACAGAAGAGAAAGAGGAGGAGGATGGTAAAGAAGAGAAAGAGGAGGATGGTAAAGAAGAGAAAGAGGAGGAGGATGGTAAAGAAGAGAAGAGGAGGATGGTAAGAAGAGAAAGAGGAGATGGAAAGAGAGAAAGAGGAGAGAGAGAGGAAGAAGAGAAAGAGAGAGATGGAAAGAAGAGAAGAGGAAGGATGGAAAGAAGAGAAAGAGAGGAAGAAGAGGAAGAGAAAGAGAGAAAGGAGAAGAAGAGGAAAGGAAGAAGAAAGAGAAGAGGAGAAGGAGAAAGGGAGAAGAGATAGAAGAAAGAAGAGAAAGAGAGAAGAGAGAAAGAAGAGAAAGAGAGGAGAAGAAGGAAAAAAAGGGAGAGAGAAGAGAGAGAAGAAAGAGGAGAAGAAGGGAAGAGAGAAGAAGGAAGAAGAGAAGAGAGAAGAGAGAAGAAGAAGGAGAGGAAGAAGAAGAAGAGAGAGAGGAAGAAGAGAGAGAGAGAGAGGAAGAAGAAAGAAAGAGAGAAGAAGAAGAGAAAGAGGAAGATGAGAAAGAGAAGAGAAGAAGAGAAGGAGAGAAGAAAGAGAAGAAGAGAGAAGAGAGAAGAGAGGAGAAGAAGAGAGAAAGAGAGAGGATGTAAAAGAGAAAGAGGAAAGAGGAGAGAAGAAGGAAAGAAGAAGAGAAGAGAGAGGAGGAAGAAGAGAAGAGAGGAAGAAGAAGAAGGATACAGAAAGAAAGAAGGGGGGGGGGGGGGGGGGGGGGGGGGGGGGGGGGGGGGGGGGGGGGGGGGGGGGGGGGGGGGGGGGGGGGGGGGGGGGGGGGGGGGGGGGGGGGGGGGGGGGGGGGGGGGGGGGGGGGGGGGGGGGGGGGGGGGGGGGGGGGGGGGGGGGGGGGGGGGGGGGGGGGGGGGAGGAAGGAAAGAAAGAGAAAGAGAGAGAAAAGAGAGAAAGAGGAGATGGTAAAGAAAGAAAGAGAGAGAAAGGAAGAAGAGAGAAAGAAGAAAGAAGAGAAAGAGAAGAGAAGAAGAAGAAGAAAGAAGAGAAGATGGAAAGAAAAGAAGAGAGAGAGGAAGAAGAGAAAGAGAGAGAATGTAAGAGAGAAGAGAGGAGAGAAGAAAAGAAGAGAAGAAGAGAGAAGAGGAGGAAAAGAAGAAGAGAAGAGATGAAAGAAGAAAAAGAAAGAAGATGAAGAAGAAAAGAAGGAGGAGAAAGAAGAGAAAGAAGAGAGAGATGGAAGAGAGAAAGAAGAAAAGAAGGAGAAAGAAGGAAGGAGGAAAGAAGAAGAAAGAAGGAAAAGAAGAAAAGAAGAGAAGAAGAAGGAGAGGAAAGAAGAGAAAGGAAGGAGGAGGAAAGAAGAGAAAGAGGAGAAAGAAGAAGAGAGAAGGAAGAAGAAAGAGAGAGAGAGAGAAGAAGAAAGAGAAAGAAGAGTAAGAGAAGAGAAGGAGAAGAGAGAAGAAGGATAAGAAGAAAGGAGAGAGAGATAGAAAGAAGAAAAGAGGAGGAAAAGAGAAGAGAGAAAGAGAGAAAGAAGAGAAAGAGAGAAAGAGGAGATGAAAGAAGAAGAAAGAAGGAGAATGTAAAGAAGAAAAAGAGGAGGATGAAGAAGAAGAGAAAGAGAGGAATGGAAGAGAAGAAAAGAGGAGAGAGATGAGAAGAGAGAAGAGGAGGAATGGAAGAAGAGAAAGAGGAGAAAGGTGAAGAAGAGAAAGAGAGGAGGTAAGAAAAAGAAAAGAGGAGATGTAAAGAAGAGAAGAGGAAGGAGGAAAGAAGAAAAAGGGAAGGATGGAAGAAGAGAAAAGAGGAGAGTAAGAAGAAGAGAAGAGAGGAGAGAAGAAAGAAGAGAAAGAGGAGAGGAAGAAAGAGAAAGAGAGGATGTAAGAAGAGAAAAGAAGAGAAAGGAAAGAGAGAGGAAGGAAAGAGGAGAAGAAGAGAAGGAGGATGGTACAAGAGAAAGAGGAGGAGGATGGTAAAGAAGAGAAAGAGGAGGATGGTAAGAAGAGAAAGAGAGAGGAGGAAGAAGAGAAAGAGAGGAGGATGAAGAA
>CM065729.1:37079987-37082487 GCA_033310375.1 Conus canariensis | reverse complement strand
GTGTGTGGGGGGGGGGGGGAGGGGAGTGAGACAGGGAGGGGAGGGCAGACTTACCAACAGATGTTGAACTCAAAGCCATAACAATTAACACACTTTAGAAGTTAAAGACTTCAGCATGCACGCACACGCGCGCACTCACTCTCTCTCTCTCTCTCTCTCTCTCTAAATTACGAACAACCCAACAATAAATGAAGTAATGAAAAAGTGCCGTGCATCCAAAAAACAAACAAACAAACAAATCAAAAAGTCAAATGCAAGAGAAAGTATGGTTTCTCACATGTTTCTCACCAAAACACACCAAATGGCAGTCATTGTAAAGCTGAAAAAGCGATCAAGACAAAACATTATATGGTACATATCATGTACAGGACGACTCTCCGACATGACCAGTCCCTAGCAGAACTATGTGGGACGAAAATTCCAAACTTAACATCTCAGTCTTTCAGATCCCCAGAATTCTCCTGGAGTCATGACGGTATGGCTGTTTGAAACACGGAAGGAGCGACCAAGGAAAAAAGACTCCTTTCTTTCACGTGTGTTCACAATTTTTTTTTTAAACATAATTGGCATCGAACTTTGCACACAAAAAAAATCCTGCGTACGTAATGGTGTGTGAGATACATTCTTTGCAATTTCCAAAGGTCTTAGTATCTATGGGCTCCAATACATCGGATGTACAGGATGCCAAAGTCGAAAGGGAAGACGGTTTATGACTTCTTTTTGAGAAATGAGTATCTGATTTAATTCTGAGATGCCGAGGTCTTTCCCACAACAAAGATTGAACGCCACTGCCAAATTGACCTACCAAGACGGAATTGCTCCGACAGATGGGTTTGCGGTGTTTCTTTTAAATAGCGTGTGTTTGATGCCACATTTTTATATGAGAGGAAAGACATGTTTGGGTGGTTATATAAATAGCAGTAAATTTGGGCATTGAACAATTCTCTTTTTGCATTAGTTTCTTTTTTAGTCTAAGGGTGGGCGAGAATGGGGATATTTTTGCCACAAAGTCGCGGAGCTTTTTTTAGATGCTCCGAGCGGTCGCCATCACGATCAGTGAGCGACCAAGGAGAACCGGCGCACCAGCTACAATACACATCATGCTGCGCGAAAACTGCCCATTCCTGAAGCTGACGACTCCGTCTGAATGTCGTGACATGAACAGCCCCGGTGACGTCACCTCAACATTCAGAAGTGCTCGCTTTCACGTCATCAGAACAGTTAGTTTCAAACTGAGGTAATTGTGGGCGGAAATTTAAACAAACTTTAAAAGGTATTTTAAGGTAAGTCCGCCAGTTAACATGGGCAAACAAAATACAAGACAAAACACGACGCGTTTCGACCTCTTAGGTCTTCTTCAGGCAAGACAAACAACATTCCTGACAATGAAAACGAAGAACGATCAGTCACTTATCTTCTCAAATTCGGCGCAAGATGGGTGTTGAACGAAAACGAGGCCGTTGGGAAGGAGACAATGCGAGTTGAACTAGTAATGATGATAATAATAATAATGGTAGCAATAACAATAAGAATGATTATAATGATGATGATGAAATAGTAAAAAAAAAAAATTATGATAGTACAGAGGATTACTACCACTTTTGGTGATAATATGATGACAGTAGTTGTGATATTAACAGTGGCTGTACAGACAGAAGGGGAGAAAGGAGAAGGGTTAGAGGACTGTTGAACAGCATGGTTGTAGTGGCAGCAATATTAGTAGCGATGATGATGGTGACGATAATGGTAATAATGACGATGATGATGGTAATAAAAATCAGAACAGTCAAAAGAATCACTAGACGTAACCGAAATGCTGTTGTCACTCCGTCCATGAGAAACAACAGCGCACCAATCAGGTCCACGGCACCAAGACAGTCACTGAGGACACTCACAACAGTGGACTGCTCAAGGACATCAAAGACACACATCTACAATTACGGAACAACAACAACAACCACGTCAGCGGACCACATTCAGGTCTAGCACGGCACAAACCGTTCCACCTGCTGCTCCTCCGGACCATGAACAGAACTTCTCCAGGTTTCCACCCAAAAATCATGGAACAAGGCAAACTGAACTGATACAGCCTACACACTGGGACGTTCGTTCTATCCTTAAAGTGTGCAAGAAAACTCACAGACTCTCTCTCTCTCTCTCTCTCTCTCTCTCTCTCTATATATATATATATATATATATATATATATACATGTATATATATATATATATATATAATTAATACACACACACACACACACACACACACACATATATATATATATATATAATTAATGCACACACACACACACACACACACACACACACACACACACACACACACATATATATATATATATATATATATATATATATAATGCTGAACAACAAAGTAGTGAGAGAAAACAAGTGTAGGTTACAATTCTTCCATCATTATAGTAATGACTTGGCAAAGATTTGAAATGTTAAAAAAAAAAAGGGGGGGGGGGGGGGCGAATGTACA
>CM065729.1:37069254-37072387 GCA_033310375.1 Conus canariensis | reverse complement strand
TTATCCTCCTTTTTCTTCGTCTTTTTCTTTCTTTCTTCTTCTTCTTCATCATCTACTTCTTCTTCCTCTTCTTCTTCTTCTTCTTCTTCTTCTTCCACCATTAACTCCATAAAGAATCACTGAGTCGCCACAATGAAGATTGGCACACACCAGTTTCCCACGCACTGCCCAGTGTGTGGCCAGGCCAGACAGAGCTTCCACAGCTAACTGTGTCTGAGTGCCCAGTCAAGACAAAGCAGACCGAAAGTCAAAGACTGGCGTGTTACCTCCACCAGGCCCTGCAGAGCGCGGATGGCCATGACAAAGCCCCAGTGCACCTTGGCCAGCAGGGGCAGCAGGACGAACAGCACGCTGCTGATGAGGATCATCACGCCGCACAACCTGTCACCAGGCATGGCGGTTACTAATCATGGCCGGTGCATCATTGTCGTCATCGTCGTCGTCGTCGTCATCGTCATCGTCATCATCATCATCGTCGTCGTCGTCGTCATCGTCATCGTCATCATCATCATCGTTGTTGTCGTCGTTGTTGTCGTCATCGTAGTCGTCGTCGACGTCGTCATCATCATCGTTAACGTCATCATCGTCGTCGTCATCATCAATATCATCGTCATCATCATCATCATCATCAATATCATCGTCATCATCATCATCGTCATCGTCATCGTCGCTATCATCATCATCATCATCTCATCATCATCATCATCATCTCATCATCATCATCTCATCATCATCACCATCACCATCATCATAATTATCATCATTATCCAGCCACCCCAGCACGTTTTCAGCAATATTTTCAATAGTATGAAACTGAAATTTATGAAAGATTATAATCAGGTACTATTATTGCTTTAATCACTGACAAAAATATACTGAACAATATTGCAACACATATTAACTAATGCATAGACTGGCCACATCTCAATATATCATGCCAAATATAGCAACCCAAGCGTCTATAATCGGTGGAGAATCAAACAGTCGCTGTCCTATGAAAGTAGCACATCAAACAAACTTCTTTTTTCATATGACAATGAAAGTCACCAAACAATGCCAATACTTGATAAATAACACTTTGGGAATCGATTGAATAAACTTACAGTGTCAATAAACGAGGGGGAAATCCGAAATGGAAGCATCAAAGAAATCCAGCCATTATGTAAATACGAGATGACAGGCATTTTGGAGCAATTCTTAGCTAAAAGGTGGGTTGTATGGTCACCTTGCTTTGGTCCATGCTAGCTCGTTGTCTTACCTTCCAGCCATCCTCCGCCACACCTTCCACACCCTGCCACCCCAGCCCCTCCATCCACCCCATCCATTTCCCCACTGTCTTGTCTTTCATCTTGCGTGTGCTATGCCATTATTGTATCCACTGCCTAAATGGGAAGCCACATTTTGATTGCACACGAGTGAGTGCGTTACCTCACGCATCTCGACACGTGCTCACAATATTTGGAATTTACAACCTTGGTAAAAACCATGAAACACCTTCCACGTGATTCGAATAGGCAACTTGCTTCTCTTGTTTTACTTATACTACGCCTTGTGTTCTTTTCTATGGCGTTGATGGTCAATAAAACTCAGACCAAGGTCATATGTTCATGGAGCTACGGTTGTTTTGAAGTCTGATAGACACAAGCCTCTCCATCTAAGCGGTGTGTACTGAATAGAAGCACAGATAGACAGCCTTTCTCGATTTTTACCGCAGAATTTACACACACACACACACACACACACACACACACACACACACACACACACACACACAAACACACACACACACCACACACACACACACACACACACACACACACACACCAGAACAACCATCTCACCGTTTTGAGGGATATCTGGCGGCCAGAATGCCTCCAGGGACCTGGGTGATGAAACTGCCGGCAAAGTAGGCCGTGTGGAACAGCTGTATCCTTTCCTGGGTCCAGTTCACCTGCCAGTCCTCCGGACCCCCGTACACTGGACACTGCCAACGGTCAGCACAGAACCAAGACTCCAACGTGCATAAAGCGGTGAGATAAGGTAATGTTGCCTACAGCCCAGCCGACCTCAAAGGGCCGTATCAGGGCTGTCACCGCGCCGACGTCAACTTACAAGTCATTTTTTTTTTATTTTAATCACACAACCCTTTAAAATACACCTAAAAACACACACGGGAATTTCGTTAAAAATCTTTATTCCGTAAAACCGTAAAACCTTAGATCAGATGAAAAATATTGACCTCCCTCAGAAATTCAAAGATCATATCAGGTAGGACATCTCTGAACAAGGTTTTCATGGAGTCTGATGCAATATGTTTATGTCTCACATCATGCAAGTCCCAACACTCGAAAAGAACATGTTTTACTGTGAGTGGCACACGACATGGAAGGCACTATGGAGCTTTCTCACCTTTTAAAAGATGAGCTCGAAAGCGGTCATCGATTTACGTTAAAAGTAAATTCTGATAAGCATCGCTGATAAGCTTGTTGAGGTAAGGTAAGGTAAGGTAAGGTAAGGTAAGGTAAGGTAATGATGCTTACAGCCCAGCCGACCGCAGAGAGCCATATCAGGGCTGTGACCACGTTGAAACCAGCTCACAGCAACAAACAAACAACAAACAAACAAACAAACAAAAAAAAAAACACACACACACACTTTCACACATCTTTTTAAAATACATCTTCTAAAAACGCACCAGAAACTTCGTTAAAAAATCTGTCTTTCGTAAAATCTTAAATCAGATGAAAAATGTTAATCTCTTTCAGAAACTCAAAGATCACGTCAGGTGGGACATCTCTGAACAGGGTTTTCATGGATTCTGCTGTAAAAGAATATGTTTCACTGTGAGTGGAGCATGACATGAAATACGCCACGGAGCTTCTTCACCTTTTACAAGATAAGAATGGGTATAAAACGAGTGGCCTGTGTATAAGCGGCACAGGACTGTTTCTTCTTTACGGCCGCCTCTGGAACATGGTAAAAACTCGTTGAGGTTTGGACGGATTTTATACAGTTAGTTATCCGTCTACAAGGTCCATTCCTCTTGCCAGAGGTCTTTGACATAGGCCTGTGTTTTGGGTTTCAGATCAGTGTGAGGAACAGTGAACCTGATAACTTTTCCCTTGTGGCATTC
>CM065729.1:37061754-37064254 GCA_033310375.1 Conus canariensis | reverse complement strand
GTAATTGTGGGCGGAAATTTAAACAAACTTTAAAAGGTATTTTAAGGTAAGTCCGCCAGTTAACATGGGCAAACAAATACAAGACAAAACACGACGCGTTTCGACCTCTTAGGTCTTCTTCAGGCAAGACAAACAACATTCCTGACAATGAAAACGAAGAACGATCAGTCACTTATCTTCTCAAATTCGGCGCAAGATGGGTGTTGAACGAAAACGAGGCCGTTGGGAAGGAGACAATGCGAGTTGAACTAGTAATGATGATAATAATAATAATGGTAGCAATAACAATAAGAATGATTATAATGATGATGATGAAAATAGTAAAAAAAAAAAAATTATGATAGTACAGAGGATTACTACCACTTTTGGTGATAATATGATGACAGTAGTTGTGATATTAACAGTGGCTGTACAGACAGAAGGGGAGAAAGGAGAAGGGTTAGAGGACTGTTGAACAGCATGGTTGTAGTGGCAGCAATATTAGTAGCGATGATGATGGTGACGATAATGGTAATAATGACGATGATGATGGTAATAAAAATCAGAACAGTCAAAAGAATCACTAGACGTAACCGAAATGCTGTTGTCACTCCGTCCATGAGAAACAACAGCGCACCAATCAGGTCCACGGCACCAAGACAGTCACTGAGGACACTCACAACAGTGGACTGCTCAAGGACATCAAAGACACACATCTACAATTACGGAACAACAACAACAACCACGTCAGCGGACCACATTCAGGTCTAGCACGGCACAAACCGTTCCACCTGCTGCTCCTCCGGACCATGAACAGAACTTCTCCAGGTTTCCACCCAAAAATCATGGAACAAGGCAAACTGAACTGATACAGCCTACACACTGGGACGTTCGTTCTATCCTTAAAGTGTGCAAGAAAACTCACAGACTCTCTCTCTCTCTCTCTCTCTCTCTCTCTCTCTCTCTCTATATATATATATATATATATATATATATATACATGTATATATATATATATATAATTAATACACACACACACACACACACACACACACACACACACACAACACATATATATATATATATAATTAATACACACACACACACACACACACACACACACACACACACACATATATATATATATATATATATATATTATATATATATATAATGCTGAACAACAAAGTAGTGAGAGAAAACAAGTGTAGGTTACAATTCTTCCATCATTATAGTAATGACTTGGCAAAGATTTGAAATGTTAAAAAAAAAAAGGGGGGGGGGGGGGGGGGGCGAATGTACATCATAAAAATGAAAACCCTTCACTAGCTGCATGAGGGAACCATCGCAATCCCTCTGGAAGGCATATATATATATATATAGAATGTGAGTTACAGCTTTTGAAACTGTTGGGAGGGGGGGGGGGGGGGGGGCACACATGCTTTCAGAAAAAGTGTTCCTCTCCAGTTTTCTACACAGTTCTCAGCAGTTACGTGTGTATGTGCGTGTGTGTGTGTGTGCGTGCGTGGTGTGTGTGTGTGTGTGTGTGTGTGTGTGTGTGTGTGTGTGTGTGTGTGTGTGTGTGGCGTGCATGCGTGCGTGCGTGCGTGTGTTTGTGTGTGTTTTCTGGCCAGCTGAAGTAAATACAGGAGTGAAACAGAACAGAGATGTTTTCCCGGAGCAAAATGGACATTACTTGTTTGGCTGCTATCACACGCGGTACCTACTAACCTCTGTAGAACCTGTGTTTAACAGTCCTCCTTTTTTCTCTCTTTCTTTATTTCCGTTTTCTTTCTTTCTTTTTTTTTTTTGTTGCCTTTTTTTGTTCAGAATATTCAGACTCGAGGTTTTTGTTTTGTTTTGTTTTGTTCCTTACTCTTTGGTTCGAGTGGGTCGAAGGAGGACCCGGGATGGAGTTCAAACAGCTGGTGATATAACATGACATCATTCTTTGCAGAGCAATCCCTAGTAGCAGAACAACACATGCAGGCAAAATATTCATATATCAGTGTAACGATGATTTAGAAAAGATTTATAACAATAAAAAGAGGGAGTTGGGGTAAGGGTCGCGAGGGAGCGGGGGGGGGGGGGGGGGGGGGGGGTCAGTGGGGAGGGGATTATTGCACACGAAGAGGGAGACGCTGAGGTGGAAATAGTAAACCCTTCATTGGCAGCGTGTGGGAATCATAGAACTCGTCTCTTGTGCCCAGAACCATTAGGTCTGTCTGTCTTATTGGAAGACTCATCAGTAGAACGCGACTTCCGGGTCAATCTATGATATCATTCAGAGATACACATATAACTATGTGGTGTTTTTATCAATGATATCATTCAGAGATACACCTATAATTATGTGGTGCTTTTACCACCTCAGGGAGATAAACGAAAATCGATGGGCACGAAGGCAGCACATAAACGACAGAAAATAGGTTTAAAAAATGCACACACACAAAAAAAAAACTCTAGGAAAAATAATAGATATAAAACCACAAACTGCGTAAATATTATGAAGAATGCAAGT
>CM065729.1:37054254-37056754 GCA_033310375.1 Conus canariensis | reverse complement strand
ACAAATTCCGGACAGACCTTGAAAACCTATCAAATGAAAAATGTCCACTTTCTCCTAATATGAAATCAACTGAAACTTTTGTTATATTTGGTAAGGATTATAGCTTTAAGACTGACGCTGCTATAGACTTTATTATTATGTTTGCTATACAATGTATCTTTAAGTGCAAAATGAACAATATGTTTCCACATACTTTTTTGCTTTATAAATGAACTGAAGTCAAGGTACAAAATCGAAGAACATGATATGAAAGTCTGTGGTAAGGAATCAAAAACGCATAAAGACTGGACTTTTTACATGTCTGTTTTTCACTCAAATGTACGGAATCCTAATCACAACTAAATAGGATTATTTGTGTATGATTTTTTTGCTTATGAATTCTTTCTTTTTGGTACGTACGCAGTTTGATCTGGACTAGCTAGTATATTTTGACTCTTAAAAAGTGATATTGGCCTACATCCGTGCTTGTCGTGGTGTGGTGCCAAGATGTAGCCTGTACTATAGCATTTATTGGACCATAGCATTACATGTATATGTGGACTTGCTTTTTGGGGGGAAACAACAACGCCGACACTTGACAGCGATAACATAAACATACTATGCATTTACTGACAAAATCAAAATGATTCAGTACAGTCTGTACAAACTGAGCTACTTTGAGTTATTTAGATTTAAAAACAAAAAAAGAATTAAGCAATTTTTAAAAAATCTGAGAGAGTGGGGGTGCTTATAATAATGTTTTAGCAACTGTTAACGATTTTAACTAAAATAAGAACCAGTTGACAGGTAGTGAAATTCCTCACCTACATCACTGGACTCTCTTTTGTTGATTTCCTGTCTTGTCTGTTAATAGTTACTAAAAGAAAATTCTTGATTGATAATCTGAGATTGTAAAAAAAAGTTGTGTATGTTAACAAAGCGCAGGATGATTTAAGCTCAGGGCAGGAGGCAAGCTGGACAGGTATTGTTCAAAATGAAACATTTTCTTGAAACATTCTGTGATCACAAAAGGTTTCGTTCTGACTTACTTCGGCAAACCGCTGTTGTATGTACCGATCTTGCTGCCTTTACTTCACCAGTACTTTGAAATACTAAGCTGATAGTGGTGTGTACTTTGAAATACTAAGCTGATAGTGGTGTGTACTTTGAAATACTAAGCTGATAGTGGTGTGTACTTTGAAACACTAAGCTGATAGTGGTGTGTACTTCAACTGACCACCCCGGAAGCACCTGGACGCTAATTCAAACCGGTTTTTCTTATATAGCGTACGAAAGGCCTCGGAGCAGGCAATATGAATAGTTCTGTCTTCACGATGGGTTACGATGGTCTCTATAGGCTGCTGGTGAAGGATTTTATAATTATAATACATTTCCCTGACTTTTCATTCTCATTTTGTTTATTCCCCCCCCCCCCCCCCCCCCCCCCCTCCCCAATTTTTTCCTCCTTCTTCGAATCTTTTCCAAGTCATAAATATAATGATGGAGGAATTGTTAGCCTGCACTTGTTTTTTCTCCAACATCCAAATTGTTTAATGAACTTCAACAGCGAGAATGAAAGCCAGAGGAGAGAAGGGACAGCCCTGCCTGATTCCACAGTTGACAGGGAATGATTCCCAGATCCAACCTCCATGATCTATGCTGCTGACTGTGTTCGATGTTAAATAGATTTCCGAAAAAAATCCTGTTTGTTAAAAATGTCGATGATGCTGATGAGAGATTTATACACTGCGGTAGTAGAGACGTCAAACCAATTTGCTGATGGGAGTTCTGTACTCTACAGCAGTGCAGACAATCACATTTGCACCATGAGCATTGCAGCATCTCAGAGTAGTGCTACCCAGATCTCATGGCCGTTGATCCACAAAGAAAAACAACAACAAAAAAACCCATACAAACGAAAAGTGTGGTCTTATAACATCAACACAAAAACACCATCACAAGCTTCTCATGTTACGCTTCAAAAGAAATATACGCTTGGTCGAGCGGGTCAGCGAACAGTGTGTTCTATGTATTATTGTGGATGAAAGTGTCAAACGGCAACCACCTGTCAATCCTATCTACAGTGTGTTCTATGGACTATTGTGATGAAAGTGTCAAACGGCAACCACCTATCAATCCTATCTACAGACAGTGTGTTCTATGCACTATTGTGGATGAAAGTGTCAAACGGCAACCACCTGTCAATCCTATCTACAGACAGTGTGTTCTATGCACTATTGTGGATGAAAGTGTCAAACAGCAACCACCTGTCAATGCTGTCTACAGCAGTGTGTTCAATGCACTATTGTGGGTGAAAGTGTCAAACGGCAAGCACCTGTCAATCCTATCTACAGACGGTTGGCTGGCAGTTCATGTGGCTCAATACGCTTGAATGTTACTTTTATATCATGCCTGGAAAGCATTTGTCTTTAACCCAGTGCCTTTCTCACATTAATGTATACAATAGGGTGATGCTAGCCTTAGTCAACACCCTAGAGTGATACTAGCCTTAGTCAACACC
>CM065729.1:37046754-37049254 GCA_033310375.1 Conus canariensis | reverse complement strand
CACAGCCGAGCTGAACCAGTCTGAAGACAACTAACAGCACAGCCGACTGAACCAGTCTGAAGACAACAGCACAGCCGAGCTGAACCAGTCTGAAGACAACAGCACAGCCGACTGAACCAGTCTGAAGACAACAGCACAGCCGAGCTGAACCAGTCTGAAGCACAACAGCCGAGCTGAACCAGTCTGAAGACAACAGCACAGCCGAGCTGAACCAGTCTGAAGACAACAGCACAGCCGAGCTGAAACCAGTCTGAAGACAACTAAGACAGCCGAGCTGAACCAGTCTGAAGACAACAGACAGCCGAGCTGAACCAGTCTGAAGACAACAGCACAGCCGAGCTGAACCAGTCTGAAGACAACAGCACAGCCGACCTGAACCAGTCTGAAGACAACAGTAACAGCCGAGCTGAACCAGTCTGAAGACAACGTACAGCACAGCCGAGCTGAACCAGTCTGAAGACAACAGCACAGCCGAGATGAACCGTCTGAAGACAACAGACAGCCGACCTGAACAGTCTGAAGACAACAGCACAGCCGAGCTGAACCATCTGAAGACAACAGCACAGCCGAGTGAACCAGTCTGAAGACAACAGACAGCGACTGAACCAGTCTGAAGACAACAGCACAGCGACTGAACCAGTCTGAAGACAACAGCACAGCCGACTAACCGTCGAAGACAACAGACAGCGAGCTGAACCAGTCTGAAGACAACAGCACAGCCGACTGAACCAGTCTGAAGACAACAGCACAGCCGACTGAACCAGTCTGAGACAACAGCACAGCCGAGCTGAACCAGTCTGAAGACAACAGACAGCCGAGCTGAACCAGTCTGAAGACAACAGCACAGCCGAGCTGAACCAGTTGAAGACAACAGACAGCCGAGCTGAACCAGTCTGAAGACAACAGCACAGCCGACTGAACCAGTCTGAAGACAACAGCACAGCCGATGAACAGTCTGAAGACAACAGCACAGCCGACTGAACCAGTCTGAAGACAACAGCACAGCCGACTGAACCAGTCTGAAGACAACAGCACAGCCGAGCTGAACCAGTCTGAAGACAACAGACAGCCGAGCTTAACCAGTCTGAAGACAACAGACAGCCGAGCTGAACCAGTCTGAAGACAACAGCACAGCCGAGCTGAACCAGTCTGAAGACAACAGCACAGCCGAGCTGAACCAGTCTGAAGACAACAGACAGCCGAGCTGAACCAGTCTGAAGACAACAGCACAGCCGAGCTGAACCAGTCTGAAGACAACAGCACAGCCGAGCTGAACCAGTTGAAGACAACAGCACAGCCGAGCTGAACCAGTCTGAAGACAACAGACAGCCGAGCTGAACCAGTCTGAAGACAACAGCACAGCCGAGCTGAACCAGTCTGAAGACAACAGCACAGCCGAGCTGAACCAGTCTGAAGACAACAGACAGCCGAGCTGAACCAGTCTGAAGACAACAGACAGCCGAGCTGAACCAGTCTGAGACAACAGACAGCCGAGCTGAACCAGTTGAAGACAACAGCACAGCCGAGCTGAACCAGTCTGAAGCAACAGCACAGCCGACTGAACCATCTGAGACACACACAGCCGGCTGAACCATCTGAAGACAACACGCAGCCGACTGAACCAGTCTGAGACAACAGCACAGCCGAGTGAACAGTCTGAAGCAACAGTACAGCCGACCTGACCAGTCTGAAGACAACGCACAGCCGAGCTGAACCGTCTGAAGACAACAGACACCGAGTTTAACCGTCTGAAGACAACAGTACAGCCACTGAACCAGTCTGAAGACAACAGCACGCCGAGTGAACCAGTCTGAAGACAACAGCACAGCCGAGCTGAACCAGTTGAAGACAACAGCACAGCCGAGTGAACCAGTCTGAAGACAACAGCACAGCCGACTGAACCAGTCTGAAGACAACAGCACAGCCGACCTGAACAGTCTGAAGACAACAGCACAGCCGAGCTGAACCAGTCTGAAGACAACAGTACAGCCGACTGAACCAGTCTGAAGACAACAGTACAGCGAGCTGAACCAGTCTGAAGACAACAGACAGCGAGCTGAACCAGTTGAAGACAACAGACAGCCGAGTGAACCAGTCTGAAGACAACAGCACAGCCGAGCTGAACCAGTCTGAAGACAACAGCACAGCCGACTAACCAGTCTGAAGACAACAGCACAGCCGAGCTGAACCAGTCTGAAGACAACATACAGCCGAGTGAACCAGTCTGAAGACAACAGCACAGCGAGCTGAACCAGTCTGAGACAACAGCACAGCCGAGCTGAACCAGTCTGAAGACAACAGACAGCCGAGCTGAACCAGTCTGAAGACAACTTACAGCCGAGCTGAACCAGTCTGAAGACAACAGCACAGCGAGCTGAACAGTCTGAAGACAACACACAGCCGGCTGAACAGTCTGAAGAAACGTACAGCCCGAGCTACCAGTTGAGACAACCAGACAGCAGCTCAGTCTGACATCCACCAGCCGAGTGACCAGTCTGAG
>CM065729.1:36996754-37034254 GCA_033310375.1 Conus canariensis | reverse complement strand
ACAGTGAGGCGACCGCAGGCGGAAATTCAAACAAATTTTAAGAAGAATTAGCGAGTCCGCCCAAAACACAACTACTGTCAATATCACCACTGAAAGTGGTAGTAATCCTCTATCTTTTTGATATTTTTGTCATAATCATTATCAATATCATTACTATTATCGTATCATTATACTTATTATCATTACTATCATTATTAACTCCCTTCGTCCCCTTCCGAACGGCCTCGTTCTCATTCAAGGCCCATTTTGCGCCGATTATGAGAAGATAAGTGATTGCTCGTTCCTCGTTTTCATTGTCCTGAACGTTGTTTGTCTTGCCTGAATAAGACCTAAGAGGTCGAAACGCGTCGTGTTTTGTCTTGTAACTTATTCGTCCTTACTTCATGGTCGATTCTTACCAGAAATCGCGAGCTGTTTGATGAGATCATAGGGTGTAAACAGCCCTGGTCATTGTATAGTCGTCTTGCCCAGTTTCTATCTTCTGCATTTGGTCTCCGCCTGTGATACATCCGAAGTTCTATTGTCAAATCAGTTTATGACACGGTCTTGAAACACCGGCGGAAAAATGAGACTTTTACTGTTCAAATACCTGTATAGCCAACAAGTTAACACAATATATAGCTCTACTAACGCGCGCGCGTGCGCGCGCGCACGCACACACACACACACACACACACACACACACACACACTGGCACACTTTACATATTTACATCTGAATTATACTCAATAATGCAAGCTTTAGAATTCATTTGTGATCTACCTTATCCCACTTATAACATCTTACTATGTGTTGATTCAAAATCAGTTTTACAAACGCTCAAGCAAAATAGCTGCAACAGTCGTAACGATATTGTCTTTGAAATTAAGTATTATATTTAATTCATCGTATTGCTATAAAAGGTATTGGTATTGACTTTTGCTGGGTGCCATCTCACTCTGGGCTCTTTTGGAATGAGGTTGCTGATAGAGCTGCTAAACGAGGAGCTTTCAATAACTCTGACACAGTTTCAAATGAGAAATTGGCATTATCAACAGATGAAACGTACTCCCTGTTGGAAAAATCCACTTGTACTAGTCCATCTGCTTCTAGATCTAAAGTCTTGACGTATAGTATACCTATAATTAGTTTACTGTACAAAATACGACTACACTCGTGGAAAGCTAAGTACGCAAAAGTTAATTGTATTTGCAATCTTAAACTATCAATTCATCACTTACTATTAGAATGCCCAATTTTGCTCGCTAGATACCGAATGAATAACATGGAGTTTTTTCTGAAGTATGATAACACAAGGGACATTTTGAATGATGAAGAAATTGACATTATCTTAATTGCAAAAGTTATTCTATCCACACCTATCGGAAGATTACTTTGAAGTTTTATTTCACTTGTTCTTATTTTTGAAGGGCGTGGGGGGTGGGGTGGGGGGGGGGTGGGGAGGGAGGGGGTAACTTTTGCATGGTGTCTAAAATCACTATCCTTGTGAACAGACATTAAATTAAATATTCATTCATTCTTTCATTTACTGGCGCACTTTCACACCAGTTCAATTGCATAGTAAGCAGTATAAAAGTCATGTAATACGCTGATACATTTACTACATTTCATATTACAAACAGGAGTACGTGGGAAATGGTTTGTAAGGTGATGTTGCTTATAGCCCAGCCGACTGCAAAGGGCCATATCAGGGCTGTCACCGCGTTGAAGTCAACTCACAAGTCATATAAAATAAAAACTCATTCACAAAACTCTTTAAAATACACTTTCTGCAAACACACCGGAAATTTTGTTAAAAATCATTCTTGCGTAAAATCGTAGATCACATGAAAAATGTTAATCTCTTTCATAAATTCAAAAAATCACATCATGGTGGGGGGGGGGGGGGGGGGGATATCTCTGAACAAGGTTTTCATGGAGTCTGCTGTAAAATACGTATGTCTCACGTCATGCAAGTCCCAACACTCTAAAAGATTATGTTCAAATGATGTAGATTAAGAGAAGAAGCCAGCGCAGATCGTGGTGAAACTTGAAGAATACAATGACACTACGTCCCAGGTAGATGTCAGCATCGTGTGTCCCCAGTGCCATACTCTGCTCTTCATGACCCGAGCGACTCTACATCAGGTATGGAATGGCCAGGGCCATTTCATTTCATACCCGATAACTGTCTGGGCCTGGGGGTATAATTGGCCATTTCAGTTTATACCCGATAACTGTCTGGGCCTGGGGGTATTAGTCATTTCATTTCATACCCGATAACTGTCTGGGCCTGGCGGTATAATTAGTCATTTCATTTCATACCCGATAACTGTCTGGGCCTGGGGGTATAATTGGTCATTTCATTTCATACCCGATAACTGTCTGGGCCTGGGGGTATAATTGGCCATTTCATTTCATACCCGATAACTGCCTGGGCCTGGGGGTATAATTAGTCATTTCATTTCATACCCGATAACTGTCTGGGCCTGGGGTACAATTGGTCATTTCATTTCATACCCGATAACTGTCTGGGCCTGGGGGTATAATTGGCCATTTCATTTCATACCCGATAACTGCTGGGCCAAGGGGTATAATTGGCCATTTCAGTTTATACCCAAGAACTGTCTGGGCCAGAAGGTATAACAAGCCATTTAATTTTGTACCCGATAACTGTCTGGGCCAGGGGGGTATAATCCAGCATGTTACACCAGTGTCTTTGCGCAAACCCCGCCCACCCAACCTCCTCTGTATTGATAGAACTGACAGAATAGAGTTGTTTGTGGTGACCTTTTTCATCGTGAGAGTCACCCCCACCCTACCCCTCACCCCCCCCTACACACATACACACACCTCCCTTCTCACCTGTCTGTCACGCGATACCGAACCGACATGGTGCAGCGTAACACGTGACAGTCAATGACATCGACGACGTGACACAGTCACGTAGTTCGTCACGGAATCGGTGAAGGCAACAGAAGTGGAGTTGAATGTTGACGGTATGAGTTATGGCCGATAGGCCACCTGTTATCACATAGAATCAGAGGCCTAACAAAGGGAAGGGGAGGGGGGGGGGGTAGGTGTCAAGCCGCCCCCTCCCTTTAATGTAATGTGTGTGTGTGTGTGTGTGTGTGTGTGTGTGTGTGTGTGTGTGTGTGTGTGTGTGTGTGTATGTGTGTGTGTGTGTGTGTGTGTGTGTGTGTGTGTGTGTGTATGTGTGTGTGTGTGTGTGGGGGGGGGGTCCCTTGAATGTCAGGTGAAGGAGGCGTGTCTTTCTGCCTCTGCCTAGATGAAAGGGGGTGGAGATGGGGAGGGGAGGGGGGGGGGTAGGTGTCAAGCCGCCCCCTCCCTTTAATGTAATGTGTGTGTGTGTGTGTGTGTGTGTGTGTGTGTGTATGTGTGTATGTGTGTGTGTGTGGGGGGGGGGGGGGGTCCCTTGAGTGTCAGGGGAAGGAGGCGTGTCTTTCTGCCTCTGCCTAGATGAAAGGGGTGGAGATGGGGAGGGGGGGGGGACTTGGCCTCCCTAATCCACACAAATTTACTAAGATTAAAACAAAATAAAGACAAAATGTAAAAAAAAAATCCTGCGCACATGCTCTCTCTCTCTCTCTCTCTCTCTCTCTCTCTCTCTCTCTCACACACACACACACACACACACACACACACACACACACACACACAGAGCGCGCATGCGTTGTATACAAACTTGCTCGCGCGGCACACACACACACACACACACCACACACACACACACGCGTGCGCGCGCATACACATGCGCGCTCGCACACACACACACACACACACACACACACCACGCGCGCGCGCGCGCGCACACACACACACACACACATGCACACACCAGAGAGAGAGAGAGAGAGAGAGAGAGAGAGAGAGAGAGAGAGAGAGAGAGAGAGAGAGAGAGCTAATGTTGAGGGGTACATATAGAGCTGGTGCTGATGTAGTTGCTTCTACAAACATGCATGTTCCAAGACACCCCAGTCATTCGACTTACATACCCCCCTCACCACCACGACTCCTCACTCTCTGTCTCTGTCTCTCTCTCTGTGGTGGGTTTTTTTTTATCTTGTAGTTGTCCTCCTGATCTTTTCGTTTGTATGTTTGTTTTATGGATATTCCCACCTATCTCCCCATCACCCCTCTTCGGGTCTTCTCCATCGTCCCTCCCAGCCAGTCTTACCTCCCCCCCCCCCCCCCCCCCCCCCCCCCCCCTCCATTGAGAATTCGCCACGCAAAAACTGCGGAGGTTTGAGCAACAACTCAAAAAGTGCCGCTGCTTACACAGCGAAGAGGATTCGGAAAAACCCTTCTCTGCGAAGAAACCGAAATGCAATTTGTTTATTCAACGCACGTGTTGACTCAGACAGTCGCCTTCAGCCACAGGTTGTGACCTGTCTCTCGCGGCAGCAGGCGTTATCCAGAAAAGAGGACCACTTCCGGGTCCGCTCCAGGGGCAGAAATGGTCCAGTAATATCGGGTCAAGTTTGTGAGGCCGTTAACTCATCTTCTCCAGGGGGTCGGGTCAAGTGTCGCCAACGGAAATCCTGGAGATCCGCCATGGCGCTGTGGCCTACCATCACCAAGACCGTCACTACACGTCATGCCGGTCACACCCACTGTCCCTTCGGTGTGCCGGATTTGACCATTTTTCCGTGACGTGGAGTCATCGTCTTTATCGGTTATTGTTTGACATTGATATTAAGTAAACAAGCCATCATCTATTCTTCTCGCCTGAGGACCGAGTTCATTATGTCTCTTATCATCCACACTTATGCAAATAATCAGCTGTTTTAATCTCTTACCTGCATTGAATGTCCTACAGCAGGGGAAAGCCGTGGTACTTGTCATCCAGGTATGTTTAAAACATTACGTGTACATGAGATCATACGGGAAAAACGAGAAAAAAAGAGAGGACGAAAAAAAAAAAGTAACAAAGAAAAGATTAAACAACTACAACAACTACAACTACAACTACAACTACAACAACTACAACTACAAAGGCGGAAACAGAAATAAGGGCAGAAAAACAGGAAAGGAAGGAAGGGTCAAGAAAAGCAGCAAGGGTGGGGAAAAAAAACAACAACGATTCAACACACATTTCTTATTACCTTTCTCGCTTTCCATCTAACATCACTTAGTGAACAGACGTTAAACTTATGAACACACACACACACACACACACACACACACACACACACACACACACACACATGCGCGCGCACACACTCAGAGGGGACACAGGAACTCTCACGACAGGTGGGTATTTACAAACAAGTACGTGTTGTTGTCCTGGAGTGGGCTAACTACATTTAACTTATTTCCAAGTCAGGATATGGGTGTGTGTTCTGACCCACTCTCACACACAAAAACAGGGGTCACCACTGTCATGGACTCAATGTCGCACAAGGGATTCACTCAGAGAACTACTGAAGTAAATAATATTATCAAACTACTACATAAAGTGAAATAATTTACCTGAGGGCTTCTGTCTCCTCAAACAAATATTTGGAAAATAATGAAAGACCGATAATGAGCCAAAAGCGGCTCAGTAGGTTTGGAAAACAAGAAGAAGAATGCAGATACAGCATAGCAAACACTGCCTGTAGTTACAACCGTCGTCAGCATTCAACAGCTGCACCTTCGGGCAGCTTCACGCATAGGGCCTACTGTCAGGTTTCAGTGTCTGTCTCGTCTCGGTCCAGTTCACGACCACACACTTACATGAACACGTGCATTCCGTGACGTCGTCTTTCTAACAAAATCAACTTCAAACTCTTCTGCGTGTTCAAATTATTTAAACGTTAAGGGTTGTTCAGTCTACTACGAACGCTAACCAAATTTACGTTTGTGACAATTACAATTTTTAATGAAAAATTGGAAATTTTCCTTTTTCTCTCTAATCATCTATAACAATATACGATTTAGATAGAAACCTTTGCCTTCACACACGCCTTGTTTCCATTGCCTTCATTTTCTTCATACATGTGTAATGAAATACATGTGTACATGTTTGATTGATTTTGCTTTTCTGCTGCACTTCTTTGGTTTTGTCGCAAAGACATCCATTTGTTTTCTTTTTTGTTGTTGTTGTTAATTTGCTGGCTTGAAACAATACCTTGATGTTGTGAGCTGTACTTATTTCGGGTGCTTTCGTATATTATTTTGCTTGTTTGCCGCTGAATCGTTTACTTCTTTAGTTACAGCTGTTTTTCTTTTCTGTGGTCAGTACCCTGTGCTGTTCCCAGCTTTGCTTCTGAGACAAAAAATTCCGTTAGTACCACCCCCTTCTTCTTTTTCAGTTCAAAATGTTCAGATTCCATTAGTCCATACTGTTTTAAGCCTAGGTTTTCTCTAGCTAGTGTTCTGCTTTGGATATTTGTTTGTTCTTTTCTCATCGTTTTTTTTTTATTCATAGTCAATCATGGAGCCATTTAATGTGTATTTGGCACAAGGCCAACAACTTGTTTTTGATGGCGAAAAACCTCGCCAATTACAGGACTCAATGTGAAGATCGAGCGGCACGTGCTGTCGAAAAAGAAAGACAGGAAAAAAGACAAAGAGACAGGAAATACACACAGAAAGACAGGACAAAGACAAAGAGGGACAGGAAATACACTCAGAGCGACAGGAAACAAAGAGAGACAGGAAATGCACCTAAAGCGACAGGAAACAAAGACAGGAAATGCACCTAAAGCGACAGGAAACAAAGAGAGACAGGAAAGTAACACACTCAGAGCGACAGGAAACAAAGAGAGACATGAGAAAATACACAGAGAGGCCGGGAAAAGACAAAGAGAGACAGACAATACCCTCAGATCGACAGGAAACAAAGAGAGACATGAGAAAATACACAGAGAGGCCGGGAAAAGACAAAGAGAGACAGACAATACACTCAGAGCGACAGGAAACAGACGAAGAGAGACAGACAATACACTCAGAGCGACAGGAAACGGACAAAGAGAGACAGACAATACACTCAGAGCGACAGGAAACAGACAAAGAAAGGGAAAAGAAAAGGAGCTGTAACATGCTCTGGAATTAAAGAAGGAAAAGAACAAACTACCGGCCTGAAACAGAAGGAGATGGAGATGGAGGGGAAAGCACAGGAAAGAGAATTTCAGCATCTCTGGGTGCAGGCTGTGATCGATCTTAAGAAAGCCCAGGCTCAGTCTCTGTTGGATTCTGAGGAGTCTAAATTTGGCCTCCATTTCCCCAAAGACCCGCCTGTTAGAAACACTTACATCCACAAGCTCTCCACTTTTGATGAGTCTGAAGATGAGATTGACGCTTTCCTCTATAGCGTTGACTCCCACGCCAGTACGTGGCCCAAAGAAGAATGGGTCTTGTAAATTGCGTCCCCTTTCAAAGGAAATGCTCTTAGTCTCTACCATTCTTTAGCCGCTGAAGAATCACTCACCTGGGAGGACTAAAAGTCGGAACTTTTAAAAAGGTTTCTATGTACCGCTGAAGGATTCCGAGAAAAATTCAGATCCGTTCGTCCGGACAAAAATAAATATTTTTCCTCATTTTCGACCCACACTTCTTTCTTTCTTTTATCGTTGGGTCCAATTGTCCAATACCGACAAAGATTTCCATTCCCTTCGTGACCTTGTTCTCTGGGAACAAATTTTGCAGAGTGTCTCCAAAGACCTCACTGTTTTTTTTTTAAGGAACGTTCTGTTGAAAGTGCTGAAGAAATGTGTCGTCTTTTCGATCAGTAGGACTTCAAAACCGCACACCAAGAAAAGCAGTGTGGCAAAAAACTTGTGGAATCCATTTTTGAAGCAAGTGTGTCAGCCAGCTATACCCAGGAACGTGGTTTTAATCAAAATTGGAACTTGCAAAATTCTCATGGTTAGCCATTTTACAGTCGTGGCTCTTCCTACTCGGGTTATTCACGTCAGCAGTAGACATCGCCTGCTAACTTCACGCAACGTGAGTACGGTACATTTCCTTATCAGCAGAGAGGTGCCTCGCCTTTTCAACGTTCACGATTACCCTGTCATGATCATGGGTTTGGCCTTGATCATGCTCGTGGCTATGGTTTCACTCAAAAGTCTGAGCATGTCAACAATGATTTTCATTGTTGATTTTGTGGCTGTCAATTCTGTTATGCTAATGAGTGTCCGTACAGTCCTATACCTTCAGCTGTCTCTCAAGCTTCTGAGACCCTTCTTAAAAGAGAGGAAGCTCATTGTATGGTCTCTCGTGTTCTCACGGATGGTCTCTTTATTGAGCCTTGGCCTCTCAGTGGCTTTCAGGCAGCTCTCCTCAGGGATACAAGTTGTACTACTGCTGGAGTACGACGGTCTTTTGTTCGTAAAGACCAGTTCACTGGTGAGACCAAGAAGTGTCGTTCTTTTGGTGGTCAGATGGAAGTCTTTCCCCTTGCCTTGGTGGAGGTTTCTATTCCCTACTTTTCGGGTCAGGCTAAGGCTTGTGTCATTGATGATCCTGTCACTGACTTTATTTTTGGTAATTTGCCTGATGTAAGCTCTTCCTGTTCACGATCATGTGATTCTTTTGTTCCTTGTGCAGTCAGCACTCGCAAACAGTTTAAGTTGGAAAATAATCCCCTAAACCCTTACCTAAGTTGGACAAACAATCTCCTAACCCTTACCTAAGTTGGACAAACAACCCGCTAAACCCTTACCTAAGTTGGACAAACAATCCCCTAAACCCTTACCTAAGTTGGACAAACAATCCCCTAAACCCTCACCTGTTCCAGACTTGTCTTTGTTGGACGTTACTCTCGGAGACCTTGCTGCTATGCATAAACATGATGATTCATTGACACACTTGTTTACTGCAGTTGTTAGTGACTTTCATCCCCTCGCCCCTCCTCCCCCCTTACCTCTTCCGCCTCTTTGGTGTCAGATTATTGTCAGTCTTGTGACATCTGCCAAAAGACAGTTGCTCGGAATCGTGTTCCGTATTCACCCTTGCACAAAATGTCTCTTGTTTCCGTTCCCTTTGAAAAGGGTCGCTGGATATTGTTGGGCCTTTGGGCCTTTGGTCTTCGGGTCATCAATGCATCCCTTTTTATGTGGATACCGCTGCTCGTTTTCCAGAGACAATACCTCTGAAACGTATCGATACAGTTACAATGCTGAAGCCTTGCTTTCAGAGTTCTCTTGTGTCTGTTTACCGTACGAAATCCGTACTGACTGTGGAAAGGTCATTTTGTGATCCAGGAGAAATGTTCCCCTGTCAGTCGCAAGGTCAACATGGATGGCATGTCTAAAGTGTTTCACGTCAACAAGCTCTCCTGTATACTGACAGGTGTAATGTTGTTATTAATCAATAGCCATACACTCCCGCATAAATTATCATTATGAGATCCTACAATTGACACACACTCATTTGGCTTTTGTGTGGGATCTTGAAATGTTTGTACGGTTTTTGACAGACATGAGATTTATTTCGCAGACAGCTCATAGGCCTTTCACCTTTTTGGAAGCATCCAAGACTAAGAGCAGTCACTTGATCAGATGGGTTTTGGTTCAAATTTACTGTTGAACCAATGTCAGACGCAACCAACGATTTGCTGCCTCGTGCTTGAGTAGTGTGTGCGTGTGTGTGTGTGTGTGTGTGTGAACTTGTTTGTCGACTTTAATCCTGCTCAATGTCGGTCGACAAATGTGTTAGAATACCTCCAATGATATGTCGTGGTGCTGCATTACAGTGCCATGTGGCTTTTTTTTTTTGTGGTTCTTACTTGTGCCTACATGATGTTGCTACTTGCTGGAGGCACGATCATTTTACACTTATCTGAGTTTTATCATACGATGCCTCCGGTGTGGTTGTCTATTACGTCATGATTGATCCGGTGTGGTTGTCTATTACGTCATGATTGATCCGGTGTGGTTGTCTATTACGTCATGATTGATCCGGTGTGGTTGTCTATTACGTCATGATTGATCCGGTGTGGTTGTCTATTATGTCATGATTGATGCTAGCATTGTTTGTGTATTGCTATGTCTGGTTGATCTGATACAGATCACACCCATGTCACCAGTAGCTTTTTCTATGATGACCTTTGTGGTGATGAATTGCGATTTCATGCTCTTATTATTCATGATTGCGTTTCTTGTCAATGGCGTGATGTTTGTGCCTTTTCTGTATCTTTCTGGGCTTTGAAGAATTCTTCCTTGGGAAATTCTTTCTCCGGGAGGGGGGATGCGCCCCGGGAAGAAAACATGTTTTCCTTTTGTATGTGCACTTTGAACCCGCATTGAAAATTCACCTCTACAGGGTGCTTGCTTCTCACTGGTCAGTTTTCTTCGAATAGTGATTTGTGCTCTTGGAAAGAAAAAAAAAAAAAAAAAAAAAAAAGAGATTGCCTGTTCGGCGGAAGCAGCGGACTGGAGAGGGCAGATTTTTAAGAAAATGAAGGCTTGTCTGCTTGTTGCTCTTCCAAGCGTTTCTTCCATCTACAGCAGACAGGGACGCCTTGGAATCGGCCACTCATTCAATATCAGTAATACAGATTTGTGGAGTTTGAAGATGCATTGTTTCCCCAAGCATTAAAAAAAAAAAAAAATTTCTTTGTCCCGGGTCGTCAAGGCAGCAGAAGAAGTCAAGTAACTAAGAAAGGTCACCAAAGTGGTTGCGCCAGGTCTTGGTAAGCCGAAGGGGGGCTCTGATTTTAGGACCCCAAGGTAATGTTTCCAGATGACATGTTTAGCTAGATGTACTTGGTTTTAAAGTGAGGTGACTGCAGGTGGAAACTGGAACATATTTTAAGAATAATTCCTAGCGAGTCCGCCAAACAACAGGGACAAACAAATTACAAGACAAAACACAACGCGTTTCGACCTCTTAGGTCTTCTTTAGGCAAGATAAAGAAAATACAGGACAATGAAAACGAAGAACGAGCAATCACTTATCTTTTCATGTTCAGCAAAAGATGAAAACTGAATGTTTTTGAATGTTCTTGCAACGACCATGCAAAGATAAGTTAGCGCTCGTTTTTCGGTTGTTCGTTGTCATTGTCCTGAATGTTCTTTGTCTTGCCTGAAGAAGACTCAAGAGGTCAAAACGCGTCGTGTTTTGTCTTGTAATTTGTTTGTCCTTGTTTTTTTTTTGCGGAATCACTATGAATTTTTCTTAAATTAGATGCATTTGGTCACGTCACTGAATTACAGTGACCCAATGTGTAACCTGCGTTCCTGAATTTGTTTGCGTGGAACTGAACGGGAAGATGTGCATTTGATAAGCAGACAATCGACCGACACGGACTTTCTTTCTTTTGCGTTCCCGGCCATGCTAGATCCTCAATCCGGTTAGTAAGGTAAAGTCTGCAGTCTGCCGAGTGACCTCGCCGGTCCCCACAGCTTCTCCTGGACGTCAACCAGACTGGGGAACATATGTCATATCAAGGCTTCAAAGGAGGGGCAGACTGTACTGACGAGGGTGGCTGCAGTTTGACCGGCAATAAGTGTTAAGTATTACCTTTCATTCTGGATAAATTTGTTCATATACCTATGCATATGCACATCCACACACACGCACTCTCTACCTTACTGGGTCAATCCAGACACTGGCGTGGGGGTTTCGTCAGGATTCTTTCCAAGCCCTTCAATGACATCCTGTCACCCAGTTCGAGTCTCTGGGCAAGTACTCTGGGTAGTACTGTCAAAGCTGCCCTTGCGGACGTAATCGTCTAGGCTGTTCAGTCCTGTCGCACAGCCAGGGCAAATCTGTCTTCTAAGAATTGGAGGCCCTAGCACTGGTCTGTCACTAGTGTCAGTGACACTCTGGGCACGACCAAACTTCTAAAGTAACAAGTTAGCAGCTCCGTCCTCTTTGAGCCCATGTGTAGTGTACTGCCAGAATTCGTCTGCTTGTTTACCTGACCATCAGCGAACACTTCTCATGCGAGGCGCACTCCTACTGAGCTCGCCTGTGCACACAGCATCTGTGCGTCACAACACAGCAAACCTAAAAGATGGTAATCTGATCAAGAAGTGTCACGGAGATGCCAGTTGAAGAACAAGCTCCAATGGAATTACAACCCTGCCTTGACTGCCTGCCTGCAGAACGTCCATCAAGAACTCGTCTACAGCAACAACAGAGGGCTAACAGAGAAACAGACCAACTCTGCCCTACCTGCAGAACATCCATCAAGAACTCGTCTACAACAACAACAGAGGGCCAACAGAAACAGACCAACTCTGCCCTGCCTGAAGAACATCCATCAAGAACTCGTCTACAACAACAACAGAGGGCCAACAGAAACAGACCAACTCTGCCCTGCCTGCAGAACGTCCATCAAGAACTGGTCTACAGCAACAACAGAGGGCCAACAGAAATAGAACAACTCTGCCCTGCCTGCAGAACGTCCATCAAGAACTCGTCAACAACAACAACAGAGGGCTAACAGAAATAGAACAATTCTGCCCTGGTGGGTTCAAAGTGGGCTGCTGACTGCAGGTGGAAACTGAAAAATAAACACAAAAATGGGAATTACTGAGCCGTTAATCGAAGGAACGAACAAATTACGTAACAGACACTACATGTTTCGACCTATTGGGTCTTCCTTGGGCAGGACAAACAACAATCAAAAGAATGGAATCAAAGTAAGAGAAGTCACTGGCTCTTCGATCTTGGTGCAAACTGTCGGCCAAAGTTTCCATTGTTGAAAATAAAACGACTGCTACTTTCAGATTTTGTGTTGTGTGTGTGTGTGTGTGTGTGTGTGTGTGTGTGTGTGTGTGTGTGTTAAAATAAGAAAAATAGTCAAGAAATAAAACCATTGCTTTTTAAACATTCGAATGCAAAAAACAGTCTGTGAATAAAATCGCTGCATGGTCATTGCTAACCCTGCCTTGACTGCCTGCCTGCAAGTAAAACTTTTGCAATTTTTTGCTTCTCCTTTAGATGTTGTTGTTGTTGCTGTTGCTGTTGTTGTTGTTGTAGCAGAAAAAAAAATTGTAAGTAAAATTCTCTCAAATTTTTTCCCTGCCACAAAAATAAAAAAAATCAAAAGCAAAAATCTACACAGAACTTTGGTTTGTATTCATGAATTAAATAGTTTATTTACCATCAAGAATGAATTTCTAATACAATAAAAAGTCAAATTAATTCAAAACAAGAAGCAAAATGAATCAGGATTTAAGTAATTAAAATGGTAGACACACAATGAACACTGCTCCATTTCACAGCGTATTACATTTTTCTACTGACCGAATACCAAATGATACACTTTTGAGCACGAAGAATTTAACCACCATGTACACTGCAAATCATATGGATTACATGGAACTTCAAAAACCAGATAAAACATTTCATGGTATATCCCCCAATACAAGTTCAAACTGAAAGGGAACACAAAGTCAAAAGACAAACTGGCTACAGAACATTCATTTTCAGCACAAAAACTACCTCATGTCAAACTGCCAGAGCTACTTTCCACAGTATTTCAGTTAAAGTTCCCTCTGAATATGATGACACAACCACCGTTCCCGGTCAGGGTTTGGACGATGCTACAGCACAAAGCATTCAGTTGCTTTAGCCATCACAGTTAAAAAAAAAAAAAAAAAATAGAACAAAGATTATGAAAAGCTTCGTTTATCTTTCTACTGACAAAAGTCTCCCCCAAATCCTAAAATACGCCATGTACGCTCAGTGAATTTGAGAAATGCAAGACTTCTGCGAAAGCTTCACACTCGAAGCAATTGGAGGCGGACATGTTTTCCCTTTTCTTTCTTTCTTTTTTTTTGTGGTTAATACAGAATTTTGTTTTCTTCCGAAGCTTAAAACATTTCTTTATCTGTAAATTTGGGTCTTATGACATTTCTATATTTGTAAATTTGGGTCTTATGACATTTCTTTAACTGTAAATTTGGGTCTTACGACATATCTTTATCTGTAAAACTGGGTCTTATGACATTTCTTTATCTGTAAATTTGGGTCTTATGACATTTCTGTATCTGTAAAACTGGGTCTTATGACATGTCTTTGACTGTAAATTTGGGTCTTACGGCATTTCGTTATCTGTAAAACATTTTTTTATCTGTATCTTTGGGTCTTATGACATCATCTTAATCTGTAAATTTGGGTCTTATGACATTTCTTTATCTGTATATTCTGGTTAGAGTTGTGCAGCACGATGCAAATGTACAGTGAGTGAGTGGGGTAAGCATGTGTTCCTGATTTTATCCCTGAAAGCTCATCCTTACACGGTGCTCTACTAAGTACGTCACATCACAGCGCAACATGGCTGCCTCCATTCACGTTATTTTGATCAGCAACTTTCAAACCTTAAATCTTATGCACATTTCGAAAACAAACTTGGTTGGTAGCTGAACATACTGACTTCTTTATTTCCTGTAATGGTAACAGAGACCTAGTTGCTTTTTGATTTTGTGTTCCCTTTTTGAACCAAAAGTGAACAGAGCACAAATCATACAGAACTGAGAGACACGTGCATACACACAAAATATTTGGAATTTATTGTGTTTCAGTGACATGATGGCAATCTCAGACAGAATTCCGGCTACATCTAATGCTGGGTATAAGGCGACATGGTGCTTCATTCAGTATATCGTGACATTTCAGGATCATGGTGTTGAGCAGTTGTTGAGATGAATGTTATGATCTCATTTCTACTTTGGGAAGAGGGAAAGGAAAAACTGAGAGACAAAGAGAGAGACAGAGAGAGAGTGAGAGAGCGAAAGAGCACAAGAGAGGGAGTGAGAGAGCATGAGAGAGAGAGAGAGAGACATAGAGACAAAGAGAGACAGAGAGAAAGAGAGCGAAAAGGAGGGCAGGAACCTGTCTGCAGAGAAAAGCTTAGGAAAATCAATAATGATCAGGACTACTCTCAAAAAGCTTGGAAAAAGATCATCACCAGAACCATTCTCAAACAGCTTGGATCAGGGTTTTTCAAATATTCTACTTCTCAAAATTTAAAAAAAAAAAAAAAAATGGGGGGGGGGGGAAGGAATTAAAATCTGTTTTAGCTTTCCCCTAATTGTTGCTTCACATTTGATGATTTGTATATTTACCTAATTTACCCAATTAAACTACAAACACACACACATTGTTGCTCCAGATTTGATGATTTGTATATTTATCTAATTTACCCAATTAAACGACACACACACACACACACACACACACACACACACACACAAACACACAAATCAATTATTGTCCCCTCCTCTCTTCAACATGTATGACCTCCATCTTGTGCTCTTCTCAATATGAAACAATCTTCTTAAAACAAGGAAAAAAGAAGAGAGAACTAAGTATGGAGAAAGAAGAACAGTTTTGGAAATGCACACACATCCACAGTACAGCACTCTGTGCACTGGCTGAATACTGTTCTGCAGACCGTGATCCACACATCCAGGACACAGTACAATACTCTGTGCACTGGCTGAATGCTGTTCTGCAGACCGTGATCCACACATCCAGACACAGTACAGCACTCTGTGCACTGGCTGAATACTGTTCTGCAGACCGTGATCCACACATCCAGACACAGTACAGCACTCTGTGCACTGGCTGAATACTGTTCTGCAGACCGTGATCCACACATCCAGGACACAGTACAGCACTCTGTGCACTGGCTGAAAACTGTCCTGCAGACCGTGATCCACACATCCAGGACACAGTACAGCACTCTGTGCACTGGCTGAAAACTGTTCTGCAGACCGTGATCCACACATCCAGACACAGTACAGCACTCTGTGCACTGGCTGAATACTGTTCTGCAGACTGTGATCGACACATCCAGACACAGCACAGCACTCTGTGCACTGGCTGAATACTGTTCTGCAGACTGTGATCGACACATCCAGACACAGTACAGCACTCTGTGCACTGGCTGAATACTGTTCTGCAGACCGTGATAGTGAGTGTAGCAACAATGGATGATGGCCTATGTGCTTTCTTCAGTGGGGAAATTGACCCTATGTATCATCATTTGTGCTATCATTTGATTTACACAGAAAAGAAACCTGAGCTCTCAATGCCTAAAACTCACAAAGTGTATCATTTTAACACTCAATGCCTAAATCACAAAGTGTATCATTTTAACACTCAAAGTGTAATGTTCCCAATCAAAGTGTAGCCCTTTATATGCAACGTTACGATTCAGACTCCACAGCACTTTCAGAAGCACTTCGTTTCCTGCACAGCATGAGGGCAGACTTTAAAGACAAATGATTCGCTTGAAATCACATGGTTTTGACTTGAATTGACTGCATACAAATTAAAATGGTCAGCAACAAAACAAATCAGTACATCGGCAAAACCATAATGGTCTTAACCGATTTTTCTTCTGCTTTTTCTTCCTCTCCTTTGGGAACTTGGCCATTTGGACACAATAAATCTGCAGTCTAAAGACTATGCTAACTTGGTTCCATTTAACCCTTACACCACCAAAGTCGCCTTTTGGCGACGACAGGGCTGAGCGCCAACGTCGCCATTTGGCAACAAAGTAGGTTGACCTAACTCCCGATACTCTCACGATCCAAGTTCATGAGATAAAAAGCCAGCAATAAACGTCATAGTTGGGGGATGGTCTGGCCCGTGCTCACAGCCATTCGCTTTGTCCCAACACTATTCAGTTCAGTGTTTTATCAACTTTATTCCGATTGTTTTTCCATTCACTATGATGTCACCACCAAGCACTTTACGTACTCAACCTTGCCGTACATTTACCACAGATCAAGTGCTGGGAATATTGAACAGACTGTCAGTTGTTCCCAATACAGATGAAGAAGACCCAGTTAGTCATGAGTAAACAACAATAGTGAGGGCTTGACCGAATTATTGCAATGTGAGGTGTTGGACCGTGGCCAAATGGTTGGGAGAGGCGTGCTGACAAGAGATAAGACTAGACGCCCACTTACTACCCTACCGCGTGTGCCCCAGTGTTTTTGCGTTGAGCCAGCCAGCACTGACTGACTGTTCACTAACTCTATGTGAGGGAGCAAACTAAGACCTTAGGCAATGAACTTCACACACACGCTGTGGGCCAACCCTTGCTGGTCGAGGTTGAAGGGTGCATGGCCGACTGACACGTGAGAGGCGAGCAGCAGAGACATGTTTGAGTGAGTTTTATGATCAGCTGAATGGCTCTCAAGGGTTCAGAGACCAACAGGCACATGAATGACTTTGTGTTCATAAAAAATATTACTGTTGAGAGTGAAAGGGACGTGTGTGTGTGTGTGTGTGTGTGTGTGTGTGTGTGTGTGTGTGTGTTCCCTTTTTCTTTCTTACATGTGTACCAGTTAGGCATAAGAATTGTGTGTGTGTGTGTGTGTGTGTGTGTGTGTGTGTGTGTTGTGTGTGTTGCCCTGCTATTGGAGTAGTTGTATTTGTGGCTGTTTCTTCCACTTTTCTGTTGGAAATACCATACTTTCTGATCTTCAATTGTGAGTGGAGTATTTTTCCTCCCTTGTTGAGAGTTTGTTGGCATTCTTTCTTCATCTTTTATGTTTAGAAGAAACATAACATTCTTTTTATTATTTTGCACTTTTTTTGCACTTGAAATTACTAAAAATTTGAAACTGTTGTTGACGTACCATTACTAACATGTTATGATATAATAAAAGTACAGTCTATCTCCTCCATTTTACAAAAAATAGCATGAGAATTGGTTGTTTAGTTCCAGAGATATCCGCGTTTCACATATGCTGGTATAAAATAAGAGCTCTTTTTGAAAAATGGTTGGCGATAGGGATTTATGCAAAACAGAATGTCTGGCGGTGGAAGGGTTAAACTGCCCAAAGTCCATGAAGAAATTTTTTTCCCTGCTTTTTCTTTGTTTTGTTTTTTTTTTTTTGGGGGGGGGGGGGGTAGCATTTCGTTGCAGTCTAGTACAAATAACAACAAAATTGAACTATGCTACGCCAAAAGAGTTACACTTGACAGTTCTTGAGAAACAGACCCAAGGTTGTGAAAACACAGACCCAGTAGCATTCCCATCGCTCATCAGTAGCATTCCCATCACTCATCAGTGGCACTCCCATCACTTTGTTTCATAACTCTGCATGGATTGTTAACGAGTAGAACAAAATGCTGCAACCAAGAATGAATGGAAACAAATGAGCAGTTGAGATTTCGTGTCATTTTATATGCTGACACATTTAACAACAAAACAGGCATAAAAAGAAACATAAGCTTGCCAGAAAGTCACTGTATTATTTCTATTGATGTGCACTTTGGAAAGCTGTGGCCCTCTAAACACTGAACAGCATATATCACGTCATCATGCTCAACTTGCTTCCAGGAAAACTGAAACTGCAGTGAATTCTGGGAGGTAATTTTCCATTTGGATTTGTCACACAGCCTTATCATAGGTTCGCCACGACATCGCAGCATCGCATCTACAATTTGGTTGTGTGGTCCACATTAGACACTGATCTGAGAGAAGAAATGATCAGTATGTGAAAGGGATCCAAAGCATGAAGAAGCATGTAGAAAGCATCTCAAGGGACAAAGTACCTCCTTTGCAACCCGTTGGAAAGTTCAGTACCGAGAGGAAGCAAGCTTTTCAGGGGAGATAATTCATTTTCTTAAAAATAGTTAATAATAATCATACATATGATTTCATACAAAATGTTGAATTAGATTATGATTCCCTTACACAAGTAACAAATAAGTAAAAATGAACACCTTATATAAACTGCAGAAGCAAAACTTACATTCTGTGAGCATACTAAGAAGTAAAAAATACACAGTTGTACTTGTATACTACACTACATTCCAATATAATTTACTCTTGTAACGCAACTATAAGCTTGCTGTGACTGGGTAAATACCTCTTTATCATCGGGTGAAAATGGTTCATAACTGGGATTCCTGATCTGCTATTGCCATGGCCTTGTCAACAATTTCCATGTTTGATAAATAATGCATCATCATGAATGTGGGTTAAACAAAGAATGGCCTTGTATAGAAACGTCAGATGTCCGTTTAGATGATTTTCTAATGATTTACACAATAATTTCAAAAATATAAGAAGTGAAATATTAAAAAGTTTTCCCATTCTGATAAATTGAAAAAAAAATTCATGAGCATAAAATTCATGCAACTTTTGATTAAGTTATTTACAGTATGTTCTGTTTCTACATGTATATATAAACTGAACCAACTAAAAATTTTGAAATGACATATCATACAAACAGTATTCAGAAATCAGGCTTGCCAAATTCTGAAAAAAGGTATCAAAGTCAGACTTATCAGACATTATTTTTCAAAGAAAACGAACAGGATTTGATTGATTCCATGCTGTTTTCTCCAGCCTTTTTTTCTTAACTGATGCGCATCAAATGCTGTTCATAAATTATGATCCATTTCTTGCATGGCGTTTTCAAATGTGCTTTGAAAAATGGCTTGGGGGAAAAAATTGTCCTTTTCAAGAAAGAAACTTCAAAACATAACTTCACATTCAGGCACATAGATACACACAACTAATGTGAGAAGTGGGTGAGGATTGTACGCATGGCTAACATCATGACTACGTTGAAGACCAAGGTATTTACCACCCACCTGCTCCCCCTCCCCGCCCTACCCAAGGTAAGTCTTCTTGGAGCTGTATCTATTCTTGTTCACAGCCTAAATCCCCCCTCTTCCCCCCCCCCTTCCCCCACCCTCAACTCCACCCTTGATATCTGAACATGCCAGCCAGCCATATTTTTCACTCATGCCAAACCTGAGGAGAAAATTACAACTTTATGTACCATACATGTACTGGAAATAAATAACACTTTCATGTGGAGGTAGACCAGAAAACAAGTAACCAACTGCAGACAAAATGAGACCGGCGCTTTTAAGCATATACATCGGTTATTACTGTTTCATCTGGTTGTACAGAAAAGCATCATTCAATGTGTTCATCATACGTTTTTACAAACATCAGAAGGGAAGGAAGAGAAAAAAACATGACGTCACACACATTCACATTCATTTCTTTCCCTTCCATTTACCTATTAGTGTTTTAGAGTTTGCGTAACCTTAAATAACAGAGCTTAAAACAGAAACAGTACTCGCAAAAACGCACTGATGTTTGTACTTGTTCTTTTAAAAATTGTTTTCCTCAGTCATTATTCAATTTGTGATTGTCCCACAAAAACCTCTTGGGTTGGTAAGCACTCCAACAGATCTCTAGATGCAGAAGTGACGGTGCGCATCTCAAAGGCCAGCTTGTCTTTGGCAGACTCTAAAATAGTCTGTGACAAGACCATGGCACTGGTCGGCTTCAGGTGTCCTGTCATCACAAAGCACTGTGTTCCTGTGCAACAACTCATGCCACACTTGCTTCAGTTTCACTTTGCCTGTGTCCATTCCTGCAGCCACGCATGTTCATTTTCCCAGTGCATCTTGCTGAGCCTCCAGCCCGAAGACTAAATTTGACATAGGACCACCTTTCATACCAAAAGGGCTACCGGGGAAAAAACCCAACAAAACAATGTTGAGCTACCTCAGCTTCCAGGTTTGGAGCCGGATTGGGTCTATGGTCTGGCTGGAGCCAGACTGGGTCTATAGTCTGGCTGGAGCCGGATTGGGTCTATGGTCTGGCTGGAGCCAGGACTGGGTCTATGGTCTGGCTGGAGCCAGATTGGGTCTATGGTCTGGCTGGAGCCGGATTGGGTCTATGGTCTGGCTGAAGCTGGACTGGGTCTATGGTCTGGCTGGAGCCGGACTGGGTCTATGGTCTAGCTGGAGCCGGATTGGGTCTATGGTCTGGCTGGCGCTGTTCAAAATGCCAGCCTCCAAAGAAACTGAAGTTCAAACCACCTCCCTCCTCAACGACATCCCCCTAACCCTCATGTCCCATCCTCCCGCCTTCCCTTTCTCTCCCTTTCCCGACACACACTTGGCTAATGGGATACCAACAAACTGAACCGTTTTCTATACGATACTAACACAAAGTCAAAGAACACCCTCCCCCTCCCTCCCTTCCCCCCCTCCTCCTCTCTGTCTGTGGTCATCAGGTACTGCTAGCACAGCCTCTGCAACAACCACACACACTTATAGCTCACAGCCAGCTTCGTGCTGACGTCCTCCTATGTACACTGTTTGTTACACCATTTGTTACACCATTTGTTCAGCTACAACCAACACACACTGAAGAAGCCTGAAGTTTCTACCACTCTCATACACATTTGCCAATAATAAAAAAAAAATTCATTGAAAAAAATCATTGAAAAACAAACCAAAAAAAGCAGATGAAAATAATTCAAACAAGCTCACATTATATCTAAAATAACTCAGCAAACGAAAATTGGTGCTATATGTCAAGAGAGAAAAAAAAATGTACTCCCATCTTCATATAAATACATGGCAATTTCCTTCATATGAACATATCATAACAAAATTAATGACTAGGGACATTTAAAAAAAAGACAACAACAAATAACAAACTTTCTTTTCGGCAAGCAAGCAATCTGTGTGACCCTCCTGAAAAAAACATTTTAAAAAAAAGGTAAATTGATGTAATATAGTTATTCTATTCATCAGACAAAAAAAAAGCTAAAGCATACATACAGCTTTCAACTACCTACCCACCACCCATCCACAACATGGCACAAGCAGTGTAGTACAAGGACAACACTTCAAAGCATGCGATAAAATATTACCCAGCACAAAAAAATGGGGGATATAATCCTTTTTCAAAAAAATACAATCATACAAGCGACTGTGACTTCACTCTGACTGACTGTCAAGATGGAGTATTCTGTAGATGGCAAAAACATGCCAACAAACATTATGTCATTTAAACAAAACAAAAATAAAAGGTGAGACCTGACTATGCCAATAAAAGCGGCTCAAAACACATACCGTTCTTTTTCATGCATACATGTGCACAGTTAGGAATAGCTTAATATCACAACTTACTTCTCTCTTAATGTAATGCCATAAACTCATTTTCTTATCAACTGAACAGCTGGTCATCATCGAACAATACACTCATACCTTCCTAACAAAGAAGGCAAACAGGAGAATGCCCCTTCATATTGCCAGTTTCATCTCAGGAAATCTAACCAAATTCACAAGCAAGTTTGATGTTGAATTATGGCAAACTCCAATACAAAACAGTCAAACAATGTGTCAGTCGAAATCCTAGTCATGAGTGAAAGTCAGGCAAATTATATAAAACATGCACACACACACAACACACACACACACACACACACCACACACCACAAACATTCCCTTGACTTGAAATGACCTTTCTCTTTCCAAAGCTATCAATTCACATTAAACCATTTGAACAGGATACATTCACTGGCGGGACCACAAGCAGGTTATGGCTCAATTTGTAGGACAGCTCCACGAGAAAATGATGACACATTTCATAATATCTGACCCTACATTATCAAGAAAATACTTGTACCCCCCCCCCCCCAAAAAATCTTAAATCAGAAAGGAGGAAAGAGAACAAAGGGATTATGACAATACAGCGATTTTATAATGAAATAAGAGAACACTCTGTAACATCCAACAGTGGTGTCAACAATTTCAATCTTTTAAGCTGTTATAAGCCTTTCCACCTTTCAACTGGCAATACAGTAAAGGCAGCAGTGGAAGTGTGGTCTGATACTTCCTCCATTACTTTCATTCTCAAGGCTCCTACTGAGGAAAGCCAAACCCCTGAAATGTTATGGGAAGGGGAAGCAGTTAGACCCTGCCTCACTGAGTTGTGTATGGTGACCACGTTTGGCCCATTTGTTTGTACTGCTGTTCTCAGTCTCCTTCACTTCCACAGTGTCTTACCATCGCTTGATGTCAGAGCGTCACAACTGTTTGCCTTCAGCATGGCTGCAGCTGTTCTCTTGAAGAACACTTGATGTTGTGACTTTAGTGACAGTCCTCTGCCGGCAGACTGAACTACCCAGCACAATTCTGAGAACGAACACTTTTTCTTTTCTCCCGATTCTTTTTTTTCACCTGGAAAAAAATTTTCCTGCCTAATTTCCAGTTTCAGTTTTAACTAAAATCTGCAATTCACCAGTGGACGCCCTGTATTCTGTTGGCTTAAAGTCTCACTACAGAATCAAAGAGCGTCTCCCAATCAATTCTTTGATATCTATCAATAAAGACCACTTAAAAATATTATAGTCCAATGCATCGATATCATGACGTCAAACTCCCCTTTTCTCCTAGCTGTGGCTCTCTGGAAGATTGTGTTGGAAAGTTGAACGGATGTGGACACAGCAAGGCCGGCAAGGACAGGCACACAGATGTGCTGTTCTACACTGCAGAGCATGAGCCAACAGCACCATCACATTCTTCTCTTTTGCACTCTACATTCCAGCTCCAAGGTTTCATTTCAATGAGGTCAAACTATTTTCTCGTTTGAATTTCCAATTTGAATACTTCACCCTGCCATTCACCCAAAGACCAAATGTTGCACCCAGATCAAAGAGATAAGTGACTGTCTATTTGTCCTTCGTTTTCATCATCTTGAATGTTATCTGTCTTGCCTGAAGATGACCCACAAGGTCAAAACGCATTGTGTTTGTTTTGTAACTTGTTTGTTCCCACATTTGGCTGTACAGTCATTCTGTTTCCGCTCTTGTATAATTCTACACAGTTTGACTCTTCAACATTTTTAGTATAACCCACATTTGTCCACTTTTTTAACAAACAGTCCTGAAATGGGATTTTCCACCCCATCCACAATTTCTTTCTCTTGATGAAGAAGAAAATAAAACCCAGCCTATTATGTTCAAAGGACAAAAATGTTTACACAAAAGTGAATACTAATCACACCCCCAGCACAATCAATCAGAGAAAGAGAATTGCTCAGCATATCTATCGAGTCTACGCAGACAGCACAACTGATCCATCACTTTACTAGCCTGGAGAAAAAAAAAAAACAAGACATAACAATGAGGCACCACACACTAAAAACACTCACTTTGTAAAGGTTGAGCATGTGCCATTTTTGGCACTTACACAGACGCAGCCATAATTCTACAGGAAGAAAAACTAACATTCCCAAGACACAAATGCAACAAATGAATCCCGTTTCAACAGGATGAACTCTTAACTGCACTCGCTCATAAATTTCTCAAGCTTGTTTTAGATAAGTGAAGGGAATACAGTAGAAACAAAAATCAAATTTGGAATAGGAATCAAACAAACAAACAAGAATTTCATTTCTCATTAGAACTACTGCTGATCCTGTCAATAACAAATTCTATCTATGTTCATATAGTCCACACATTCAGTTTACATCAAAAAATACTTTTCATTTCTGGTAACAATCAAAATTATCAACATCTTATCAACTAACACAATCAGAGCATGCTACCAGAGTCATAACACCAGTAAACTGTACAAAATCAAATCTACCACTATTCAAACACAATCACTAAGCCTATAAATTATGACTTTGACTGTAGTTCTGCACCTCCCCTCCAATCACTCTCCACACTTCACCTGAAATCTCAGCATCTCCAACAGTACCAAAACATGAAAAGATCCCAAAAGATGTACTTACAAATCACATGCACACAAAAAAACAAACAAACAAAAAAACCAACAAGAAAGCTGCCTGAGATACTGTGAAGACATGGTCACGTCCCCCAATCTGACAAGTGTCAGAGCTGCAGACGTGATGATTCAACAGCCAAACAAAACGTCTCAGGACTCGTCAAACATTCACCGCACAAGGCTTGTTCATCACAATCACTGAAAACAGGAGGAAAACCATTCACACAAAACAATGGTTATCTATCACCCAGTATATAATCCAGTGAATGAACAATCCGAGTTGACACTCCCCTCTTCTAGACAGAAAGAAACACCAACCAATCATCAAACACATCAAGCGCAGATTCACTCCAGACCTTCCTTGAGCAAGGTGCTCAAGAAGATGCAGAGAACATAGGACCAGCTGTCACCTTGTTATTCTGCCAGTTTTCTGCAGTTTTCTTTTCTTTCTTTCTTTCTTTTTTCTTTTGCAGGTTAGTTCCAAAGTAAGGTGACTGCAGGCAGAAATTGAAAGAAATTTAAAAAAGAATTATTAGTAAATCCACCAAACAACAGGGACAAACAAACTACAAGACAAAACACGGCATGTTTTGACCTCTTTGGTCTTCTTCAGGCAGGCTAAACATCATTAAGGACCATGAAAACAAAGAACGAACAATCACGTATCTTCTCAAATTCGTTCTTTGTTTTCACTGTCCTGAATGTTGTTTATCTTGCCCTGAAGAAGACCCAAAGGTCGAAATGTGTCGTATTCTGTCTTGTAATTCTTGTCCCTGTTGTTTGGCGGACTTACTAATCATTCTTTAAGAAAAATTTTTGCAAGGTTTTTCCACCCTGAATTTTCACTGTTGAGCTTTTGTTTGCTTGCCCTTCACGTTGAGTGGATAAGAGGAGAGTAACAACACTTAACATGAGAGTGTTGAAAAAAAAACAGAGGTGTTAGCTATGCTTCGGGTGGTCAGCAGTTGAAGGTTAGACTGCTCAACTTGGGTGGACATTTAACTTTTTCCATAACCTCAGTTTGGCAGATACTTTGCTTTCTCACACCTAACGTCAGATGTTTGATCTCATCTTTAACTTCAAAGCAGAAGACACCCGGCATTTCTTGCAATTACCTTGTGACATTTGATCTTTTCTGTGGTTTCAGAATAGCAGATACTGCACAGCTAACCTCTCTTTTCAATTTCAAAATGGCAGATACTTACACATTATTCACAGCTAGATGTGACATTTGAGCTTTTCTTTAATTTCAATACGGCAGATATCCCCCCCATTTCTCATCACTAATTTGCTCAGGGCTGTTACTTAAATCTCTTCCACTCTGATTCCCTGAATCAAGCTGTGACAGTAAAATGTACCCTGCCCTTGGGAACAGTGTGTTCAGCGTGATTCATCCCCCAGAATTCACCACCTTCATCATGTTGATTGTACTGGATATGAAGCTCATGGCAAATGAATGTTCATTCTCTCCAAGCACCTGCTCCTCTTACAGCCTGACTGAGGTGATTTTCTTCAGTTCTGAATCACTGTTTGGTAAGTGTCCGAGGGGACTGGGCACTGTTCTAGTACTACAGTGTCCTAAGACTTGTAGCACAGAGATTGTAAATATAACACCATAAACAGACTCTCACATCACTGTCTGTCTCCATCTGACATACAAAGACCATGCTTTGACATTCGTATTGGTAAATGCATGTGTTATACTGTCACTGGCTATGTTTAACTCTTTGATATAGGTCTGATAGGTAGACTGCATTTCACCAAGCGCTTCACATCATCAAGTACCCTAGTAGCGCTGAATAAACCTAAGAGTTTTCAGTGCTACTGGCTGAATTAACATTGAGCAGTGCATTTTTGAAGCAGGGTCATGTCAAACAACTCTTATTGGTAGTATGTATAACTGAACTGATCATATAAAGTCATATATCACTGGAAAGCTCAGACAATGAGCTTTTGCATAAATGAAATTTCATCGTAATTTATGATAACTGTACTGGCAAAAAAAAATTATAATTAACAACCTGGCGTGACAAAATAAAAGAATATGAGCAATTTGCTCACTGTTTTGGAATCTTTGATGTTGAATGGAATATGAATGGTATGAAAAAGGTATCGGCAAGACAGTCCAAAGATATCTGGATACTGGCATCAACAGAACTGTCCAATAATGGCACAGGTAACTGGTATAATTACAGGTAAGTCGGTTTTTGAGGAAAAAAAATTACAGGTAAGACAGTTTTTGAGGAAAAAAAAAAGTATCATCTTTTACTTTCCAGTGATTTGTTTCAACAGCCATTGTTTCAAAGTCACTTTCAGTCAAAAAAAAAAAACCTGAAAAAGTCCGAAAGATCGGCACTCTCGGGTAAAGGAGTAGCACAACCAGCAGCACCTACAAAGGTAAGGTTGGTCGAATCGTGATCGCCTTCCACCCAATTCTCCATTGAGAATGGCACAGTTCTTACCTCATCATCACTGTCATTGTTTAAATTCTCTATATCAAAACCTTCAAATTCCTCCCTACTGTCACTATCTTCAAAAGTTTCTTGAAAGCGTCTTCAAACTCCGGCAGAAAGTTTGCCGCCATCTTGCCGAGCAGGGGGTAGACAACCGACACGACTGGTCAAAAAAAAAAAAAAAAAAAATTACCCTCTTAACCAATCAAAATTCTCTGTGTTCACATGTGTGGAGGGAATTTTCAACCCTTTCCAGTGAAACTGATTTCACAAGATGTCCGTTTCTCGATCGTTTGAAGTCATAATAACCCATGACTTGGGTCACCTACGTCATCCCGGAGTGCTCCAGGTTTCGCCATTCAGTCTAGGGGAGGTAATACCGGAACGGTCCAGGAATAGCGCTACCAGGGTTAAAACAAAAAGAAACGTTTCCTATCCAGTTTTGTCAGAATCAAAAGATTGGATGTTTACATGATGTCTGGTTTATGTGTATGTTCTTTTTAGACTCTCTACCCCCAAGTCTGATAACTAAAGGGGCAGCCGAGGCTAAAATGCTTGTGATTCTGCAAAGGTAAACCAGACCTGGAAATAAAGCATTCATAAAATCAGCTATCTGAATCAGAAAACTGAATATTACCTGCTCAACACTGTGGTTGGAGCTTTATGAATGCCATCCCCACCCTCCCTACCCACCCCTCTCCCTATCTTTGCCTATCCCGGCAATCCCTGCTCCTACACAGTAAATCAGAAACGGCAAGCACATTTCTCTCCATCCCCCAGCCTCTTTTTTTCTCAGGGGGAAAAAGAAAACAACAACAACAACAATGTTCACATATTACCCAAAATCATTACCTGCACTGCTTGCATAAATTCCCCAGGTTTCAATCGCAAAAATAAGTTTACAAGTGAGCAAAAATCAAAAACCAAAAAGAAAGAAAAAAAAAATCTGTTTGACATTCACACAGGTTACAGCCTCTGTGACCTTGACCTTCAAGTGTGGATTGCCTGGGAAGTTGTGATTCTGAGCATCCATGGTCTGGTGTTTACACGTCCAGTTTGATAAAATCACTACATAGCAGAGATTCTGTATGCAAATACATCATAAGTGCATCATTTACATCATCATAATCTCAAAACAAATCACATGTGACTGATCCTCGCGAAAATAGATTTTTGAAATTCTTTGACCGTTGGTCCAGTTTTACAGGATTACAATTCAAAACCCATGAAAGGGCATGCCCAGAGACACACACATCCGCCTAGCACTCAAAGAGAAAAAAAACACAATAAGGTGATTTACAATGTGCAAACCGTTTCAAACTTAGTATATCTCCAAATGAAAAAAAGTAACAATCAACAAACAGGTGTTTTAAAACATGTGCAACATCTGTCACTCCCAGACCTCTTGATGCAGAGACGTAGCGGGGGGAGGGGGTCAGGGGTCAGGGGTGGGTAGGTGGGTGTGGGCTGGAGGTCTCTGTGTCATCCCAGGAGACCCAGGAGGCCTGGCATCAGGGCACTAGAAGAGGATGGCTTTGTCGGCGGTCTTCTCTATCACGTACTGTGTAAAGCGCCGCAGGAACTTGGGGTACTCCCGCTTGTACACTGACCTCAACACCGAGGCCGGCGCCCATCCCCCTGGGTTGACTACAAGTAACACACACACACACACACACACACACACACACACACACACACACACACACACATGACCTTATATTCCACACTAAAATCTGTAACAAGCCAGTTACCAACAAATGCAAGAGGATGTGCCTGCCATTTGGACCTCACTGCCTCCCACTCCACGAAATCTGTCCACCCTACCTGCTTCCAAAACTCAAATGACCACTTTTTTTAACAGCTGTGCTGTTCACATCATATTGTTTCCCTGATTCCTATACTCAACATGTTGTACCGTAAGTTAGCTGTTACCAATGAGAGAAAGAATGGTGTATGAGAGCTTAAGGAGTAGTTATACTACTAGCCTTGCACTCTCGAAATGCTATTTACAATGAACATCATTACTCAATCTCACATGCAGACTGCGACGCACAGGCCCAAGGTGTGGGACTGGGAAAGCCAAGGTCAGCAGGTCCTGCCTGCATTTAAATTGCGTCCCTTTGCTCAGCAGCTGTGTGTGATTAGAGCAAATTAGCAATGTGTTCTTTTAATCCTGATTTCTGGCTGTCATCAACTTTCATTTTGAGCTCCTCTTTTTTCCTCCTTTTACCTTCCACTTGTTACATCATTCCATGTTTTTTGTTTTGTTTCGGCTGGTTTTTTTTTGTTTCTTTGTTGTTTTTTCTGTTATCCCATCTTTTGTGTTGCTACCAGTTACACTGCATCCACGCTGCTCATTTTGATTCCCGTCCACAGCCTGGTCCATCCCATCACAGCCCTGGCATCAGCAATCCACAGGGAGCAGCCCATGCCAAGTCATCATGAGGAAACCCACCGGAGGAGACACTGCACTGCTGCTGAGTCACTTCTGTGGTGTTCACTGGTGCCTGTTCCAATCCAACATATGAAGGAAACCACTAACTAAGCCCACCTACTAATGACAATAGTTGCTTAATCACAGAGCCAGCATGAGTGAGCTATCTCTCTGGAGAGCACCAGTATGACAAAATGAAAGCAACCCCACAGACGTGGAGAGGCAATTGACACTGAGGTCACAACAAGAGCAGGCCATGAAGAGCCACAATTTGAGACATCTCTTTTAACTCTGGTCAATGAGGATCAGGATGATGAAGAGGATGCTACAAATTTCCATTCTGGTCTGAGACTGCATCACAGGGCTGTACTCTATGCTTCGCTTCATAATATATCCTGGCGTTAACCAGGCCTGAGAGATACTAACACTTTCAGTATTGGTCAGGAAATTTGAGCAACAGAGACATCCATTAAGTGGATGAGACTTGACTGTGTGGTCCAAGTCTTCCGAACTAAGTCTATAGCAAACTCAGCTCTTGGTAGGAGCTAGCCAGGGCCAAAAGATCCCACAAATAAATGGCTCCGATGGGAATCAAACCAAGCCCTCCAAACTGGGGTGGTGTGTGTGTCCACAACGCTAACCACTTTGCCTGGCGGCTGGTTTCATTCAATGTTTTATTGTCTGAGAATTTAAATGATTCTACTGTTGACAGCTGGAAATTCTAATGTGGGGAGACAGAGAGAGAGAGTGACAGAGAGAGACAGAAACAGAGAGACAGAGAGAGAGAGAGAGAGAGTGGGCAAGAGACAGCAAGAGAGAGAAAGAAGGAGAGAGAGAGAGAGCGAGACAGAGAGAGAGACAGAGAGAGCAAGAGAGAGAGAGGATATGAAATGCATTTCTCATCCATATAGACAACGACTGGAGAAGGACCAGAATGAACGACTTGGGAATAACGCCACTCACAGGCATGGAAGACGAGACAGTGATGGAGGGGTAGGGGGAAAGAAGGGGAGGCATGGGGAGGGGAGCGGAAAAAAAAAGGCTACATCAACTAGGGAGGCTGCTATTACCTGCTCAGAATGACATTCAAAGTAGAAGGAACTACGATAAAAGTCTGACAGAACGTACCATCAGCAGTGTAGGTGATTTTGCACGTGATGTTGTCGCGGGTGATGTCTCCACCGCTGGCTGGGGGCTCGATGATGGTCTGGCAGATCATGGCCACGTTCATGGTGATGCGGACATACTTGCAAGGCTGTGGACAATGCACAGTGCCAGAGTTACTGCCAGACAGCTCTGCAAGACTTCACGCTACCACACTGAAACCTCCAGCCAGCATTTCAAACAGAAAACAACAATTAACCTGGTGCTCTTCAATGGGAAGGAGTTTTGGTTAAGGGGTATGTTTAAAGTGTGGATAAAGACAAAATGTATTCCCGAAAAATAAGTCTTCTGAGAGAAATATCTTTATTCAAAAGATAAAAAGATGGAGTAGATTCAGAGTAACGCACACAATATAAGACCAAAGCACATCAGAAAAACATCTATCAAAATTAGTCCCTTACACTTGAATACGAGGATGATCGCAGGATAAAACATTATCACTCCCATTACATACAGGGCAAACAGGACGATCACGGGATAAACACAACCATGTTGATCACTTACAGGACAGAACAGACACAGCCATCCCCCACCATTACACCAGAGATAATTAGGATGATCACAAAATAAACTCCACCACACCTTACTTTAACTTCAACTCAAGGACAATTGGAACGATCACAAGATAAAACACAGCGCCATACTTTTACTCCACCATCATAATGATCACAGGATAAACACCACCATCCCCTAACCTTCCTCTACGGACAGTTGGGATGATAACTTGAAGGACGGCCAGGATGACCACAGGATAAACCCAATCATCCCCACCCCTTACTTGTAGGACAGTTGGGATGATCGCAGGATTAACACACCCATCCTCTCTCCTTATTCATACAGGACAACTGGCATGATCTTGATATAAAGACACCCACTCCAAGTTGACTGGGATGATCCCAAAATAAACACCACTTGTTTCCCTTGTCTCACAGGACAACAGGGATGATCGCAACACAAACACGGACAGCACGACTGGGATGATTACAAAAATACATACCCCCACCCCCTCCCCTAACTCTCACTGAACCAATGGGATAATCACAGAAAAAAATCACCCCACCCCCTTATCTTACTCTTACAGCACGACTGGGATGATTACAAAAATACATACCCCCACCCCCTCCCCTAACTCTCACTGAACCAATGGGATAATCACAGAAAAAAATCACCCCACCCCCTTACCTTACTCTTACAGCACGACTGGGATGATTACAAAAATACATACCCCCACCCCCTCCCCTAACTCTCACTGAACCAATGGGATAATCACAGAAGAAACAACACCGTCCCCTCCCCTTGCTCTCATAGGACAACTGACATGACCACAGGATCAACATGGGCATGGCCATTACCACCCCTTAGTCTGAAGACAGTTGGGATGAATGCAGGATAAACACACCCACCCCCTCCCCTTATTCCCAACTCTGCTGGGATTATTGCAGAGTAAATACAACCACCACCACTACCCCTCCCCCCTTCCTACTCACAGGACAATTATGATGATCTCAGAATAAAGACAACCATCTCTTCCCCTTGCTCTCAAGTATAAGACAACTGGGATGATCACAGGGTAAACATAACCCTCTGCTCCCCTTGCTCTCACAGGGAACACAAAATAAACATAACCATCCCCTCTCCTGACTCTCAAAGGACAGTTTTTATGATTATAAAATAAACGCAATCATCCCCCTTCCCTCCTCCCCCTTACTCACCGGACAATTGGAATGGTCATAAGAGACACAACTAAACCCAAATCCCCCTTATTCACAGGACAATTGGAATGGTCATAAGAAACACAACTAAACCCAAATCCCCCTTATTCACAGGACAATTGGAATGGTCATAAGAGACACAACAAAACCCAAATCCCCCTTATTCACAGGACAATTGGAATGGTCATAAGAGACACAACTAAACCCAAATCCCCCTTATTCACAGGACAATTGGAATGGTCATAAGAGACACAACTAAACCCAAATCCCCCTTATTCACAGGACAATTGGAATGGTCATAAGAGACACAACTAAACCCAAATCCCCTTATTCACAGGACAATTGGATTCACAGGACAATTGGAATGGTCATAAGAGCAGTTGACCATAATCCCCCCCCCCCCCCCCCTTACTCACAGGACAACTGGGATGGTGACAAGACTTGACTACAATCCCCCTCACCCTACTCAAGGGACAATTGGGATGGTCACAGGAGTAGTTGACCACAATCCTCCTCCCTCCCTCCCCCCCCCCCCCCCCCTTACTCACGGGACAATTAGGATGGTCACAGGAGTGGCTGACCACAATTCCCCACTACTCACAGGACAATTAGGATGGTCACAGGAGTGGTTGACCACAATCCTCCTCCCCCCCCCCCTACTCACAGGACAATTAGGATGGTCACAGGAGTGGTTGACCACAATCCTCCCCCCCCTCCCCCCCCCCCCTTACTCACAGGACAATTAGGATGGTCACAGGCGTGGTTGACCACAATCCCCCCCCCCCCCTTACTCACAGGACAACTAGGATGGTCACAGGAGTGGTTGACCACTATCCCCCCCCCCCCCCCCCCCTTACTCACAGGACAATTAGGATGGTCACAGGAGTGGTTGACCACAATCCCCCCCCCCCCCCCCCTTACTCACAGGACAACTAGGATGGTCACAGGAGTGGTTGACCACTATCCCCCCCCCCCCCCCCCTTTACTCACAGGACAACTAGGATGGTCACAGGAGTGGTTGACCACTATCCCCCCCCCCCCCCCCCCCTTACTCACAGGACAACTAGGATGGTCACAGGAGTGGTTGACCACTATCCCCTCCCCCTTACTCACAGGACAATTAGGATGGTCACAGGAGTGGTTGACCACAATCCCCCCCCCCCCCCCTTACTCACAGGACAATTAGGATGGTCACAGGAGTGGTTGACCACTATCCCCTCCCCCTTACTCACAGGACAATTAGGATGGTCACAGGAGTGGTGACCACAACCCCCCCCCCCCCCCCCCCCCCTTACTCACAGAACAATTAGGATGGTCACAGGAGTGGTTGACCACTATCCCCTCCCCCTTACTCACAGGACAATTAGGATGGTCACAGGAGTAGTTGACCACGATCCACTTGTCGGGGCCCTCGTCGTGGTCGGCGGTGATGTGACGGATGTGGGACCAGAAGCAGGCGTCACGCTGGGAGGCGGGCCACACCCGCTTGATGACGTTGTTGTTGATGAAGGTGTCATCCGACAGCCACTCCACCACCTGTGTGCTTTCCAACGTGGCTGCCAATGACAGAAACGTCGTGTGTGAACCACCGCCCTCTGCCCCCTCCCCACCCCTCCCCACTTCGAAAAGGACTGACGACAGGAATGCAAAATAAATAGCAATCCCAAAATTACAATCCACATGACAGATGACAGGAATGCAAAATGAACAGCAATCCCTAATCACAACCACTACAGAATGAAGGATGACAGGAATGCAAAATGAACAGCAATCCCTAATCACAACCACTACAGAATGAAGGATGACAGGAATGCAAAATGAACAGCAATCCCTAATCACAACCACTACAGAATGAAGGATGACTGGAATGCAAAATGAACAGCAATCCCTAATCACAACCACTACAGAATGAAGGATGACAGGAATGCAAAATGAACAGCAATCCCTAATCACAACCACTACAGAATGAAGGATGACAGGAATGCAAAATGAACAGCAATCCCTAATCACAACCACTACAGAATGAAGGATGACAGGAATGCAAAATGAACAGCAATCCCTAATCACAACCACTACAGAATGAAGGATGACAGGAATGCAAAATGAACAGCAATTCCTAATCACAACCACTACAGAATGAAGGATGACAGGAATGCAAAATGAACAGCAATCCCTGATCACAACCACTACAGAATGAAGGATGACAGGAATGCAAAATGAACAGCAATCCCTGATCACAACCACTACAGAATGAAGGATGACAGGAATGCAAAATAAACAGCAATCCCTAATCACAACCACTACAGAATGAAGGATGACAGAAATGCAAAATGAACAGCAATCCCTAATCACAACCACTACAGAATGAAGGATGTGATAAAAATGAAAAGAACGACTGTCCTCAGTCATAACCGTCATGAAACTAGGGATGACAGGAATGCAAACGGAAGCGAAATCCTCAATCACAACCCACACAGAACTGATGATGAAAAGTAATACACACTGAACAGGTTTCCTTAATCACTGCCAACACACCTGAAAATGATGTAAAGAAAGTCAGTAGGAATCCTCAACTCACACAGAACTGAAGACGAAAGGAAACAAAGTCAGGAAGTATCCTCAATCATAACCCGCAAGCACATGGCAGTGACGCAAAATGAGCACATACTCTTAACCATGTGCAAACCAGACAGAATTCATGAAGACAGTGATGTGAATGAAAAAATAAAGTCACAGCCATAGTCCACAGAGAACTGAAGAAAACCAATGACCAAATGGTTAGATCTCAAGTCCCTTTTTCTTTCAATGCTGGTGATCATAAAAGACAACAAAGCAGAAAAAAAGACGAACAAAAGAAGGGGGAAAAAGACAACAAAAGAAGAAAAAAGACAACAAAAAAAAAGGGCATAGCTGCCAACCTGTTGGAACAGAAATTCCTGTGAGAAGGCGGGGGTCCGGGGGCTGCCGTAGGCCCCCGGTGGGGTGCAGGGGCAATGCCCCTGCTGGGGGTCTGGGGGCAACGCCCCCAGACGCTGATGGGTACATGCACATTTGGAGGTAAAAAAATTAGCTTTTCTCAGGTCGAAAAGGGGATATTTCTTCCATCTCATCATGCTAGAATTAGACATGAACAGTACTGATAGCAAAGCATACAGATTACAAAAATTACAGTCATCACACATTGCTCAACATTAGAAAGCACTTCAAGTTACCACTTCAGTCCAACAAGTAAACTGTGGCTTGACAGGTTACGCAGAGAAGAAAAGTCTCCAGACTAATGTCCATTTGTGTTGCTCTTTGCTCCTAGATTATCTAGCTACGATGAAAGATGCTTTGGAAGTCTTGGTTTTTCAGTCTGTATACAATGGATACCACCAATATTGCAATTTTCTTGTTTCATCATCCCTGGATATCTGATTCTCTATAGTCTTGTAACATCATGGCATCATCGCCGCATTCCTCTTGTGCTTGGCAGAAGAGGCATGAAGTTCGATGTGTTTTTTTCCACCATGTGAGATGTTGATGTCAGTACGGCATTCTTGACAAAACGCATGATATTCGTCTCTCTTGGACGCATCAATGAAGGCGTAGTCGACTTTGTATCGCGGCAAAAACTTGACTTTTGCCCTTTTTTTCGAGTCCATGTGACACTGCTTTCCTGAAGCCATTTTCGCGCGGATGGAAGTACCGGACGGAAGTAACGGGCGGAAGTCGATTTGTTTTGGTAAGCCGATGTGTCTTTTTACCGACACCTTGCGAAAAATTACCGAAACGTGAAGTGATTTTTGATTTTTCATTTTTCGGGAAAAAAAGACAACTTTCAGGATTTCCTGTCAGATTTTCATTTTCGGGAGTTTCCCGAAAATTTCGGGAGGGTTGGCAGCTATGAAAGGGAAGCACAAAGAAGAAGAAATACAACAAAAGAAGAAAGAAATGACAACAAAAGAAAAGAATGACACAAAGAAGAAAGAAATGACAACAAAAGAAGAAAGAAATGACAACAAAAGAAGGGGGGAGGCACCAAAAGAAGAACATGAAAAAGACAACAAAAGAAGAAAAAAAAGATAAGAGAAAAAAAAGACAACAAAAGAAAAAAAAAGACAACAAAAGAAGAAAAAAAAGGCAAAGAACCAAATAAACAACACACAATGGGTAGACAGGCAAAAAATCAAATCAACAAAACAACAAAAAACCAAGGAAGATGTTTACTGATTCACAAAGGTTAGATTCTTCCACTAATTGAACAGTGGACGGTCTTCTTCTTCTCTCTTAGTTGATCCATGTTATGTTTAATGCTCAGCATTCTTAAAACAACAGCAACAAAAATGAAACGAAAGTACTGCTGCCGAAGCAGCTGCTGTCAGTGGAACATTGTAGGATAAACCACTCAGTGCAAAACACACAAGATGATGAAGGAATAGTCAAAATAATGACAAAATAATCATAGTTCCAGCTTGGCTATCTTTCTTTCCTCGATCAACCACAGCATACATAGTACTTTTGTGTTACCAGTCTCCCGTTCTCCCCCACACCCACACAGTACAATGCATTCTCAAACCATCTGACCCACACCACCAATTAGGAATGCACAAAAATCAAAATGAAATTTATGATCAAACAAACAAGCAAGCAAAACCAAACCAAAACAAAAGGAAATCTGGATAACAAATCCTAAACCTGAGTAAGCCTGATAAATGGTTGCCACCAGTTAAGAAAAGAAGGAAACAAAAAACCAAAGGTGTAAAGACCAAAACAAATCAAGCTGTTGAAACTGATGTTGCCAGGACCAGCTGGTATAGAGGCATTCCTCACTCCCCCCCCCCCCCCCCCCCCCAAGTCCCAGTGCATGCACTTCTATTATTATTGGAACATACAGGGAAATTGACGTTTTACCATTACATGAATGTAGGGAACTCACAGTCGCAAAATTTGTTACGAGATGTTCAACCATGGAAGGTGTGAATGAAAAAGAAATACATATAAATCCAAAGTCCCATTATCCAAAAAGAGTAAAAAAGATATCCTCATCATCCACCATTGGTTCTTATGCTGCAAATTTGTTAAGGAAACTGACATGAATATTGAATCATTGGCAAAGATGTCTTATACAGACACCATTCCAAACTGGGAAAGAAACGAGCAAAGTTTGATCTTGATCACACTGATGCGTAAAAAGCTGATCAACCTCACATTTTATCATATTCAGCAAAGAGGCATTTGGAAAACAAATATCAAAACCATCTTAGGTGTTTACAGATGGCTCATAACAAAAAATAAA
>CM065729.1:36981754-36991754 GCA_033310375.1 Conus canariensis | reverse complement strand
CGCGCCACCATACCTGTTCCATCAACATTTCCCATGACCATGCTGATATCGGTGACTCTGACATGAACTCACAAAGTGCGTACACAGCAGAGAGGAAATCAAAATGGAGGTCACCATGAAAGCAGGGCATAAAGGCCACACAATCTGAGACTTCTTCAATGATCATCAATGAGGACGAGGATAACGAAGATGAAGAAGGTGATGCTACAGAATTCCACTCCGGTCCCAGACTGGGAAATTCAGTTAGAATTCTTTAGTATCTACGTACCAAAGTTCAGTATTGAGCAATTCCATTCTCGTATGTTTTCACCAGTGAATGATTAGATGGACTTGCTGGTGCAGCATACAATGGCAGCCTGTACATGCATCAGTGACGGAGTCTTCAAAAAGGTCATTGGAAGACTTCCCCGCACCACACTGCACGACCCTAACCCTACCCAGACCCTGAACCTAATCCAAACTGTAACTCAATCTAGTGGTTGTAAGAGAGGCTGTAATCTCTCTGAAGCTGCATGGGATTTGCTGACTTAAAAATTGTTTTCAATATGACTCGTTTGAGTTATCCTAACCTAGCCCTGGCTGAACAGTGGAGTTGTCTTCTCCTTCGTGATAGATAAAGGAAACAACATGCCATGCAGAGAGTTGTCTACTCCTTTCCCCAGGGATAAAAGAAACAATGTGCTATGCACAATTTCCGTGCTTATATGTTGGCAACCAATATGATCTGAGCAAAACTCAGAAGAAAACTCCAACTCCAGTCAGGAAGAACTGTAACTGAGTGGGCTAAAAGCACACATGGTATGAATCCCAAGAGAGGTATTTTAAGAGTGTGTGTGTGTGTGTGTGTGTGTGTGTGTGTGCATACATATGCGTCTGTGCCTGCGTGAGTGCATGCTGCGTGCATTCATGCATGCATGCATATGTGTGTGTTCTTTCAAATTTGAAAGTAAAGGAAGTGGGGGGTAAAAATCGACAATTCTCCAGTGTCAGTGCCTAGCCACATGAACACATGTAAATGTTCAGTCACAAATAGACTGATGTTGCCAGCAAGGCAAACCTCCACCAGACCTTCTCTTCCTCCTTCTCCAGTTTGTCCAGAGTGGCATCCACGGCATCGTAGAACTCATCCTCCGTGATCATGCAGTGAGGCCCTTCCTGGAGACCAGCAAGTACACCCACTGAAATTCCTTTTTTTTTTTAAACAAAAAAAGCGATATCAAATATAAAGAAAAAAAAAGGAGAAGGTGTCAAGACAAGAAACGTTTTTCTAAGCCTGGTTTTGTAAAAGTACGACTGTTGAGCCTATTTTCACAAACTGAGAAGAAACAGATCTAATTGCAAAGTGAGACGACTGCAGGCGGAAATCTAAACAAATCTTAAACAAATGTTAGCGAATCGCTAACAAATGAATAAAATAACGAAAATTCACTTAGCTTTGATCGTTTCAGATCGTTAAGTGAATTTTCGTTATTTTATTTGTTTGTGACTCACCTGAAGAAGACCTAAGAGGTCGAAACGCGTTGTGTTTTGTCTTGTGACTCGTTTGTCCACGTTTCTCTGGGCAGTTCGCTAACATTTATTTAAGATTTGAGAAGAAATAGTTAAAAAAATTAGTTGCATTAATCACTTAGGTGGACATACTGTAAATGTTGGAAAAGGTGATGCATCAGCAGTAAGTTACCTCCCTTTAAATGTTGATTGGCCAACTGTCATTCAAAGCATGTTCACGGTGTGTAAGAGTTAATAAATGTCTGATAAGATGTTAAAAACAAAAACAAAAACTCTATTCTAAAAATTCTAATTTCTCCACATCTAATATTAATCAGTCCCTGTTCACATGGCTTGAAAGTACAAGGAGTGGAGGGCGCATGGAAGGAGAAAGCATAGAACAATACCAACCCATTCAGCTAATGTTGCAGAAAGCCCAGCCGACCACAAAGGGCCGTATCAGGGCTGTCACTGCAACCAATTCAGAGTTTTCAGTACAGATACGAACCCACCACAGACCCTGAAAAGACTGATTTCCTCCAAAGGGAGGAAAAATATAATGCCCGACTATAAACAAAAAACAAAACAAAACAAACACACACACACACACATGCCCACAGAAGAAAAAATTCTATTAGCTCATCTGTCATCAGTCAATAAGAGAGAGAGATAGGGAACAGAGAGATGTGTGTGTGTATGTGTGTGTGTGTGCTTGTGTGATCTCTATAGATGTGAGTCTGTTCTCTGGGTCTTTCATCCTTTTGTTATCTTTATATTTGCAGTGGGCTAAATGCACAAACGGTATGAATCCATTGAAAGTCCAGAGTTAACTGTACACCATTTGTAGAAAAAAAACTTATATCACTTCCAAAACTTTGGAGAGAGAAAGAGAGACAGAGTGACAGACAGACTCAGAGAGAGAGAGAGAGAGAGAGAGAGAGAGAGAGAGAGAGAGAGAGAGAGAGAGAGAGAGAGAACTCTGAAAACTTTTATTCGATCAACGACTGAGATGTTTGGCAGTGCCGATTCTTCCGATCTGTCCTTTAGAGACAGAGAGGACGGGAGGAAGGGATGGGGGAAGGGAGACAAAAAACAAAACGAAGCAAAAAAACAAACAAAAAACAACGCCCATCTTGCGCAAAACTGGATGAAGATAAGTGATTGCTCATTCATTTTTGTTGTCCTGAGTGTTGGGTATCTTGCCTGAGGAAGACCTAAGAGGTTGAAATGTGTTGTGTTTTGTCTTGTGATTCCTGTGTCTACATTTTGGGGCTGAGCCTTGTTTCCCACTCACCTCGTAGTCTGGGCCTCCAACCACATGCAGCTTCTTCTCCACCGACAGTGCCTTGTACGCTTCCTCATACTTCCTCCGCTTCTCCACCTCCTGCAACAGCCCCCCACCACTTTAGCCTCCATCACACCCCTCGCTAACTGACCACCGCAGCCACTTACAGTATGGCGACTTCATCAAAGCTCTCCCAACTGTCTTCAGTTGAGCTCCTTGAAATGCGAGTTATATGCCTTGTCTTTGTAACTAGGGTTTAGAGCTCCTACCCTTGTTGTTTTCAGGAACCGTTTGTTTCTCATATCGATCTTTTTCTGAGACACATAAAAGCTCAGAAACCAAACTCAAGTATGTGTCTGTCTATAGAGTTGTGCGCAACAAGTCATAGCAACTCCAAACTGGTGATACGACATCAAGAACAGCCGATGAAATATTTCCTCAATCTATCCTGGCTGACTTAGCGACACAACTGCAGGCTCTAAACACCCAATCTAACAAAGTCAACACAGTGTCCATCAAACTACCACAAGTTTGGACTCAGCCACCAGATGTTTGGTTTGCCAGGGTGGAAGCCTAGTTTGGACTCAGCCACCAGATGTTTGGTTTGCCAGGGTGGAAGCCTAGTTTGGACTCAGCCACCAGAAGTTTGGTTTGCCAGGGTGGAAGCCTAGTTTGGACTCAGCCACCAGATGTTTGGTTTGCCAGGGTGGAAGCCTAGTTTGGACTCAGCCACCAGAAGTTTGGTTTGCCAGGGTGGAAACCTAGTTTGGACTCAGCCACCAGATGTTTGGTTTGCCAGGGTGGAAGCCTAGTTTGGCACCAAAGGCATACATCAAGAGCAAACAAAATAGGACTATGTTGTCAATGCACTTGACATCAACACAGCAGAGGAAGTTCACGCCATTATTAACGTCGTGTCACGTCGGGGTCACCAATTTGGAGCTGCCATGATTTGTTGCACACAACTCTATAAAAAGACACAGCCCCTACACTTATGATTTGGAAATCAAATCAAATCATGTTGCTTTAAGCCTTGCCGAACACAAAAGCTTTGTCAGGGCTGAAACACTATTAAAAAAAAACCCCCGAGAATTAAAATGCAAAGTTAAAACTCAATATCAGTTATTTCTTTACATCAAAAGACCCGAAAAAAAATGTCTGTCATACTCAAGTTATGATCAAATCTTACAAACACTGGTTTCTTTCAAAAATACAAAAATCAAATCCAGGGGAACATCCGGGAACAAGGTCTTCACTGAGCTTGCCGTAAAGTTTACGTCTGACATCATGCAGCTCCCTACATTCAATTATAATGTGTCTAGCGCTGAGACATTCATCACATGGGATGCAACGTGGAACTTCTTCACTCTTCGAAAGATCTATACGAATGAGATGAAAATCAATGGCCAGAGTGCAGCCACCATAGAACTGTTCCTTCTTTGCCACCACCACAGGTAGATGAGAGAAACTCTCTGGACGCATCTGGAAAAGTCTGTTGTCCGTCTGTATATTCCAGTCTTCTCGCCAATTCAAATCCTGAGTGAACAGCATATCAACTGACAGTGCAAAGTCAGAATACCAGAGTTACTGCTATCCCTCACATTCTGTCACCGGTCTGCCAAGGTTCACGCTGTTTTTCAGTACAATTTGGGAACCTTTGTGGTATCCTCAGCATGCAGCTGTAAGTCTGGGAAGTGCCATGTGCATTACCTTCAGAACAGGCCAAAACATTTTTATCTTCTTCGTGCCTACAAGAAACGTCATTATGTGTCAGCATGATCTTCTGTCCTGTAAATGATTTTCATCATCTTTTCAAGATGCATCATGTTAGAAAGCTAGCTATGCATCTCTAATATACCTCATAATATGTTGGCCTCATCATGTGTTTAGCAAATAATATTCTTAGTGTCTGAAAAATGCATGCATGTTTCAAACTGATCTTCCCTATGGTAAATAGATTTCTTTGTGTCTGCTCGACACATCTTTAGGCGGATGTCTGAATTTATCTATAAATAGTCATCTGTAAAGATAACAGCCAGATCTTCAGTCCAAGTAAAAGGATTTTTGATGTAAAAAAACAAACAAAAAACAAACCTTTTCTTCTCACCTTATATCAAGTGTGACAGACAATAAAAGACAGTTCCAGAAAATTTACATTCAAGATATTTGTAGGCAATTTTGCAGCATAGAAAAGACTAAATTTACAACTCCGACATTAATGTACCATATATGAATCTGACTGAAATCGACTGGAACTCTGGTGACAGTGACTTGGGTGACCTAGATGTGGCCAGTCAGTGCTGATGTTCTGAGGCTTCAGAATGGCGAGTGACGGCAATGGTCAGTCACCAATGCGCACACACACAGTCACTGATGCACAAACACACAGTCATCGACGCACAGACAGTCACCTATGCACAGACACACACACAGAGTCACTGATGCACAAACACAGTCACCGATGCACAGTCACCTATGCATAGACACACACAGTCACCCATGCACAGTCAGAACCTATGCACAGACACACACAGTCAGCAATGCACAAACACACAGTCACCTACGCACAGTCAGTTACCTATGCACAGACACACAGCTACCGATACACAGACACAAACAGTAACTGATACACAAACACACAGTGACCGATGCACAGACAGACACACAGTCACCGATGAACAGACACACAGTCACCGATGCACAGACAGACACAGCCACCGATGCACAGACACACAGTCACCGATGCACAGACAGACACAGTCACCGATGCACAGACACACACTGTCACCGATGCACAGACACACACAGTCACCGATGCACAGGCACACACAGTCACCAATGCACAGGCACACAGTCACCGATGCAAAGACACATACACACAGTCACCTATGCACAGACACACACAGTCACCGATGCACAGACATACACAGTCACCGATGCACAGACACACACAGTCACCGATGCACAGACACACAGTCAATGATGCACAGACAGACAGACACCTATGCACAGACACACACAGTCACCGATGCACAGACAGACAGACACAGCCGCCTATGCACAGACACACACAGTCACCGAAGCACAGACAGACACAGTCACTGATGCACAGACAGACACACAGCCACCGATGCACAGACACAAAGTCAACGATGCACAAACACAAAGTCAACAATGAACAGACACAAAGTCAATGATGCACAAACACAAAGTCAACAATGCACAGACACAAAGTCAATGATGCACAGACACAAAGTCAACGATGCACAAACACAAAGTCAACAATGCACAAAGTCAACAATGAACAGACACAAAGTCAACGATTCACAGGCACGAAGTCAACGATGCACAAACACAAAGTCAACAATGCACAGACACAAAGACAACGATGCACAAACACAAAGTCAACAATGCACTGACACAAAGTCAACAATGAACAGACACAAAGTCAACAATGCACAGACACAAAGTCAACAATGCACTGACACAAAGTCAACGATGCACAAACACAAAGTCAACAATGCACAAAGTCAACAATGAACAGGCACAAAGTCAACGATGCACAGACACAAAGTCAACGATGCACAAACACAAAGTCAACAATGCACAAAGTCAACAATGAACAGACACAAAGTCAACAATGCACAAACACAAAGTCAACAATGAACAGACACAAAGTCAACAATGCACTGACACAAAGTCAACGATGCACAAACACAAAGTCAACAATGCATAGACCCAAAGTCAATGATGCACAGACACAAAGTCAACGATGCACAAACACAAAGTCAACGATGCACAGACACAAAGTCAACGATGCACAGACACAAAGTCAACAATGCACTGACACAAAGTCAACAATGAACAGACACAAAGTCAACGATGCACAAACACAAAGTTAACAATGCACAGACACAAAGTCAACGATGCACAAACACAAAGTCAACAATGCACAAAGTCAACAATGAACAGACACAAAGTCAACGATGCACAGACACAAAGTCAACGATGCACAGACACAAAGTCAACAATGCACAAAACACAAAGTCAACAATGAACAGACACAAAGTCAACATGCACTGACACAAAGTCAATGATGCACAAACACAAAGTCAACAATGCACAGACACAAAGTCAATGATGCACAAACACAAGTCAACAATGCACAAAGTCAACGATGCACAGACACAAAGTCAACAATGAACAGACACAAAGTCAACGATGCACAAAGTCAACGATGCACAAACACAAAGTCAACAATGAACAAACACAAAGTCAACAATGCACAAAGTCAACGATGCACAGACACAAAGTCAACAATGAACAGACACAAAGTCAACGATGCACAAAGTCAACGATGCACAGACACAAAGTCAACAATGCACTGACACAAAGTGAACAATGAACAGACACAAAAATCAACGATGCACAAACACAAAGTCAACAATGCACAAACACAAAGTCAACAATGAAGAGACACAAAGTTAACGATGCACAAACACAAAGTCAACGATGCACAAAGTCAATGATGCACAGACAGACAGTCACCAATGAACAAACACACAGTCACCGCTGCACAGACACACACAAAGTCAACAATGCACAGACACAAAGTCAACAATGCACAGACACAAAGTCAACAAGCACGACCAAGTCACCGATCACTAGACACACAGTCACCGATGCACAGACACACAGTCACTGATGCACAGACTCACAGTCACCAACATACAGATAAGACACACAGTCACCAACATACAAACTCACAGTCACCAAACACACAAGTCAACAATGCACAGACACACAAGTCATGATGCACAAACACAAAGTCAACATGCACAGTCAAGTCACCAACAACAGAACAACATCACAACATACAAACATCACAGTAGACACACAGCATCAACACAGTCCACAACACACCCCAGTCACAACATAGTACAGCACAACATGACAGACAGAGAAAACAGTCACCAACAAGTCCCCGAGAGTACACATGCAGACCATGACAACAGCTATCACTTTGTCACACAAAATGTGTTCAGACTGGATCAGACATTTGTGCGTGGTGTGTGTGTGTGTGTGTGTGTGTGTGTGTGTGTGTGTGTGAAAATTTCAAAGCAGTTTGTCTGGCGTTCAAGAAAATTACACTGGTAAGGCAGCACATGTTGATGTTGGTTGGTAGTTGAAAGATAAATGTAATCTGTAACAATATAATCCTATGAGCTGTGAGTCACGCACTGTCTGCCACAGATCCGAACTTCACTGAACCGTTAAAGATGGTATGTACAAGATTTCCATTTTTTATAAAGACACATCCCAGTCCACCCCCATCAGAGCCACAACAAAGCTCCTCTGGCATGATACCTACCCTCTCCAGCCTCTTCTTCATTAAAACAACATCCCAGTCCACCCCCATCAGAACAGCAATAAAGCTGTGGGGTCCTTGTGTATTATTTGCGTATGATTTCTTTCTTTTTGGCACCGATACAGTACGATCTGCTCTAACTAGCATTTTTTTACGTTAAAAAGTGAAGCAGACCTAAAGCGGTGCTTGTCATGGTGTAGTGCGAAGATATAGCCTATGCTATAGCATTTTTTGGACCATAGCACTACATGTATACGTGGACTTATCATTTTAAAGTGTGTGCGTGCATGAGTGCATGCGTGCGTGAGTGTGTGAGTGCTCTTGCAAAATGTGGTATGAACCAATTGTGTTCAGATTACTCCTTGATTTTCTTTCAATTTCTTTCCTTTTTTCTTTACATCACACAGTAGTTTGAAATCACTGTCAGTTGCTGTTGAGAAATTAAACTTAATTTACAAAAACAGGAAACAAAACAAACAAAAAAAAGGCATGGGGTCCTCTGCCACGGTACCTACCCTCTCCAGCCTCTTCTTCCAGGCGTCTTCCCGCTGGGACATGAGATCGATGCAGTGGGACAGCGTGGAGATGATGCCAGCCGTTGTGGCCTTGAAGGTGAAGGCCTCGCCCTTGAAGTCCACCGAGTGGCCGCCATGTTGGGACAGGATGGACTCTGATGTGTCATTCAAGAAAGAAACATAAATGGATCAGATCCATGCTGTCAGCTCCTCCTTCTCTTGATATATATACACACAGCATGTCCCTGTCTCTCTCTCCTTGATATATATACACACAGCACGTCCCTGTCTCTCTCTCCTTGATATATATACACACAGCACGTCCCTGTCTCTCTCCTTCATATACAGAACTATGTATAAAATAGATCTAGTTGCAAGCGAGAGGACTGCAGGGAAATCTAAACAATCTTAAATATGTTAGCGAACCGCCCAAGAACTGGACAAACGGTCACAAGACAAACACAACTAGTTTCGACCTCTTAGTCTTCATCAGGTGAGACATTAACGAAAAACAATAAAATTGTGATCTGAAGCATCAAAGCTAAGTGAATTTTCATTGTTTTATTCGTTAAGTCTCACCTGATGAAGACCTAAGAGGTCGAAACTAGTTGTGTTTCGTCTTGTGACTCGTTTGTCCACGTTCTCTGGGCGGTTCGCTAACATTATTTAAGATTTGTATGTATAAAATGCTTTCACGTCTCATAAAAAAACCTGTCTTTTTTTTTTCCCCTAACACAACTAATCACATTATAGAACTATAGAACTATGTGTAAAACACTATCGTGTCTCCTAATTAACCTGTCATTTTTTTCCCCAACACAACTAGTCACATGTTTTCTCTTCTTTAAATAATCACAGAGAGAGACTGGTCAGCCTTTCCGCTTGCAAAAAGCCACACACTGTTTCACAGGAAGTTTTTGGCACTCCTAGTTTATCATCCGTGTTACAATATGTTTAAGAAAGGATGTTCTTTCATAGCTTATCTTTCCTTATCAACAGAAATGAATTACAAAATCATCCATACACAAGCATGTCTGTGCTTGCGCGCGCACACACACACACACACACACACACTTCCATAAAAAGCATACACATCGCCATGCATACTGGTAACACACTACTGTTACTGACAAACATACACTTGGCGATGTAACCAGACCTGCCAACCCCCTAAGAGACCAATGAGTAAGAATTGAAGCTCAGTGAGGCAAAAATGTGTAATTTCTGAGAGCTAAGAGTAATCAAGCGCGACACTTACCTTTTTTCAAACAAACACGATGCGATGAAATTGTTCGCACAATTTTTGTGAACTTTACTTTTCTTCAAAAACAAGCTTTTTTTTAA
>CM065729.1:36976754-36979254 GCA_033310375.1 Conus canariensis | reverse complement strand
TTCACCATCACATCCCATCCAAGGGGTCAGAAGTCCACAAATCAGAACATGCGACCCTGCCAGCTAAAGGGAGTGAAGCACCCATGCCAGCAACCGAAGAACATATGCGTCACTGCCTGCTTGCTGTTTGAACATTATATACCTGCTGTGGCTTTAATGAAGCAACATCTTTTACACGCCTGCTGCTGTCTCAAGTCAGGTCTTTCGTTGCCGTTGTTTTTTTAAAACAATTAGAATGGTACAATGTCCATCACATACGCATCAAATCCAGCGGTTGTGATCTCTGGAAACAAATGTAAACTCTGTATGTTTAGCTCAAACATAATTGAGTGGTTTTTGATACAATGCTGGCTAGAATGATATGTCGAGGAGTTAAAAGTGGGAGAAGCACGAAAAGAGCGAATTCTTCAAAAGAGTCCTTGTGTATATATTTCTACACTAATTCTCAACTGAGAAAAAAAAAATGACTAAAATGTTTTCTTTACCCATTGTTAATATTCAATAATACACAAAAGATGACAGTGTGAACGCTCAAATGAAGCTGTACCTACTAAGGGCATAATATGAACAGCGTTGAGTAAAGAAAAAACATGTACTATTGCTTAATCTTGCCAATGTGTTGCTGCAGCTTGTCGAAATAAAACCCTCAAGTTCTGCCAAATACATGCTTTATGTGTACTTGATCATTTGTATACAAGTTAACAATTTTTGTTTTTTCCTCTGGGCTGTACTTCAACATACAATCACACCTCACACAATGACATGCAATGGCATCTTCCTTTTCCTGTGTCTGTTTGAAGACACTGCCATCAGTTTTGTGAAATACCTGACTTCCATTTCTTCTCTCCCCTATGCATTACTGTTCACATAGAAGAGCCCTAGCTTGACAGGAAGTCACTGTTTGTCCCTGTTTGCCTCCCCTTTCTGCTGGACCTTCAGAAGAGGTCTGAGTGGGTAGACGTCCAATGAGATCACATGGTCACGCCAGCTATATGCATCTTTGGTAAAGTACCCACAGATCATGAGGTCCAGTGAGCTATATTCACCTTTTGGTCAAGTATCCACAGATCATGAGGTCAGGTGAGCTATATTCACCTTTTGGTCAAGTATCCACAGATCATGAGGTCAGGTGAGCTATATTCACCTTTTGGTAAAGTACCCACAGATCATGAGGTCAGGTGAGCTATATTCACCTTTTGGTAAAGTACCCACAGATCATGAGGTCCGGTGAGCTATATTCACCTTTTGGTAAAGTACCCACAGATCATGAGGTCAGGTGAGCTATATTCATCTTTTGGTAAAGTACCCACAGATCACGAGGTCACACGAGCTATATTCACCTTTTGGTCAAGTATCCACAAATCATGAGGTCAGGTGAGCTATATTCACCTTTTGGTAAAGTACCACAGATCATGAGTTCACATGAGCTATATTCACCTTTAGGTAAATTACCCACAGATCATGAGGTCAGGTGAGCTATATTCACCTTCAGGTAAATTACCCACAGATCATGAGGTCCAGTGAGCTATATTCACCTTTCGGTAAAGTACCCACAAATCATGAGGTCAGGTGAGCTATATTCACCTTTCGGTAAAGTACCCACAGATCATGAGGTCAGGTGAGCTATATTCACCTTTTGGTAAAGTACCCACAGATCATGAGGTCAGGTGAGCTATATTCACCTTTTGGTAAAGTACCCACAGATCATGAGGTCAGGTGAGCTATATTCACCTTTTGGTAAAGTACCCACAGATCATGAGGTCAGGTGAGCTATATTCATCTTTTGGTAAAGTACCCACAGATCACGAGGTCACATGAGCTATATTCACCTTTAGGTAAATTACCCACAGGTGATGAGGTCAGGTGAGCTATATTCACCTTTTGGTCAAGTATCCACAGATCATGAGGTCAGGTGAGCTATATTCACCTTTTGGTAAAAGTACCCACAGATCATGAGGTCAGGTGAGCTATATTCACCTTTAGGTAAATTACCCACAGATCATGAGGTCCGGTGAGCTATATTCACCTTTTGGTAAAGTATCCACAAATCATGAGGTCAGGTGAGCTATATTCACCTTTTGGTAAAGTACCCACAGATCATGAGGTCAGGTGAGCTATATTCACCTTTAGGTAAATTACCCACAGATCATGAGGTCAGGTGAGCTATATTCACCTTTAGGTAAATTACCCACAGATCATGAGGTCCAGTGAGCTATATTCACCTTTCGGTAAAGTACCCACAAATCATGAGGTCAGGTGAGCTATATTCACCTTTCGGTAAAGTACCCATAGATCATGAGGTCAGGTGAGCTATATTAACCTTTAGGTAAATTACCCACAGATCATGAGGTCAGGTGAGCTATATTCACCTTTTGGTCAAGTATCCACAAATCATGAGGTCAGGTGAGCTATATTCACCTTTTGGTAAAGTACCCACAGATCATGAGTTCACATGAGCTATATTCACCTTTTGGTCAAGTACCCACAAATCATGAGGTCA
>CM065729.1:36929254-36971754 GCA_033310375.1 Conus canariensis | reverse complement strand
TGTCTGCAATACTCTTTCTTTTTCTCTTTTTTTCAAATTCCTGTCTCAGTATTCAGTTGCTGGTTTTTTTTTTTTTTTTTGTTTTTTTCTCTCCTGCTGTTTTGTTGTTGTTTCAGTTCTAATTATTCCTTTATCAGTCTTATATCTTATCATTTTGTAAAAATGTTTTCTGAATCTGAAGTTTTGTTCCCTTCCTACTTTACTATGTTTATTTTCTTTACGTCTTTTTGCTCTTGTGTTGTTGCTGTTGTTTGTGTTGTTTGCTTTAACAAAATCTTCCTCAGGCTCCTGCCATTTTCGTGAGGTGAAAGGGGCGCTGAGATTCCTTCCTCTACACATATGTTATATGAAACAAAGTTGTTTAAAATAATCAAAGCAAATGGCACAGTATCTGCATGCCAACCATGCTTTTCTAATACAACACAAACCCTTCCTTATCCTTCTCTCTTCTGAAAATAAAATCTCTTTCTCTTTTCCTTTTTTTTTTCTTCTACACATTTTCCCTCATTTGTTTTCCCCTCACCGCAGCTTTTCCTTTCCACCTGTGTCTTTCACACTGAACTCAGGGAACTGGTGCCCACCACAAACTCACTAAAAACAAAACAAAAAAAATGTCTCTTTAAAAGCCAGTGTTCCTATCACATTTGCACGTTGCTGCAACTACAGTGCTTGCATTCCCCACTCAGAGCACCAGCATTGAGTGGTGCAAGTCCCCAGACATGGAAGCCTGCGTTTGTTTCCTCCCTGGCCTGCCTTTGTGACTTTGTCCACGACATGTGAGCGGCACATGACGATTGTGATGTCAGGGGTCGTCCCCACCATGAGGTGACAGCAGGCCATCATCCATCACACCTCTCGCCAACACCACGCCTCGTCGATGGCCACCGCTCCCATCCCCGAACTGCGGCCTATCAACATTAGAGTAACGACGGACAGCCAACAGCTCTAGATTGAGACAAACAGATACAGGACTGGCAGACCATCTCCACATACGTGAGGTCCCCCGTATGCCTCCACGGTCACGCCTCGCTTGCTCTGCCCTCTCTCACGGTGGATGAGCAGGAGCCAAGTTGTGGCCTGTGGCACAACCGTCATGTATACACAATGACGCAGGCAAACGTGACATGAATGATCAATTCAGTGAGGAGGCTTGATTTAAGATCTCACTATCACATCAGTTTTACGTATACTGTGAACATTACGGAAATGACAGGTGGCAGACTAACTTTCACATTCCCTGTTTAATCACGCGAGTTGCGCATCCTAAATGATCCACCACCATTAGCAAAACTTGGTACTTGTCAGTTGAAACCAGAGACAGACGCTTTCTGTTTCTGTTTCTGCTCTCTGTTTTTAAATCATCTTTAATTCTCCATCTTTCTCTTTTACATTGCAATTCAGGGGAGTTTTGTTTTGTGCTTTTTTCATGTCTATTATCTACATGTAAAGTTCGATTTCATTCATTTTGCTTATAGCCCAGCCAACCACAAAGGGCCAGATCAGGACAGAATATTATTTGTCAAAAACTGACAACCGCACAACTCTGTTTTGTATTGTATGTTAAACAGGTACTGCTTTACAACAAATTCTGCGTGTTTACTTGAATTTGGCCTTGTAAAGTTGTATTAATACAATACTGACAAGTGTACAACTCATTGCATATTCACCTGTAAATGTGCTGAGCATGCCAGGTAATATTTGTTTTGAACCCTCTGATTGTGACTACAGCATTCACAGGCCACTGCCAGTCAGTGCTAATGTCACAGCTACGCACCAACTGTGGAGACTGTACCATAACCTTTTTTCCCTTACATCTTTGAAAGAATGGGAAATACAAAATCAACAACTTCAGAATACAAACACTACCATTTACTTTGCAAAAAATCAATGAGGGACATGTTTTCAAAAAGTGACAATATCACAAGCATTTTGAGAGTGGATGTAAAATCAGATGGCGCTTTGATTTCAGCACAGCCGGCTCTGATAGGTTAAAACAAAAGATAAAGACAAAAAAAAAAAAAAAAAAAAAAGAGGGCATATCAACTCAGACTTCCGTACTGGGAAGACAACTGCAGCCAACCTTATGGAGTCAACATTCAGCAACTAGTGTTAGCATCAAAGGGAGGTGACTGCATGCGGAAATTGAAACATCTTGAAGGAATTTAAACCAAATCCACCAGGTAACAGGTACAAACAAATTACGAGACAAACCATGATGCATTTCAACCTCTAGGGAAGACAAACAACATTCAGGACTATAAAAACGAAGAACAAGCAATCACTTATCTTCTCGCATTCAGCGCAAGCTGGGCACTGAAGATAAGTGATTGCTCGTTCTTTGATTTCATTGTCCTGAATGTTGTTTATCTTGGCTGAAGAAGACCTCATAGATCGGACTGCACTGTGTTTTGTCTTGTCATATGTTTGTCCCAGTCATCTGGCAGACTTACTTTAGATTCCTTTGACCATTCAGGATCCAGTGGTTGGAGGCACTGTGACAGGCTGAGGAGGGAGCAGTCCGGCTTTTGACAGAACCTGTCTGGAACCTCTACTGCTTCCGCTGACAAATGTGGGATTTCAAAAGAAAATACATTTTCCCAAAACATTTAACTGTCTAATTTTACAAAACACCATCTGGGCTTTATTCTTAACAAAAAAATTTTTTCAGTCCAATTAAAAAATACATCCCAAACCCCATATCATTCTTAAACAAAATTTTGTGATTCTGAATATTTCAGCAAACTTTGTGTTTTTGAGAACGATTTCTAAGACAAGAAAATTTCAGAACAATTCTGAAGAGTTGGCAGCTATGGAATTTCTCTATTAAAAAAAAAAAAGTTCTCTACATCCCAATTTATATATCCAGGGTGCCTTATCCAATCTCTCTGCAGCTTTTGATAAGACTGACCACACTGATTCTTCACCCATAAAATCTTTGATTTAAATGCGGTATGTGGCACTGTATTTAAATGCAACAAAAATGATTTTCCTGATCATACCCAAATAATCACTGTCAACAACTGTCTGAAACCAATTTCTCTTTGCGTTCATTTCTCCTAAGTTTTTGTCTTCAGCATTGACCTTTTCATGTTAAACACCAAACTCTTTGTGTCTGTTAACAGCATCATTCCTTGCTGCTGTGCTGCTATATCTCTTTTAATTTGCTAATGATCTGACAATTCCACAACTCTTAGATTCCCACACTGCATTATCTATTCCAATGAAGCTGCACTGTTTACTAAAAATTAAAAAAAAATTAAAAATACATAAAAAGTAGGAAATTATAACTTTATTAAGCTCTGTATAAAATTAAATAGGTCAGTAATTAAACGTTTTGCTTTTCAGGAACTGTGGCTTTTACTCACAGCATTTCAACAGTTTTAAAATGCTGACATGAACTGTGTCATGTTAACACAGAAACATGAAAGAATTTGACAAAGAAAGTTGAGCATGAGATGTGCATGCACAAAACAGTGACCCCATGCAGAGGTTCTTGGAGAGAAGTTGCAAGACCTGGTGATGTTGCCGAGACTGATGGCTGTCTTTGCCCACACCACCAGACTATCCACTTACCATGGCTGGGAACACAGGAGAAGAAGTAGCAGCCTGCATAGACCAGACTAGGTGTAATGTTAGCTAGGTGTAATGTTATCCAGTCAGCTTTGATGTTGAAGTGCCACGGCCTAGACCCCACAGGCACAGTCAACTAACGGAGATTCGCTGTTTTCGGAAGCATGGCATGATGGAATGCAGTGCCCATCCTGAAGCCACCTTTAACCTTTCCTGAACAGAATCAGGAACCTGTTTAACAGCTTGGAGGGCCAACAGGGTTTTCAAGTTGACAACATCCAATCCCGCAGAGTGGCTCAAACTCAAGACTGTCACTAGTACTGTCAGCTCCCTATACAAATGCTCTGACCATTCATCTACCGCCTTTCTACACCAGGCTACTGTGTCATCAATACCTATGTCTACTGGACTCTACTGCAAATATGACCAATCACCTATCCTGGAGTCTTGAAGACCGTTGGGGCGCCACAGAAGACTTCACAACTAACTTCCTCCGCTCCTCCTGGTTCTCAGACGCTCTTAGGCAGTTACTGAGTGTGAGGCCAGTCCATGTACTGATGTTGTCCTCCCATTTCTTCTGTCTTCCTCTCCTTTTGCCTCCTTGCTCTGTTCCTAGTAGAATGGTTTTGGAAAGTCCTGTTAACATTGAAATATGACCATACTATCTCATTTCCTTCTTTTCACTACAGACAATAGGTCTTCATATGATCCAGTGGCTTGCCATACTCTGGTCTGGACCTCGAAGTTGGTAATGTGATCTTTGTATGAGATGCCAAGAATCTTGCAGAAGGATTTCACCTCTAATGCCTGAATCCTTCATTCAAGTTCAGCTGTCAGAGTCCACGTCTCACAGGCATAGAGAAATATGGCAGTGACCAGGGAGTGCATCAGTCAGATCTCGGAACTGATTGTGATGTTTCTGTCATTTGAGGTGGGTCTTAGCCTGGACAGCTCTGCTGTTCTGCGCAACTCTGGTGAGCACTTCAGGTTTTGATCCCTTACCCCTTCAGATGAGGACAAAGATACAAGTTTATACAACCCTTACCAATACTACTAACTGCTTCAGGCACTACTTAAGTAACCGATACTTCTTTGGCTCATGGATGTGTACATACATAGATACAGTGAGTCTGGGCAAACACCCGCACTTTTTGCCTGTCTGTGTGCAAGGCAGAATCTGTCTTCTTATTCTACAGACTGACATGTGTGCAGCAGTTTTGGGAGTCTTAAATCCTGAAGTTTCACACACACACCCCTTCCACAAACACAAACCACAAAGATAAAATACAGACACAAACATTGCTGGACTCCATACACTTGGGGGAAAAAAAAAAAGTGGGAAACTGACCTTGAAAGAGGAAGTGGAGGCAGTGGACAGACTGGTCCCAGAGGTCAAGGACATGACTGACCCATGGCGTCGCAAGTTGTTCTCGCTCCCATATCCCGACTCTGCTTGCTGCAAGAGACATGGACCGATGAACAAATGGAACGATTGCTTAATAAGCGACAGCCTGCCCCGGAAACCAAGAGATCACAAGCCACATGGTCAGACCAGGATACACCTTACCCGTCCACAAGGTACTCCTTATACAGTGCTTGTGTGTAGTACGCCTTATCATCCACATACAGTAGACTACCTCTGTCTGTTATTGATATAACTATTGAAATATGAGATACTACTTTCAATAATGGTAACATACTGCGAGTGGTCTTTTCCACTCCCCTGTGACATAAAGCACTGATTTTATGACAAAAGAAGAGTGACATGGAAGGGACGTTACTGGTACCTCAATCAGCTCATGTTTGCTGTTACAGGCTTTCCACACTACATTTTGTAGCCACCAATATTGATGCTACAACGCTCTTTTTTTCCCCCAAGAATCTAACTCAATTTTCCAAGTTCTTGGCAACTTTTTTTTCTCTCTTCCCCACTGTATTTTGTTACACTACTTTGAACTTTTCTTTGACACTTGGTCAAAAAATGTCCTGCTTGTGATGCATGCAAGTGGACATGTGGACTCATACAGGCACAATGACATGTGGACTCATACAGGCACAATGACATGTGGACTCATACAGGCACAATGACATGTGGACTCATACAGGCACAATGAACTGCATCAAGAAGCTTGAGCCAAGCTGAATGAAAGCAATGAGAATATTGTCCAATAATAATAATAATAATAATGGTTTCTTATATAGCGCTTAATCAAACGAATTTCTCTAAGCGCTTTACAAAGTCATACTACATTCACCCTTCTCATATACAATAATACACCTTACACCCAGCTACAAATACTATTACTACAATAACTAACAAATCCTTATCCTACGAGTGTGACATTCACTTATTTTTCAAATATCACTACAAAAACTTAATCCTATAACGTTCAATCATACAACAAATACATATAATAGAAAACATACACACACACACTACATTTGAAAAGGCCCAGACGGCTATGAGATAGGTTGTACCCCCCCCCCCCCCCCCCGCCCCCCCTTCCCCAGCATTTACTAATTATGAGAAAATAGATGGGTTTTAAGTTTAGACTTGAAAGAAGAGATAGAATCTGAATGTCTGAGAGAGTCTGGCAGTCTGTTCCACGTCGCTGGAGGTTGAAAAGAGAAAGATCTTTCACCAGTAGTAGTCCTGAAGTGAGTCATTCGTAGAAGGCGGTTGTCAGCACAGGAGCGTAGCTGTCAAGAGGGGGTGTAGATTTTAAGGAGATCTGAGAGATAAGAAGGTCCATTTTCAAAGAGAGCAGAGAAAGTGAGAGTTGAGATTTTGTACGAGATACGGTTTGAGACAGATAGCCAGTGAAGAGAGTGAAGTAGAGGCGAAATGTGATCATATTTTCCTGCTCTACAGACGACTCGGGCTGCATGATTTTGGATTCGCTGTAATCTTTCTATCAGGTATTTTGGAAGGCCGGCCAAAAGTGAGTTGCAGTAATCTATTCTAGATAAGACAAATGCACAAATGAGAGTTTTTGTAGCATCTGTAGAGAGAAGGTGACGTACGGAGCTGATTCTTCTTAGTTCTAAATAGGCAATCTTGCAAATATTTGAAACCTGTTTCTCAAAGGAGAGGGAATGGTCAAGAATGACCCCTAGACTGCGGACAGAGGTGGAGACAGAGACAGTACAGTCATTGATAGTGACAGTTGAAGGCAGAGAAGGACGGTCAGGTTGTTTTGTCACGAACATGAGTTCCGTCTTCTTGTCGTTTAGTTGTAGTTTGTTGGTTGTCATCCAGTCCTTCAGGTCTGCAATGTAGCCCCGCGTCCGAGAAATCAGTGAGTCAATTTCAGCAATGGGAGCCGACTGGTGAAGTTGAGTATCGTCAGCAAAGCTCTCACGCGACATGGCGTGACCACTGATGACGTCAGACACAGGACTAGCATACAGCACAAAAAGGACTGGCCCCAGTACAGAACCCTGAGGCACACCGTACCTAAGAGGAGAACTGTCTGAGTATCTGCCCTGTACACACACTGTCTGAGTCCGTCCAGTCAAGTAAGAGATAATCCAGTTGAGAACTGTGTCTTTGAATCCAAAGGAAGTTTGAAGCCGTGAGAACAAAATATTATGATCGATCGTGTCAGAAGTGCGGAGAGGTCTAACATCGCTAATAAGGAAACATTCCCATCGTCAAGCCCGCAGAGGAGGTCACTGACTATACGGAGGAGTGCTGTCTCACAACTATGGCCTTGTCTGTAAGCAGATTGATGAGGATTCAAAAGGTGATTCTTTTCGAGATGTTCTAGAATTTGTTCCAAAACGATCTTCTCCAATAATTTTGATAGAAATGACAAATTTGATACAGGCCGATAATTCTTTAAAACATTTTTATCTAAGGAAGGTTTCTTGATCAATGGACGTACCACTGCGGACCGGAAGATTTCAGGAACGTGACCAGAGGACAAAGAGGTATTGATAACATGAGTAAGATGGGGTAGGACGTCATCAATGCACTGAAAGAGCAAGTTAGTGGGAATGGCATCAAGTTCACATGATTTAGGGCTGCATCGCAAACAAAGTTTTTTGACATAGTCTTGACTAACAGGGCTAAAACAAGCCAAAGGAGGTCCACAGTAAACTTTGTCATTCAGAGAATGTACAGGTGCAGTAGAATCTAGTTTTTCACGGATAGTGTCAATTTTGCCATTGAAAAACTCTAAGAATTTCTGAGGGAGCTTCTGAGTTTGGAAGATGGTGGGAAGGGGGGAGTAGCTGACTTTGCCTAGGAGACTATTTGTGACATTAAATAGTTGCTTGGCCATATTACAGGCCAATATCTTTGAAGAATAGAACAAAGTTTTTGCTTGATGAACAATGTCAGTAACATGATTTCTCGCAGTTTGATATATTTCCCTGTGCACAGTCAGTCCCGTGGCACACCACCGCCTCTCAGCCCCCCTCCTCTCCTGCTTGGCCTCCGACAACTCGGGACCCACTGTGTTGTGCCATTGACACAGTGAGCAATCAGTGATCAAGCGCCTGCTCACTGGAGCATGCTTATCAAGCGTGGCACGGAGGGCAGAGGTCAGCTGACAGGCCGATGGCTCGCTCGGTATGGCCGTGGTCAGATCAGATTTGAAAGCCTCTATATCGATAGCAGAAATTTTAAGTCTTTGGAACGGCGGGCCTAACGATATGTAATTCACACTTCACAGCATAATGATCTGATGCTAGGTTATTGTTAATGGTTGAGGATTTAAGAAGATGATCACTGTCTCTGTACACTACCCAGTCTACTATGTTACCCTGTTTGTTCGTCATTTCATTCATGGACTGCTGGAGTCCGAAAGTATCTAAAATTTCTAACACCTCGGGCATGTATCCAACTGTGGGCTTATTGAAATGGAAGTTGAAATCGCCGATCAATAACAATGTTCCTGGAAGGTCATTTACAAATTCAAGAAAGTCTGGAAGTTCGTTGACAAACATGCTGGGCGTAAATTTGTTCTTTCTGCTGGGTACCGGTCTGTAAATCCCAAAAATGTTAGTGACAGGAGCGCTAGGTAGGGACAGTTTCAGGTGAACAAGTTCAAAGGTCCGATGCTGAAAATCAAAAGAAGAGTCAAAAGAGCAATAGGGGAGCAGCTTATCCGAGATGACGAAGGCGATTCCACCCCCGCAGGTCGTGGTGGGGCGGGGGAAGGACTTGGTGGTATAGCCAAATTCCCTACACATAACACAAACGGATCATGAATTCAAAAAGAGATGAAAATAATTTTTAGCAATACAAAATGGTGACAAATCTTAACCAAAGAAAACTCGATAAATGATAAAAAAAAAAAAACTTGCAGTTTAACAAAACTGTGTCAGACTGGCTTGTTCACAAAGCTTAATAAAAGTTTTAAAAGCTAAAAAAAAAAGTGATATGTTCTTGGAGTGTATTCGGCACAAGCTGCCTACCGACTTTGAGCCCTGCATTAATAATCATTCATTTAATGGTAAGGAATATTTCATAGCTGTACATGACCCCCCCCCCCCCCCCCCCCAAAAAAAAAAAAAGTACAGGAGTAATCAGTTAAAAAAATTATGGAGTATACAATTTGTAGATTGGGACAAAATACATGTCATGTCATAATCGTTACATCCAGTAAGTTCATTAAAGATGTCAGATTGCCATGGTGACGTTTACCTTGTGAAGTTCGATGGAGTCCACCCATCGTTGTCGATCCTCCAGTGACACACCTCTGAGGTACCAGACACTGTCGTTAACACTGACGTCAAAGCGACACTCGTCAAACTGATGGGGCTGCCAACCAAGAAAGACACACTGCGTCAGTTTTACATCTGGCTGTAATGCAGAGAACAAAAAGAGGCTGGCAAAGGAAATGGTGCCTGTATACTTCATACTTATTCATTGTGTGTGTGTGTGTGTGTGTGTGTGTGTGTGTGAGTTGCATATGCTTGTATATTTGTGTGTGTGTGTGTGTGTGTGTGTGTGTGTGTGTGTGTGTGTGTGTGTGTGTGTGTGTGTGTTTGTGTGTGTGTGTTGCATATGCTTGTATATTTGTGTGTGTGTGTGTGTGTGTGTGTGTGTGTGTGTGTGTGTGTGTGTGTGTGTGTGTGTGTGTGTGTGCGCGCGCGCACATGCATATGTGTGCATAAGCATACATGCACATCATATAATGTTCATATTTGAACCTCTCATTCACGTACCAAAGAAACAGCCCCCTACTCCCTACCAGCTCCCCTCCCACCCTCAACGGGGAAAAGCTCTAAGTTTTATGCATTGCTTTAAGATGTACCACATGTAACTTTTGAATCAGAACTGAAAGGAGGGAGAAGGGATGTGCATGCAGTTGAGGATAGTGACCTTGTAATTAATTAATTCAATCTAATTTTAACTAAAAAAAAACAAAAAGTCAGAGTCAGACTTCGTTGTCCTCAGAAAATTTTCCAATGAAAAACAGAAAGAAAAAAAACAGACTTTACATAGTTTAATCTTTAGGAATAAATCAAGACAGACTTTATGTCAAACTTACATCTGAGAACAATTTAATTAATGAAACATGATTCACAATGGCTTTCAGTTAAATAATCTTTTCCCTTTCCAAAGCTCATCATACATTCATGTTGTTATGATGTCCATCAAAACTGATCAATTATGAATTCTTTCCTTAGTCCACATTACAAGTCTATGCTATCTATCCTGAATACTGATAATCACTGACGGTACAAGACGCACAACTGTTTTTATGGCAGGACAGAATCTCCTTTCCAACCCATTCTTCTGGCTTACCTGGTAACAGCACTAATTGCTTTGAATTTTCTATCCTGAACATAGGTTCTATTCATTCAAAGTGTTACACTAACATTCTCCTTAAAATAAAAACAAACAAAACCACAAAAAAAAGCCCTCATCATGACAAGAGAGTTTTAAAAATGCATTATGAGAAACTGAGAGAGACAGACAGAGAGAGCGAGACAGACAGACAGACAGACAGAGACACAGAGAGAGACAGAGAGCCAGAGAGAGAGAGAGAGAGAGGGAGAGAAAGAGAGACTAAGACTCAAGAGTGATGATGATGAAGGTCATAGAATCCTTATCTCAAACAAGTCAAAGTCAAACGGTAGCACTACACACACTGAGAATGAACACTGCAAGACCCCACAACTTAACTTGTGTCTTGACCTTACACACCTCCCCAAGAGAACATCCCAACAAGAATTATCACCATCCTTTTCTCTCTCTGACTGATGACAGCTAAACAAAGAGCAAGAAAAAGCATTACCTAAGAGCAAAAGCAAGAGAGAGAGACAGAGACAGAGACAGAGAGACAGACAGGCAGACAGACTGACAGAGCATGCAGAGTTTCTGACTGTTTCAAGGTATCAGCCACCTGGGGTCAACATGACCCTTTGCCAGAGGAGAAAATGAGCAATCACTTTTAAATCACGAAAACATCACGGGGGCATGTTTGAATTATTCACAAGGGGAGGAAGGAAGGGGAGGATAGGAGGGAGAGTAAGCAGGGGGGGGGGGGGGGGAGGCACAAAGGAGTGACAGGAATCTGCTAAGACTACTGTGCTATTAAACTCAACTCAACCTATGTGCCAGGTGACATCACGGCCACAGCCTGAAAGCTGTACTACTAGCCCAGACATGCCATTTGCGACACTGCTCCTTCATGAGTCAAGTCAATGCTCACTGGCAATTTAGAACTTAACAAAACAACCAATCAAAAAAGGCTATGCAATGCACCTCCGCTCAAAGGTTTCTGATTGTGCAGTGTGATCTTCAACTGTCTTAAAGGCTGGAGGTGAGTTGGGGCAATGGTCTGATATTGGCTGATCGGTGTATAGATGCCCTGCAGGGTATCTGATCAAAGTACAAAGTGTGATTTCAACATTTGTCAGCACTTATGACGCAAGCACATCAATGGCCTGAAGCTCTGTGTACATTTGTGTGTGTGTGTGTGTGTGTGTGTGTGTGTGTGTGTGTGTGTGTGTGTGTGTGTGTGTGCGGTGCGTGCGCGTGCGTGCGTGCATGAGTGCGTGCGTGCGCATGCATGCTGTGCGCCTGCATGCGTGTGTGTGAGAGAGGGAGGACGAGAGACAGAGTGGGGAGGGGAGAGAAAAAGGGAGAGGAAGGGGGGTGAGAAAGAAAGAGAGAGAGAGAGAGTGAGAGAGAGAGAGAGAGAGAGAGAGAGAGAGAGGAAACAAAGGATGGAGGGGAGGGGGGGGGGGGGGGTGACAGTGAGAGAGACACAGACAGAAACAGAAACAGAGAGAAGGGACAGAGGAAGCCAGAGAGACGAGACAGAGACACAGAGAGAGAGAGAGAGAGAGGAGAGAGAGAGAGAGAGAGAGAGAGAGAGAGAGAGAGTGAGTGGAGACTTCCATTCGGGTTCTGAACAACAATAATGCTAAGCACAGCAAGCCCATGACTAAACACTACACCTAACAAACCTCAGGCTACAGTCTTCCTTTTGTCACTTCCCTCAGGACTGTGTCTACTATGCCTGTCTCCAATGGAAATGTCAGCCCTCAAACAATACTGCACACGCTACTTTCTTTGTCCTTTCAAACGAAAAGTCAACGCCACTGACCTAAAAAAAACAAAAAAACACTGAAGACTGAGTCAGCATGTTCACTGCATTCATGGGAATATAGTGATGCACAAAGTTTTCTTGTTTGAATGAATGAAAACCTATGGAAAATCTAAAACACGCAAACAAAACTAAGAATTTTGGTCAGAAGCTTTCAGTTGTTACAGACCTACAAAACTAGATAGTACTTAACAGCATGCAAAATAAAGACGCAGAACACAATTTATCTGATTATTACAGATTTACACTTTGTCTACCAAGTGCATAATTTCTCCAGTACCTTTGAGTGGTGTTTGAGTATCAAGACACTATGGAAAGAAAACACCACTTGACAGGTCGATCGACTTTCAGGGAAGGTCAGGGCTCGCTATTCCGACAATCGCTCACTGTCAAACCTGATTCCTCGCGCTGTCATGTTTTCCTTCGATCAAACATCAAAGTTACTTAGTTCAGAAAAGAGCAAGTATGCCCAATTATCATTCAAGTTAGCAAAATGAGTTTACAAGTCTGAAGGACTTTAACATCTGAAAATGCACAGCACCCGAGAAAAACAGGCTGCTGTACATTATTTTGCACTGATGTGCATGTCCTTTATATCACTGTTGTAACACTTAACAGTCATTTCCACAGAGAAACTGAGTAAATCTGTAGCATTTTTTGTCTGACTGACTGACTTTTCAAAATACTCTGCCTAGGTGCCTGAGACAATCATTGGCATCTTTATCTCCTTACCTCTACATCATTACTTAGCACCAACAACAACAATAATATAATAGTAATTTAATAGCCCCAGAGAGTATTTTGATCTCCCTTGCATCCATGGAGAAGGGTTACAGAAAGGCAAGAGACACAGATGTGACAGAGAGAGCCAGGGAGGAATAGAGAAAGAGAGAGGGAGGGAGGGAAATGGGGGAGAGAGAGAAAGAGAGAGAGAGAGAGTGAGAGAGAGAGAGAGAGAGAGAGGGAGAGAGAGAGAGAGAGAGACACACACACACACACCACACACACACACACACACACACACACACACAGAGGCACACTGACATAGAGACAGAAAGTCATAGTGAGACAGAGAGAGACAGACAGAGAGAGAAAGAGGAAGGGGAAGGGGGAGTGGGAGAAGGGGTAAGGCAGGAACTAGGAAGAAAGGAGAGAGAGAAAGAGAGATTGAGGAGAGAGACAAAGACTGAAAGATAGAGAGGGAGAGGGGGTGGGAGAAAAAGAGGGGGAGGGGAAGGAGAGTGTGAACAAGGGAGAGAGACAGCAATATAGACAGCCAGGCAGAGACACAGAGACCTGAACAAACTGAACAGAGAGAGACAGAGACAGTGAGAGAAGAGACAGAAAGACAGACAGAGAGAAACAGAGACAGACAGCGACAGAGAGAGAAGGGGAAGGGGAGGGAGGGAGAGAGAAAATGACAGAGAGAGAGACACACAGACAGACTGACAGACAGAGACTGAGACAGAGACAGACAGAGTGTAGGGGAGCAGAGAGAGAGAGACAGACACGACAGACAGACAGAAACAGAGAGACTTAGAGAGGCAAAGACACTGACAGTGGAAGGCAGAGACAAAGCAGGGAGGGGGGAAGAAAAAGAGGAGAGAGAGAGAGAGAAGAGAGAGAGGGGGAGACAGAGAGAGAGTGTCTCACTCTCAGAAAGAGAAAGAGAAAGAGGACCTAGTAGGGAGCGAGAGAGAGAGAGAGAGAGAGAGAGAGAGCGAGAGAGATGAGAGAGAGAAGAGAGAGGAGAGAGAGAGGAGAGGAGAAGAGAGAAAAGCTCAGAGAAGAGAGAGCTCGGGGAGGGTGAGACTCAGACAGAGAGATTCAGAGAGATGGGGAAGGAGGGGGGGAGGAGGGATAAAAAAAAAAAAAGATGAAAAGTCTACATCTGGATCAGGTGCACACACATGATTTATGATTCATCCGTGATGTGACAGTCATATTACGATCTAGCTGCAACTAATGCAAGTCCTTTACAGTCATTGTTTTGAACAGATGAGGTGACACTGACAGACACACAGGTCCACACACTTTCATACGTACCATACTATACCCCATGGCCCAAGACACAGTACTGAACACAAATCTTGATACAAGTATTTAGTTCTCACTGGGGGCAAACAAAAACATGAGAGAAAAATCTACACTGACACATGACAGAGTGTGGAGGCAAAGACAAGAGGAAACAGGAGGGTGTGTGGGAGGATAATTGGAAGGGAAGGTGGGTGGGGGGGAGAAGGCGGTGTGGGTGACTGATAGAGGAGGTTGAGGGCTAAACTGTGAGGCACTCTCCCCTAGGAAAGCTGTTTTCAGTCTGAGGCAGAGGATCGCCAAGGAATTCATCTGCTGTGACCAGAGACTGGGTCAATTACAAAAACAATTTCAAACTGATCTGGTTGGATAGCTTAAAGCACAAACATTAGACCGTAAAAACAGTGTGTACTCTTTGGTTTACTCCAAATATATGCTGGCGAGACTACTAATCCTTCGGATTAATCGAACTGAAACTAGCAGACCTATACACTAAATTAAACTGAAGCCTGCTGAAACTGAAGCCTGCTGAATACAGTTGTCAGCAGATCACAACTCGCACTACAGACTGTTTAAACAGACATCCTGGTCCAGTTCACTCCAGCTACAACAACAGACTTGATTGGTCAAGTCATGAAGAGTAATGTATCATGTCCTGTTTCCACAGAATAGAACAAGCAACTATGTGAACAGATGCGTTATATCCTTTATGATTATCCACATTAAAACGCACTGAAATTCGCATATATATATATATATAGATGGGTCTGTCTTGTGCTTAACTTACAATGTTCTAAGAATACAATGTCAAAAAGCAACATAAAATGATGAAATAAAATTGGGGTTTGGGTAGACCAGAGGATTCTCAGTTTAGTCATCTTTAAGTGACTGCACCATGTGATAAGGGGTACTTGACAAAACTCTTCAATAGTTTGAAAACAAAAAATCAGTTTAATGTCAATTACAACTTTGGCAAACACTAAACAGCTATTCAGTTTTCTCAATACTTTGTGGAAATTGTAAATGGGCTGTAGCCCTAGTACACACACACACACACAACATATATATATATATATATATATATATATATATATATTATATATATATAATGCTGAACAATTAAGTAGTGAGGGAAAAACAAGTGCAGGCTAGCAATTCTTCTGTCATTATAGCAATGACCTGTCAAAGATTTGAACTGAAAAAATATTTAAAAAAAAAAAAAAAGGGGGGGGGGGGGGGGGGGGGGGGGGAGGGTTGAAGATGAAGAAAATGGGAACATAAATGATAAAAATTAGAAAAAATTATATTATTTATATGAATGCCCTTCACTAGCTGCATTAGGGAACCATCCTACTTTCATAGTCCCTCCTGAAAGCACATCTATTTGTATTGCCTGCTCCTTGGCCTTCCGTCAGCTGGATCGGACTCATCAGGGAGGTACAGCTGACTGTGTCTGTGTTCTTGGCATCAAATACAGACATACCACAGTCCATAATTCTGTGGTGTTCTCACCACCAAGAGTTCAAAAAAGAATCCAACAACACCCCCAAAGCAGCCAGCGAAGGGTAGTAAATTAAACAAAACAAAAGTGTAGCGAGGACAAAAAATTGCCGAAAAACTAAACATTATGCAAACAGTATAAAATGTAGGAGACAAACTTTGAGCCTATGCTTGAGGATACATTCAAGGATGTAACAAGGGAGATCAAAAGATATGAAGTCTGAGTGGTCAGCTCTATAATTCAACACCTGCTAATTCAAAACTCACTTGCATTTTTGCAATAATGAAAAAGGGAGAATACTTCAAGGACAACAGTAATCATGTTAGGCATTTTTAAAACCAGTGTAGCAAACCTGCGAATGCAAATGGGTCAAACAGACCTGGTATGCTGGCACACCAATCTGTAAAATTCAAGTGCTAAAAATGTAATGGATCTAGTTCCCTCCAAAAACATTCGGTCACATATAAATTAAATCAATATGGAATACCATACTAATGGTAGATGTTTTTGTTGTTATTTCATCAACTGATTGGGTTAAATACTGGCAGTTAAGAATAAACATAAACACTGGGACAACAATCAGAAATTGATGAAACCAGGCTCATTCCCACCCATCCTCTTTTTCTCTCCCTCAGAGAATAAAACATCATCCATCATCAAAATGGACAACCTTTTTGATTTTCCGTCAAGCTTATTTTGCATGATCTGTAAAAAGCTGGAGAATTTTCCCTTTTTAGAATGTCTGATTGGTCATGTACAGTTAATGCTAATGTATCAGATAGTTAACTGATCTATGCTGAAATACTTCCACCTTTCTTTTTCAAGGTAAAATTTGTCATGTACGTAATGTTGTACAGTGTAAGCCATTCTGAGTTAGGTATGCAGTATATGGGCAATCAGGGGATAAGGATGAGAACAATTCAGGTGTAATGTCTTTTCTTTTTGTCTGATGTAATGTGTTTTTTTTTTCTCCAGGATATGACCATTTCATTCAGAACATGACTTTTTGTCCCATACGCATTTGCCAACCCTGAAAAGGCCCTGGTCACCTGGGCGGTCATAATGAAAACTATAAGATTATGACCAGCAGTTCACCATTCTCGCAGTCGCACTCACTGCTGCCAAAATGCAATTGCCCTGCTTCCTGTAAACTATAACTAGTATAAGAGGATGGAAGAATAAATCAAATAAACAAACAGACAACATGGCAGAGTTCAAAGGCCCACATGTCTTGATCTGCGATGTGTGGGGACTTGCTAAGCACTGAACCTCCAATCTACAGGTCTACACCTTCATTTTAAGGTTCGTCAGTTATGTGGGTCTTAGATAGGCTGGAAGGAATGGTTGGACCTCTGTGTGTCAGTGTGTGTGTGTGTGTGTGTGTGTGTGTGTGTGTGTGTTGTGTGTGTGTGTGTGTGCATGCGCATGCACACGCGCGCCATGCACTAAGTGACTAACTTAAGCCACATTAGAACCAGTGAAGTACAAGGATGCAAAGCTGAAACTAGTAACAATCCAGTCTTCTTTTCATTTGCAGTTTTCCTTCTCTCCCCAACCCCTGACCCCTCCCCTCTCCTCCCCCATACCCCCCTCCCCCCTTACTTTGCTCCATATCAAAACATTCCAGTGTTGCCAGTGACTGTGTTAGTGTGTAAAGAAAAGACCTTTTTGGCACACTTACGTTAATAGCAGTTTCATTGAATTCACTGACCATGCAATGAAACATACCAAGATCCAGTCTTTGAGAACAGTTATGGGAGCTACGGCACGTATTAAAAAATAATTTAGACACACACACACACACACACACACACACACAACCCCGCACACACACTCACACACACACATGAGTGCGCGCGTGCGCATATGATGTATTCTTCATTCTGACATCGACACTGCCACGCCCCATAGTCAGAATGGATCTATTATTCACTAGACGCACGTGATGATGTCGATCGCCCTTACACACGAACAGTGGGACTCGGAAGTTCCAGTCACATTGCTTACCGTTACCGCTGCTCGATTCAAGCTGACCGCACCTCGGCACCCAAACGCTGTTTCATCTTCAGATTTGTAATAGCTTAAAGTCCCGTCTTTCAAAACAATATATCGATCTTGCCATCCGTGGAGGTAATTGGTCCATTTGCTCAGAGTTCCATGAAGTTCTGGAAGCGGCTCCTCGTCAAGTTCATCTTCATCGTCAGTCAAACTCAAAACGTCTTTCTCTGCTTCAGCTGCCATTATGGAAACAGTTTTTTCCGGGATCACATGTAGATTTCTCTGTTTATGTCTATTTTATCACCCTGGTTCCTATAAACACTCTATAACGAGGTCGGAAAATTAGTCTTGTGCGCTCACGTTTGTCATCCCCCTACGCCGGACGCCATTTTCAACTCGTGAAGGTGACGTCAAGCTGTGCAAGAGATCTTACTCATATTAAAGAACGAAGAAGAAGCAATGCACAGTTATTTCCCATTGTGTGTTTTAAAAAATTTCATCTGTGCAGACAAGAGCTGTTACTCTCTTGACACTTTGTTCTGCGTGGAGACAGAAAAAGTAGCAGTAAAGAAATAGCTAAGAATGATGAGGCTAAACAGTTAGAGTAAAGAACAGACAAAAAGGTAGCCTCCCTACAGGTGGACACTTGGTTTTATCTTTCATCTCTTCTTCTTCTTGTTTTTCTTATTCTTCTTGTTCATACTAATTCTTCTTCTTCTTCTCTTTTCTTCTTCTTTCTTCTTCTTCTTCTTCTTCTTCTTCTTCTCTTTTAATAAAGGCGTTGTCTCATTTATTTTATCTTTTGTGTTCGGCTTTCTACTTTTTCATTTCTTCTTTCTTGATCCCCCCCCCCCCCCCTCCCCAAACTATCAACGTATGTGTGAATCTCTCTCTCTCTCTCTCTCTCTTGATCCCCCCCCCCCCCAAACTATCAACGCATGTTTGAATCTCTCTCTCTCTCTCTCTCTCTCTCTCTCTCTCTCTCTCTCTCTTTTTTGTTTATAAATGAACTAGCTTTAGAAATCATAGCAAGCAAAAGACATGATGCAACACTTTCTCCCGATTTTATTGAACTATTCATCATGTTATTAGCTGATGAATTTGTTTCATTATGAGAGATTCCAATTGGCCCCCAGACCCAGTTAAACAGTCTGTACCAAACAGCCTCTAAACTTCAGCTAAAGGTAAATATGAAAAAGAATAACATTGTAGTTACTAGAAAAGGAGGTCACTTGGCAGCAAGCGTAAGATGGTTTTTAATGGACAAACGATGGCTGTTGTAACTGTTGTAAATATCTTGGTATCTGTTTCTCTACACGTCTAAGCTTTACAGCTGCTTGTCAGGACCTAGCAAGCAGAGCGAAAAATGCCTTATTTTGTATCTTGCAAAAATTAAACATGTTAACTAATAATTCCTTGACAGTGTTTCTAAAACTATTCGACGCCCAGGTACAACCAGTTGCTTAATATGGTGCTCCGATCTGTGTCTTACATAAATCTGCTATTCATGTGAAAACGTTCATTCATTCGCTCTTAAGAAATTTCTGGGGGTTCACATTAAAACATTGATTGAATGTGTTCATGGAGAGACAAACCGCTATCCTATCAGTTCATCTGTTCAGTGCATTAGATACTGGCTGGGGATCGTACAAATGGATGACAATAGATCACACTTAAAGCATATGATATGCTGCTGGGATTTTCTGTTTTATTATGGATTTGGGTGTGGCTGGGTGTACCAAGGGGTTGGAAATGTAAATGCGTTTTTGAAACTACTTCGACAAAGACTGATTGATAATTGATGGCAAAACTTACATGAAAATATCCAGAACAGTGAGCGAGATTCGTCTTATAGAACTTTAAAGACATCTGCTAGTTGTGAAAATATATCTCACTTAATATTTAAAAGCATATTAGAAGTTACCTGTCAAGATTTACATTAGGAATTACAGACATCAAAGGGCATCAGTACCGATATGCAAACTAAAAACATTAATATGCTATGTCCTTTATGCAAAAGCGCAAATGAAGGCGAATATATTATTACATTTTCTGCTTTATTGTCCTGTCCTGCCAGATTTAAGGTATGAATACATTCCTCGGAAATTCTTTGAAAATCACTGTTTATTCCGTACTGCTTTGCTCATGGCAAATCAAAATGAAGAAGAACTGAAGAGCACATGCATTTATTTATATAAGACTTTTGAAAGGCGCACAACTATGGTCAGTTAAATGAATCCAACTGTAGTATTCATTGTGTGCATTTAGTATGCTTATCTGTCAGTTACTTATTGTCAATCTATATCATGCTACCTTGCTGTATGAAATATTATTATTGTTATATTCTACCCCCATCAGAAGGGGCCATGGCCTATACTGATTAAAAGTTTCGTTCTCTCTCTCTCTCTCTCTCTCTCTCTCTCTCTCTCTCTCTCTCTCTCTCTCTCTCTCTCTCTCTCTCTCTTTTAATTTTAACCTCTTTTTGCATGCTTCTACATTTATTGCCTTGTATTATTTTGCATTGCTAACCCTACTCAGAGCGAGGACAGGATGTGAAAAAAAAGCACACCAGTGCTTATCTATTAACCTCGTAAATAAAGATCTAGTTGCAAAGATCTTGCTTTTCTCCTGCTAGCGTGTCGATGTCATGGGCAAAGCGCAGGTTTGTTACTATCCTACCACCATTTTTATTATTGAGCCTTGATGTCCCTCCAGTGCGTCAGTCATAAATCTCTCTAGGTAAATATTGGAAAGAGTGGGTGAGAGTAAAGAGGCTTGCCTCACCCCAACAGTTGTCTTGAACCAGTCTCCTATAGTGCGATTGAGGAAGATAGCGCTGGTGGCCTTATCGTAGAGGCATTCCATGGTCCTGATCAGGTTGGCGTTGATGTTGCACAGTCTCATGGTTGCCCATAAAGCTGCATGCCACACCTTGTCGAAGACATTTTTGAAATCTACAAAAATGTGGTACAGGCCCTGCTGGTGCTGATGACATCTCTCACAAAATATCCTCAACTTAAAAATCTGTTCGGTAAACCCTGCCTGTTCTTCAGCAATGATCTTCTCTGCTTGTGGCTTCAGTCTGTAACAGGATCTTCAACATCACCTTATTCGGGTGACTGATCAGACTGATGGCTCGGTTTATTTTGGTAAGGTTGTAAATTGCCTTTCTTGGGGAGAGTGATGATCAGGGATTGGGTACATGGTGCTGGCCACTCACCAGTTTGCCAGATATTATGTGCACGCGCGCTTCCGTGCCTGAATGCTTTATGTGCTTTTGCGTGTGTACGTTCGTGTGTGTGCGTTTACGCGCGTGGGTTTTTGTTGCTTCGTGTTGAGTTTGCCCTTCGTGTGTGTGTGTGTGTGTGTGTGTGTGTGTGTGTGTGTGTGTGTGTGTGTGTGTTGTGTTTGTGTGTGTGTGTGGTGTGTGTGTGTGTGTGTGTGTGTGTGTGTGTGTGGTGTGTGTGGTGTGTGTGTGTGTGTGGGTGGGTGCTCCCTTCTGCATTTTTTGAATTGCACCCCGTGCAGTGTTCACGAAATTGGAGGCGGATGGGTGGGTGGGTGGGGATGGGGGTTGGTTCTGTTCTTCTATTCCCAAATTCTTGTCGAGCGTTGTTAATAAAATGTCATGTGTGCAGTGTGTGTGGGGTGGCGGTGGGAGGGGGGGGGATGGGAAGAAGACGAGTGGGGGGATGTGGCTTGTGCATCTGTTTTAGTGCTTGCTTTGTGACCTATTGTTTTGATGCCTTTTTCTCAATATTGTGCAATGTTTATGGAAACTTTTATTTTTCCTGTATCGTGAAGCGCTCTGAGGATGAGTCTTTTTCTCTCATCGAAGAGCGCTAAATGAGCTCGATTTATGATATTATTTTTATTGTTATTAAACGAATATGAATTAGAGCCCAGCCGAGATCCGGACATTGTTGAGTTACAAGAGAAGAGGCATTCCATCTGTCTACAGTTGAAATGACATGAACAGCTAGGAACACATAGCGACATGACAAGAGCCAAAATAAAATGGATTGATGAAAGTGATACAAAATCATTTTTTTTTTAATCTAGAAAAAAAAAAGCAGAACCAAAATAATGAATGTACTAAAGCGTGAGGATGGAGTGGTCATTTCCAATCAGAATTTTGTGCTTTAATATATATATATATATATATATATATATATATATATTATATATATATATATTATATATATATATATATATATATATATATATTAAAAGCACAAAAAGAACATTTTGAAAGAAAAAATTACAACGAAAACGTTAAGCGTGAAAATTTCTCAGACAGCATCAATAACTTCCTGAGGTATTGTAACATTCCTACTTTAAATGAAGAAGAGAGAGAAAGCTGTGAGGAAATGATTTCCGTGGAAGAAGCAATTTCGGCGTTGAAATGATTAAATAATTGATCAGTGCAGGGGAATGATGGTTTGATGGCAGAATTTTTCTAGTGCGTTGGTTAAAAAATCCGAGATATGGTGGTAAGTGCACTCAACGATAGTTTTGAAAAGGGTAACTTATCCTGCTTGCAGTCAACAGGTGTAATAACTTATATACATAAAGGAAAAGATTTGAGACGAGAAGATATAGATAATTGGAGACCAGTTCCTTTATTGAAGACAGACAACAACTAACTAGCGAAATGCCTAGCGGAAAGAATGTCAGAGGTGTTGAGTAAATAATCGATGAAGACCAAATGGGTTTTGTGAAGGGAAGAAGCATAGGGACAATTCTCTGGTTGATTGGTCATGTTGTTGAGCAGTGTCGACTGATCTGCTAGGAGCTTAGTAGCTGTGGATTTAAAGCGTGCTTTCGATTCAGTTTCCAAAGATTATATGAGAAATACCTTAATGAAATTCAGATTTGGGCGGACTTTTATTTCATGGGTTAAGGTTTTGATGAAAAATGCAGCAGTGATTGTTACTGTCCTGTTGATCACTGCACAGATAGAGCAGCACTGATTGTTACGCTCCTGTTGATCACTGTACAGATAGAGCAGCAGTGATTGTTACTCTCCTATTGATCACTGTACAGATAGAGCAAACACTGCTTGGCTGTTGTCGGCAGAAGTTGAACGGACTTCTTTAAATACACACGTGCACATGCACGGTCTCTTTAGATTTGTAAAAAAAAAAAAAAAAAAGTATATAAAAAAGAAAAGAATGAAAACGCAAACTGTAAACAACATTTGATAATTCCAGTGGATGAACTTCACTTGTTTTCTCCACAGTGGATGAACTTCACTTGTTTTCTCCACAGTGCTGGAACGCATGGAATAAAACTAACCTGTGAACGTCGTCATGGGGGGCTAGCGTGTAGATAAATCATCGTCATGGGGAGCTAGCGTGTAGATAAAACATCGTATGGGGAGCTAGCGTGTAGATAAAACATCGTCATGGGGAGCTAGCGTGTAGATAAAACATCGTCATGGGGAGCTAGCGTGTAGATAAAACATCGTCATGGGGAGCTAGCGTGTAGATAAAACATCGTCATGGGGAGCTAGCGTGTAGATAAAACATCGTCATGGGGAGCTAGCGTGTAGATAAAACATTGTCATGGGGAGCTAGCGTGTAGATAAAACATCGTCATGGGGAGCTAGCGTGTAGATAAAACATGGGGAAACAGATGTTTTTCGTGATTTTGCACCAGTTTCATAGCTCAAACGTACATGCAATACATAGTGCCCAGGAAAAGAGTAACCACTCAATACAGAATTGTCCAACATATAACTCGTGACAGTCGATCAAACAAAGAAAGAAAGAAAAATAACCTTGCTCTATGTGCACAATAGACGCCAAATCATGCTGACAAGATGAACTCTGATCAAAATGTTAAAATTCTAAAGAAAAAGAACTATGGCAACAAAAAAAAACCCTCCCGAGTGGGTGAGAATTCATAATATTAAAACACCTAACCTGCAGGGCTCCATCCATTCTCATAACTGGGATTGAGCACAGTAGACATAGTCAGCGGGAACTGAAGGACTGGATCTGATCATGAAGAGGTTGAAAATGAGCTCTTGTACCAGAGCAATCAAATTAAAAAAAAAAAAGAAAAAGAACTCTCAATAATCTGACCACAAGCACGTGAAGGTGCCGGTTTTAAATATCTGCCCTACCATCCATTAATCTGCAGTCTGTGTATTAAATTTAGTTTGGGTTAGGCCCCGAGGGATTAGCACGCTTTTTAATTGGATAAGTCAGATGGCCCTTGAGCTGAATCTTTTAGGAACTTCTGTCTCATATCCCAAAGTGAACTTGTGAGAATATGAATAGACTCAGGAGAAGAGAGAGAGAGAGAGAGAGAGAGAGGAGAGAGAGAGAGAGAGAGAGAGAGAGAGAGAGAGAGAGAGAGAGAGAGAGAGAGAGAGAGAGAGAGAGAGAGAGAAGACAAGACAAGACAAGACAAAATTCTTTATTTACGAGGATAATAGATAAGCACTGACGTGCTTTTTTACATCCAGTCCTCGCCCTGAGTAGGGACTACAACATGCAGTGAAATCAATTAATGTAAGAAAGCAAAGAAGCAAGCAAAGCGGTCATGTAATCATAGAGGAACAGCAAATGAAAATAGAAGAGAAATGAAAACAAAACAAAACAAAAATAAGAATAATAATAAACAGAAAAGAAATAATAATAATAATAATAAAATAAAAATAAAAATGAGAATACCAATAATGAAGAGGAAGGAGAGAGTGGGGGTAGGGAGTGAGGTGGGCTGGGGGAACATATGTAAATTATGTACTACAACGTACAAAATTGGCTTGTATGAAAACAGACAGTGAAGTGAATATGACAAAATGCGTACATATTTTTGAACACACACATACACGCACGCTCGCACGCAAGAGAGAGAGAGAGGAGAGAGAGAGAGAGAGAGAGAGAGAGGAGAGAGAGAGAGAGAGAGAGAGAGAGAGAGGCACAACATGTAATCATTTTTCGTAAGGCATGAAAATACGTAGAAGGTATTAAGCAAAGTGAGATGAAATGGGGGGGGGGGGGGGGGGGGGGGGGGGGGGGCGGGGGCAAAAAAAAAAAAGAAAGAGAGAGAGAGGGGGGGGGACAGCATGAAATGCAATGATTTGAACTGGAAATGTACTAAAACGTACAATAATTAGCATGTATAAAATCAGACAGTAAAACGAATATGACAAAATATGCACGGAATTCGGAACATACACACGCACGCACACGAGAGAGAGAGAGAGAGAGAGAGAGAGAGAGAGAGAGAGAGAGAGGAGAGAGAGAGAGAGAGAGAGAGAGAGAGAGAAAAGGGCACAACATATAATCATTTTTCACAAGATTATATCCATATGCAAACATATATATATAATATAATATATTATATATATATATATATATATATATATATATATATATCCACACACACACACACACACACATCATATTATATATATATATATATATATATATATATATATATACCACACACATATACACATACACACACACATACATATACACGTGCGCGCGCGTGTGGACACACACACACACACATATATATATATATATATATATATATATATATATATATGCACACATACACATACATATGCACACATACACACATATACATACAAACATACTATATACATACACACACACATTGGTGATATATATATATATATATATATATATATATATATATATATATATATATATATATATATACCGAGCACCATTCCAGCAAAGCTTGCTCTTATGTCTTAGACTAAAGAAATAGGGGGAAATATGCATTCATATCTGCAGTGGTAGATAACCCTGCCTAACTAACAGTATGTGCTTGAGTGGGTGAATGGGGAAAAAATTAAATAAATGCTTCCCAAAATGAGCCTTCAGCAAGCTTATAATCTCCAATTATGTGAGTTTCCTCCCCATTGGAGATTATAAGCTTGCTGAAGGCTCATTTTGAGAAGCATTTATTTAATTTTTTCCCCATTCACCCACTCAAAGCACATACTGTTAGTTAGGCAGGGTTATCTACCACTGCAGATATGAATGCATATTTCCCCCTATTTCTTTAGACTAAGACATAAGAGCAAGCTTTGTTTATAATTGAATATTTCTTGCAGTCACTGCAACACCAAGCTGCTCTGTAAGTTGCTGGAATGGTGCTCGGTATTTATCCTTGGAATTTATTAGTTTATTGTAATTTAGTCCCTTGCGGATTCATTCCAAGAACTGGCCCTCAGCACTTGTGTCTTAAGAGGTTATCTTTTTATATTTTCTACTTTTCGTAAGAAAATGTAGCTTATTTTGCTCTTTCGTGATTTTCTTTTGCTTCTTAGGTGGCACCTTTGGTTGGTTTTTTGAAAACTCAACAAACATACTACGGTATTGCACACCAGACTTTTCTAGGATAGCATTCTTGTTAAAACCGAAAAGGCAGAGGAGTCAAATTACCACTTTCCGCGGTCACTGAGGAGAAACAATCAGGTTTCGAAATATCGGTATCTGACCAGGAGTTATATGCTAGTGAGTTTTCTCCCCATTGGAGATTATAAGCTTGCTGAAGGCTCATTTTGAGAAGCATTTATTTAATTTTTTCCCCACTCAAGCACGTACTGTTAGTTAGGCAGGGTTATCTACCACTGCAGATATGAATGCATATTTCCCCCTATTTCTTTAGTCTAAGACATAAGAGCAAGCTTTGTTTATAATTGAATATATATATATATATATATACATATATATATATATATATCTCAAAATACTTGATACATGAACAAAAGAAGAAGAAGAAAAACAAATTGGTTAAGTACATGAAAATGGGATGATTTATGCTTTTGAGATACTTGTTGGTATTACTTATGGGTTGTTTTTTTATTTTTATTTTTTTACCGCAGAAGGTGGGTAAGGTAAGTGTTTTTGAAAGTTGTGGTACAATGGATTTGTTTGATGGATTCTGGAAGGGAGTTCCACAAAGAGGTTCCCGAGTACGTTAGACTTGATTTAAATAGGTCAATTCTGGGGATTGGGATATGGAGTTTGTGGGAGTTTCTCGACGAGACTTTTGAGAATCGTCTCATTAAAGTTGCTGGAGCATTCCCGGTCAGAATCTTGTGCATCATTAGCCCTTTGTTGTATTTTAGTCTCTGGCTGAATGGAAGAATGTGAAGATGTTTATGATCAGAGCTTTCGAGGCTTGTTTTCTTCAGAAGGATTAATTTGAGCGCTCGTTTATGTAGGCTGAACAATGGTTTTAGTGTGTTTGCACTTGCAGAATCCCATATAGTCGATGCATAATCAACATAAGACTGAATATGAGCATGGAAAAAAAGTTTTCGTGAATGAAGGTCAAGAAAGTGTTTGATTTTGGTGAGCTGATAGACTTTCTGGGAAAGCCTTTTGCAGAGTAAAGTTATGTGGGGATTCCAGCTGAGACTATTGTCAATTGTTAGTCCTAATACTTTATGATGAGTGACTTGTTCCACAAGTACATTATTGAGGTGTATAGGAGGGAAATCATTGGTGAGATTTTGTCTTTTTTGCCTAGTTGTAATGTACATCAGTTTTGTTTTTTGAGGGTTAAGTGACATGTGATTTAGTTAGGTCCATTTTACAAGGTCGTTGGTACTCTCTTGCAAATGTTTTGAAAGACTGGAAGGATCATTATGGCTGGTGTGAATTGTGGTGTCATCTGCAAAGAGGTCGCATGTAGATCTCACATGTAGGGGTAGGTCATTAATGTAGATTGAGAAGAGTAGCGGGCCTAAAATGGAGCCTTGTGGAACGCCATACTTAAGAGTTGTTATAGAAGAGACAGTCGTCCCCGATAAGACGCATTGTTGTCTTTTTGTGATGTATGATTTTAGAAGGATAAGGGCGGATTTTGAAAGACCGTATACCTCCAGTTTTCGAATAAGGAGATTGTGGTCAATGACATCGAATGCTTTTTTAAAATCAACGAATAAGACACCACAATATCTGTCGTTATTAATATTATTAAGCCACACATCTACAAGATTGATTAATGCAGAATGGCAGGAATGTTTCTGTCTGAAACCAGACTGTCCGGGATGGAGCAAATCGTACTTGTTGAAGTGATGAAGGATGTGTTTATTTAAATGCTTTTCTAGAGGTTTGGAAAGGATAGATAAGATTGATATTGGTCTGTAGTTTGAAGGATCAGTATTATCACCAGATTTATGAATGGGTATAACTTTTGCTTTTTTGAACGCATTAGGAAAATAGCTTTTATCTATGCACAAATTAAAGATATACGTTAACGTGTCAGTTATAACTGGCGCCGAGAGTTTCAGAATTTTGCCATCTATGCCATCTAGTCCACGTGTTCCTGACTGTTTGAGATGAAGTAGGTACTGATACACTCGTGCACAGTTATGAGGGGAATGTGTAGTTCAGACGTGATTTTTTTTGTCGTGACAAAATTGATGGAGTTCTTTAAGTTCATTAGAGCTTGAATGATCAGTAGTAACAACTGTATCTGGAATGGTAGAGAAGTGAGTGTTAAGTTGTTCAGCAGAAATACCTTTTATAACAGTTGATTTTGAAGAAGAACTGTTATTGTTAAGCTGGTTTATTGCTTGCCAAACCAGTTTTGGATTTTGTTTGGAAGTTAATAACTCGCGATAGTATTTTGTTTTTTCCCTGCGTTTCTGGAGTTTATTGCATTTCTTAGTGATCTTGATTCTTCTTCATAACCATGTTCTTTCAAAAGGTCTCTAAGGTAGCATGCCTCCTGTAGTTCTTTCGTGTACCACGGTGGTTTGGGAATATGCTTTACTCTGATTGTTTTTAACGGAGCATGTCTGTTATAGACTTCTGTAAAAATTTGATCCAAAAGTCAATCGCTGAATCTGGATCGGCAATATTGTATACTGTATTAAGTTCTGAGTTCATTAAATCAAGCAAAAAAATTTTGTTCATTAAATTTTGAGAAGCAACGATAGGTTATGGTTTTGTGGCCTGGTTTTGGGATTTCACTCCATGTTTAGACCATGTAACACACACTGGGTAATGATCACTAGAAGAGAAGACTGGTACACAAGCTTCTAGTATGTTATTTTCATTTGATACATAGATATGGTCAATGATTGTCTTTGAAGTTGGTGTGACTCTGGTGGGTGTTTTGATAATCTGATGTAAATTCAATACACTTATCGTTTGGCTCCATTGGCTGTTTGGTTTCAAAAGATCTACATTGAAGTCACCGAGTAAAACGATCTCTTTACATTCTAAAGAAACTGCGTCCATCATAGTAACAAATTTATCAGTCCAGCTGACTCTTTCTGCTGGGTTCCGATAGCAAAACCCGATTAAAATGGATCGTGATTTGTTCAGTGTGATTTGTATCCACACTGCTTCTACGTCATGCTGTTCTAGGTGGGAAAATCTCTTGAAGTTGAGAGATTCACTGATATACACTAGAAGACCTGTCTCTTTGTCTTTAGTAGGGTCTTTTCGAACGATATTATAACCTGGGACTGATACATCTTTATCACTAATGTAGGTATTTAGTCTTGATTCGGAGAGACCCAGAACATGGAATGGCTTTTGGTGGTTCGATATCATGGTCGAGATATCAGAGATCTTACTGACTGCACTATTGATATTTAAATGGCAAATTCTCAGTCCATCTCTCGATGGCCATGAGTTCTGGTTTGTGGTCATGTTATGTCCTGAGTGCACAAGTAAAAGGAAAAACAAAAAGAAAGAGGAAGAAAGGACACGTACAAAAAAAGTAAAACAAATGATGAAAAAAGCAAAACAAAAAACAAAAAACAAATAACAATAACAACAACAACAACAACAACAACAACAAAAACCCAAGAAAAACCAATAAAAAAAACTGGTAGATTAGATACCACAGCAGTGGTTCGGAAATAGGTGACTGAGAATGCACTTACAATTTAATGTGCACACAACTAATTGCTGTCAGGTTGTACAGGACGAAGTACTGCAAGACTAAAAAGCACAATTCCTGTATGTTGCACGCACAAAATCACCAACTCATATGTATCTGAACACACATATATATGTTGATAATCAGATTAAATTGCAATGAGCATTGGTCTATGATAATGACTCGTGTAGTCTCTCAATACGGGCACTCGTCACATTCCCAATGTCAGCACACTTTGTTCTGTCCTTTTTAAACAATGAGTGGCAGCACTTCGATGTCGACGCACCAGTTTTTGTTTGTATACAACAGTCCCAATGTCAGCACATTTTGCCCTGTCTTTTTAACCACTGAGTGGCAGCACTTCGATGTCGACGCACCAGTTGTTTGTTTTGTCAGCAACTTTACCACAAGAACAGCACCTTTGGTAAAAAGACTTTGAGATAAGAGTAATAACTCGTGCAATACATCTGACAGGCACCCGACAGACTGCAGCAGGCCAGACAAGGAAACGAACAAACAAACAACAAATACACATAGATTTATACATACACACACACTCGCGAGTGCGTGTGCGCGCACACACACACACACACACTCACACACACATACGCACGCACGCACACACGCACGCACGCATGCGCACGCACGTACACACACACACACACACACACACACACACACACACACACACACACACACACACACACACACGTGTGTGCGCCCACACACACGCATGTAGAAAACTATTCGATATGCGCTCATAAAAATTAGATATGCGCATACATACATAGCACTTGATGAAGAAAATTAATAAGCGTATCACACTACATACCTATGTGATATGAAGTGGATACAAACATATGCACGCTCACAACCATTAGATATGCGCAGATATACATAGCGCATGGATGATGAAATAACATATCGCACTACATACCTATGTGATATGAAGTGGATTAACAAATGCAGAGACGGTGATGAAGCAATGATATACGAATATAAGGATGCATAGAGGCGACGTGTTAATTTAATTCAATGAGGACATGGGGAGAGGAGCTGGTTGGTGTTGCTGTGACAGGAACTGAGCAGTCATTGTGTTCAGCAACTGAACAGCAAATGGATGTAGTGGGCTAGAGGGGTGTACTGACTGCTGTGGGATGTGTGTGATGGTGGGGGATTGGAAGTGTAATGTGTTAGGTGGTGGCAGGAGTGTTGTATTGTGAAGTGTAAGGTGGGCGTTGTCTGGAGTTGGTGGATTGTATGGGGTATTAGAGGGTGGTAGCTGTGCTGTGCTGGGAAATTGTAGCCAAGATGTGTTGTGAGGTTGCAGCTGAGATGTGTTTGGAGGTGGGGTGTGTTGGTTGCTGCTAATGTGTGGTTTGGACATGGAAGGGGGTGATGTGCTATGTGGGTGGAGGGTGCTGGTCACGTTTCTGTACTCTTTACATTGCTGTTTGTCCTTTCTAATCGCTGGGGAAGAAAAGGAATATATGTGTGGGGGGGATTGTAGAAGGGGTTGCTTTGTAGGGCGTTGATGCCGACCTAGTATATTATACACACTGCGAGAGTTGGGATTTTGGGGAGTGTTCGCTGGGAAATCAGTTTCATAGTTATAACTAGGTGGACTGTTAGTGGTCATTGGGGCGTCTTGTGTTGCAAGACGGTCCCTTCTTGCTCTTTGTGAGGTGGGCCTGATGTAGTTGGAGAGTTGGGTCTTGTGGTTATTAGTGGGACAGATGTTGGAGGCAAGGGCTTTGCAGCCATATGAACTGGGATATAGTCTGTCTCGGTACATGGCTTTCTTTGGCGCCCCAGATCTGGCGAGGAAGGAAGGAGTGTTATCTAGGTAACTGATCCCCTCTTGACGGCAGGAGAGGCGAAGATTGGCCGTGGATCGTGACGCCATGTCCTTAAGGGGGTGTTGACCAAGGGGAGGAAGAATGGAGGAGGCCTGTAGTGAAGCACTGGGGAACGCTTGCCTGAGTAGGTGGATTAACTTGACCCAGTCTGCTACAGGCACTGGCCTTTCGTCACAGCTGTTGATCCCCACATGGAAAGTGACCTGTTGGATGTGGGGTGATGGGGGCAGTGATTTCAGCCACTGACACAGGTGATGGACTGTCAGGCCAGGCACAGACAGATTTTTCACCTTGTAGCGCTCTGTTGACATTTCCTTCTCATCTACCCCGTGTAACACAGAGTCTCCTAATAGCAGCATGTTACAGGTTTCTGGGATTGTCTTTTGTCGTAAGATAGCTAAAGCAGATGGGGGATTTGGATTCTGTTTGTTGATGGCAGTGGGGATTTCTGTCATTGTGTTTGTGTCTGGTTTGTTCTTGTTGTGTAGAGATTTTGTTGACGGAACAGACGAGCCTGTGTTTTGCTCTGTAGAACTGTCTGACAGCACACTGTATGTATTTGATGTTTCCACAGCATATTCAGTCTGTGTTGATGATGTAGATGAAGTGTCACTGTGTATCTGGACTGCTTGATTGTCTGATTTTTGTGTTTGATTAATTGGTTTGAGGGCATGTACTTGTTTCCTAATGTCAGTATTGATGTTGTTTTGACTGTCTTTGAATGATTGCAGTCTGCTTGTGGTATCTTTCATCTGGCGTTGTAGATGTGTGTGTTCATCCTGTACTTGTTTGATTTGTTGTGAAAGATCTTGATTTAATGACTTTATGGAATTTTTCACCCTAATCTCCATGTCACCCGTGTTCTGAGTGTTCCGTTCAACTTGCTGGGATGTGTGTTCAAGCTGATTTTTCAGTGTTTGTATGTCTTGTTGCATGTTGGAGATAGTGCGTGTGGCTGAGATAAGCTGTTTTTGGAGGTGTGTGATAACGGCCATGCTTGCTAGTTGAGAGAGTGTGGGGGAAATCCGCTGCCGAGAGCTGGTACTCTGGGGGTTCAGTGTGTTGACAGAATGAGTAGCAGACAGAGGGTTAGTACTGGTGGGGGAGGGTGACGATACACGCTGTTCTAAAACACACGGGGTGGGCGTGGGAGGATCATATGGGGGGTCAGTATTTTGCTGGGTGGAGGAAGGGACTGAGGAGTGAGAAATGTCAACGGGGGATGAAGGACTGTCGATGGCTGGAGACTGGAGGGATGCAGGTGGCGATTCCATGCTGTCTGGGGCGGATGAGGGAGGAGTGTGGCATGAGACGTGTTGGAGCTGACAGGCAATTGGGATTCCTGAGTTAGTGAGGGGTGAGGCAGTGATGGTGGAGGGATGGAATCACCTGACTTGAGCAATGTTTCCACAACATCATTCGTCTGTGCATCACAGATGGCCAGTGGAGTTGGAGGAAACGACTCTGTGACAGCTGGGCAGTGGGGTCACAAAGCTCGGCGCCAAATCCAAAAGAGCCTTGTTATTCTTGTTGTATTCTTTCAATACACTAGAGGTAGATGATGGCCTGTATTTACCACAGTACCTTTCACATAATACAAGTCTCCATACAGGCAGGTTGGTGTGAGGAGAATCAAACGTCACTTGGCAGGGGTCTTTGGTGAGATTAATTGTCTCGTTGGTGAAATATTTGGCGCTCATAGAGCGCGTGGTGAGAGGCATTTTTGATTTGTATTATGAGCATTATTTGTGGTGTTTGCCCAAAGAAGAAAGAAAAACAAAAAAGCAGAAACTTACATTTACAAATATACGTAGACTACACACATATGCTGGCCGCTGCAGTGTGTGCCATGGCGGTTAGCCGTCACGGCACACCCGCCACATCTTGTCTTGGGAGGAGCGCCCTTTCCGGACACTGCAGCGTAACAGGATTAGCACCACACACACTTCACTTCACTCTGTCCTAACAGCCAGAGGATCGTTTCCGCCGTGGAAACCAAATGGCGCCACAAATGGGGCCACTTATCTGGCCACACCATGGGGAAGAGGAGGTCGGAGGATTAGCGTCTCAGCATCTGGAGCCCATGGCACGTGATTGACACTGGGCCAGCTTGGTCGGTGCCTAACACAGCACTGGAGAGGGGTTCTGATATATGATTTGACACATAAAACCCCTAAAAACAACCAACACCACCATCTAACATAGGAATCCTTTCTATATGCACATCGTGTAAGCAATCACACACCTCCTTGCAAGATTACACACATGTAGCACATGAATCACACGTACAGAAACTGATTCTTGGTAGAGCGAAGTGAACACGTCCGAACAGGTCGGCGGCTGGAGAGGAGAGAGAGAGAGAGAGAGAGAGAGAGAGAGAGAGAGAGAGATCACAGACCAAAGTGTTAAATGGACTTCTCGCAGCTTCTTTTGCATTAAAGTCAGCTCCGTCGTTATCACGTAGACTGGAATGACCAGGAACCCATAACTGAGTTCTAGTGGAACCCCGTGTTACTAACTGGTGCATCAGATATAAGATGTCACGTGAAATGTCCGATCGATCAGAGTTTGATTGACAATGTAGAAGCGTAAGCGCTATTTTTTTTAATCCGATAAAAAATTGTTTCTATTTTGTTCCTTGCTAGAGATATTAAAAAAAAACGCTGACGTCCTTGTATGATGATGTTTTACCACTGTTTCAAAGCTTTAACCTACCTCCACCATTGCCTCACTGCAAGGTGTCAAGGATAAAATGTGTTTCTTTCAGAATGGCAAATAACTGAGTTGTAGAGACAGTGCATCCATATGTAAAATGTAATTTCTTGCTAATATACAGCGCCGGTATTACAAAAACAATCCCGGCAATAGAAGTATCTAAAACTGAACTAGCTGGGAAAACGTGTGGATACGATCCATACTGAATATGTATCATGTTCTTGGCAATGGTTGGGAGTGACAATAATTATCATTGTTCACTGAGATCCCCGTGGGGAGTAGACTACTCTGTCAACCATAAAGAATACGAGCAATTTTTGCAGTGAGGCAATGGTGGGGGTAGGTTAAAGCTTTGAAACAGTGGTAAAACATCATCATACAAGGACGTCAACAGCGCTTTTTTAATATCTCTAGCAACGTAGGTGCCTCCGTCCAGTTCAGCTGAAACTGAACAGGGACTAGCCCCAAAGCAACACGGACAAGATTAGACCATAGCTATCAGAGGCGTGAAGAAAGTACACGTAACAACGCAAGTTTTTTTTATTTTATTTTTTTATTTACTAGACTTTTCTACAAAGTCATTGGTATATTTAACCACACACACACACACACCACACACACACACACACACACACACACACACACACACACACACACACGCACACACACAATGTGTAATGTACATATATGTATGGCTGAAGTTGAGTGCTTTTGAAAATGTTTGTATTTTTTCCGTTGTTTGCTATGTTTGTTTCTTTCTTTTTATGAGGGCAGCTTATTCTTCAACCCTCAATAAAAATAATTTTGACTTGACTCGACTTGACTTCACACACACACACACACACACACACACACACACACACACACACACACACACACACACACACACACGCACGCACGCACGCACGCACGCACGCACGCACGCACACTGTTCAATTCAATTCATGTTGTTTATAGCCCATCCCATCATGAAACATCAGGGAAACATCAGGGCTGCCGCCCCACCCCTCCTCTCCCCACGCATGCTTCTCTCTCTCTCTCTCTCTCTCTCTCTCTCTCTCTCTCTCTCTCTCTCTCTCTCTCTCTCGTGTGTGTGTTCCTCACACACACACACACACACACACACACACACACACACACACACACACACACACACACAACACACACGCATGCGCGCGCGCTCGTTGACACACATTCCCACCATCATCACCCCACCCCCATTTCGCTCCACACACCAGGGCTCCCAATTATGCACCGAGTGCGTGTCATTCACGCTGCAAAATATCATTTACCTCCCTTAAGTTGGCAGTCTTACGCAAACTGGGCGGAAGAGGAGGTAGGCACGGGGGAGAGGAGGGGCGTGACCGAGAGAAAAAGCAATTTCACCAGCAGGAACAACATACGACTCAACACGAAACCTGTTAAAATAATGAATAAAACATTAGGCAGGCTGGGACCCCTATTCAAGCTAGAAGGTCAGTCACTGAACAAATCACAGCTCCGCCACACAAACTGCCATGATTTCCCTGTCGCATTCTGCATCGTCACCTGCAAAGAAATAAACAAACACACAAAACGACCAGAACAATGGGGACGGCGAAACGGGGAAAATGACAAAGGGGAGGGGGATGCCCTCTCCCCTACCCCCGCCCACACTTCACGCCACCCCCAACCTGCTTTCAGTCTAGTTGGAGCAACTTGACCTCGAATTTTACGTTAAACAAGCATTGCGTGACAATATTCGCATTCATGAACACGAATATGCCAATACGAATACGAAGAATTTATCCAGTATAGACCAAAACCCCTAACTGAAGGGCCTAACACATACAGCAAAGAAAAAAAAAAGATGATAAGAATTGCTTCAGCAATACTCTGTCCATAATTTATCAAATTTCATACTTACTTGCCTAAGACGAATCAACAATGAAACAAATTATAACTGTGAGCATGCTAAGATGTTGCTGTACGTACTCTGTTCAAAGCTTCATGGATACCTATTGCAAGTTCTAAAAGGACAACTTGTGTGACAGAGAAAAGGAACGATGTTCAAGCGCAGCTGGCGTGACAAGCGGGGATAGCGACCTTCTCTGCTGCTGGTCTGCGTGTACTCACACGCACAGCACATTCGCTGCCCCAGGACAGGCTGTGGCACGCGAGTGATGCCGGCAGCTTTTCTAACTACCTGTTACTTAGACAGACGGAATCGAGTTGTCCTCAAGTCTTACACACTCTTGGCACACACACACACACACACACACACACACACACACACACACACACACACTCACACTCACACCCACCCACCCACCCACCACACACACACACACACCGGGTCAGAAAAAGTACTGAAGCAGCAAGGAATCTCTGAACCTAGAATTAGCAGGATAGGCTGTGTAGAATGTCTTTGAACCCGGCTCCGCCCCTGCCCTGCTCCCCCTCCCCTCCCCCACTCCTTTTCCTCCCTCTCTCCTCTCTCTCTCTCTCTCTCCCTCCCACCCCCTCATTCTCTTCGACCTCATCTTCCCTCATTCTGTCCTCCCCTCCTCCCTCCTCCCCCTGCAGACAGTGGCATGGTATGCATACATTAACCGCTCCCCCCCCCCCCCCCCCCCAAGCAGCGGTCACAACACACGACAACCACCAGTGCCGGCTCAATGTGAAGACACACATAAAGGAAGAAATGGTAACACAGCACAGAAATCTGATAGTCTGCACTACTTTGTCAGTACTTGCGTTGTTAGAACACAGCAGCACGGCAGAGACACAGGCGCAGGAATTTGTCAAGTGTGTGGGTGGTGTCTTTATCCACCCGGCTACAGATCTCATGCCCCAAACAGAACTAGACATCAGAATGCTATATCACCAATGTAAGCATTCGGAAGCATGGCAATATTTTGAGGCTCACCAGAATTACACTGAACTAAGTTCGCACCAGACAATTCCAAAGCCTATCATCCCCCGCCCCCCCCCCCCCCCCCCACCGATGAAATTTCAGAACTGCCTCGTTTCTGACTTCAGATTATAGCTCTTAGAACTCACCCATGATCCTATCTTGGCGCCAGATAGGCTTCTGGTCATTTCATTTTAATCCGTCTTCTTGGAATCATTAAGTATCTACGTTGATAGCCGTATGAAAGAATAGAAGAGGAACCAGTTTTCAAACACAATCTGAGAACAATCCAATCGTGCCTCTCTATGAATGCTCGATTCCCATGAACGCCTCCTTTCCCATGTGCAGACTGCTGATAGCATTCAGTGCCCACACTGCACCCAGTTCTAGAAGATGTGACAGCTCGTTCTTCGTTTTCATTGTCCTGGGTGTTGTCTATCTTGCTTGAAGAAGACCTCAAAGGCTGAAGCGCGCCGTGTTTTGTCTCGTAATCTGTTTGTCCATGTTAACTGGTGGATTTGCTTTAAATTCCTTTTAAAATTTGCAGGTTGCAAAGTTATGGCTGCCATGGCATGAACCACTTGCAGACTAGTGTGCCCTACGGTTGCCCTACGGCCTACGGTTGTCCAAGAAGAAGAAAGAAAGGATGAATAAGAAAAACAGCCGCTGTCGCAAAGTGGTTAGCGTTGTGGATTCCTGGCTGGGAAGCCATGGGTTCAATTCCCATCAGAGCCATGTAGGGTTTTTCTGCCCCGACTCTCTCCTACCCTTGCTACGGGCTCAGTTGGGAAAACTGGGACCACACATTCGAGTTTCATCCACTGAGTGGATGCGTCTCTGAGAGTGTTACTCAAATTCCTAACGAACTGCAGGTGTCTGTATCTCTCGGGCCTGGTTAACGCCAGGATTTTTCATGAAAGTAAGCGTAGAGTACAGCCCTGTCATGCAGTATTAGACCGGAAAGGAAATCCGTAGCATCATCTTAATCATCCTCATTGTCATCGATCAGCATAAAAAAAATGTCTCAAATTCTGTGGCCCTTCATGCTCTGCTCTTATGGTGACCTCAGTTTTGATGTCCTCTCCACGTCTGTGGCCTTGATTCGATTCTGTCGGAGTCACCGGTATCAATGAATTCATTGGGCTGTCGTTGAACGGACGTGGTGGCGCCCTCCGGAGGGAGAGCTCACTCACGTCAGCTCCGCGACTAAGCAATTATTGTCGTCAGTTGGGGGCTTAGCAGGTGATGTCCTGCAAATGTTGGATCAGAACAGCACCACTGAACACCACTGACGTGACTCAGTGGCAGTGCCGTGTCTCCTCTGGTGGGATGCCTCTTGATGACCTGACATTGACTGCTCCCTGTGGATTGCCAGTGCTGGGGGTGAGGCAGGTAGGGCCAGGCTATGGCTGTGGATGGGGAGTTGGAATGCACGGCATGGATGTAATGCCACTGAAGTGGCACAGAAGATGGGAAAGCAAAATAAAAAGAAAAAAGGATGAACTAGAATAGGTGAAAGAGGAAAGATCAGTGACCAGTCACTTTGTTGTCAGATGGACTCGAAATCTGCTATAGTACCAACGGTGGTAAGAGTAACATGGCTGGCCAACTCCAGTACTTGGCGGGCAGTACTGACATTGGATGGGCAAAGGATGTACCAGGTGAACACCGTGATAACACATTCCTTGGGGACAGTTCTTTACCAGCACGAGAACGTCCCTGAGTAGGCCTTGGGCACTATGCAGGAGATCAACAGTGGACCAGCTCTGCAATGAGGGACATAGTAAATGTCATGGAGTGGGTTAACTAAAGTTAACTTACTTTCAAGAAAGGATATGGGCACATGTTCTGACCCATTCTCGTGCATAAACACTTTGGAGTCAACACTGTCATGGACTCAATGCCGCAAAAGGGGTTCACTCAGAGAACAACTGAAGTAAATAATGTTATCCACATACTACATAAAAGAAAGTTAGGTAATTTACCTCAGGACTTCTGTCCCGTCAAACCAAATATGTGGAAAAGAGTGAAAGACAGATAAAGAGCCAAAAGAGGCCAGCTAGGTTTGTTAACAAAACTAAAGAATGCAGATACAGCATAGCAAACACTGCCTGTAGTGGTAATCGTCGTCAGCATTCAACAACTGTACCTTTGGGCAGCTTCATGTACACTGTTAGTGTTCAGCGTCTGTCTGGTTACAGTCGAGGTTACAATCACTCCACACACTTATATGTACACGTGCATTCGTGGCAGTCATCTTTCTAAAAAATCAACTTCAAACTCTTCTGGTTGTTCAAGTTATTTAAACGTTAAGGGTTGTTCAGCCTACCACAAACGTTATCCAAATCTACGTTTGTGACATTTACAATTTTTAATAGCAAAATTTGGATTTGTCCCTTTTCTCTCTAATTATCTATAACAATACATTATTTACATAAAAATCTTTGCCTTCGCACATGACAATACAGTGTTTACATATACACACTTAAGAGGTGGAAAAGCTGAACAAACTACAACAAGATGAAAAGCATATAAACGTACTCCCAGTTTATCTTGAATACGCGTGAGATATTCCATAAAGAGGAAAAACCGTTTTGGGCCGTTATAGCCATTAGTAACGGCTATTCTGGTAAACATTGGCCATCATCTGTGACCCATAATGAACATACCTACAAATTTTCAGAAAGATCAGCCAAGTACTTTCTGAGATTTTCCATCAAGGAAAAAAAAACCCGTTATGGGCCGTTATAGCCGTTAGCAACGGATATAACAGTAAAATAAAACATCGGCCATCATCCGTAACCCATAATGAACATACCTACAAATTTTCAGAAAGATCGGACGAGTACTTTCTGAGATATTCCATAACGAAGAAAAACCGTTATGGGCCGTTATAGCCGTTAGTAACATATATAACGGTAAAATAAACATTGGGCATCATCCGTGACCCATAATGAACATGCCTACAATTTTTTACAAAGAGCGGCCAAGTACTTTCTGAGATATTCTATAACGAAAAAAAACAAAACTTTATGGGCCGTTATAGCCGTTAGTAACGGATATAACGGTAAAATAAAACATCGGGCATCATCCTTGACCCATAGTGAACATACTGACAAATTTTCAGAAGGATCGGCCAAGAACTTTCTGAGATATTTCATAACGAAGAAAAACCGTTATGGGCCGTTATAGCCGTTAGTAACGGATATAACGGTAAACTAAAACATCGGGCATCATCCTTGACCCATAATGAACATACCTACAAATTTTCACAAAGATCGGCCAAATACTTTCTGAGATATTCCATTGAAAATAAACGTTATGGGCCACTGCAGCCGTTAGTAACAGATATAACGGTAAAATAAAACATCGGGCATTGTCCGTGACCCATAATGAACATGCCTACACATTTTCAGAAAGATCGGCCAAGTACTTTCTGAGATAATCTATAAAGAAGAAAAACCGTTATGGGCCGTTACAGCCGTTAGTAACGGATATAACGGTAAAATAAAACATCGGGCATCATCCTTGACCCATAGTGAACATACTGACAAATTTTCAGAAGGATCGGCCAAGAACTTTCTGAGATATTTCATAACGAAGAAAAACCGTTATGGGCCGTTATAGCCGTTAGTAACGGATATAACGGTAAACTAAAACATCGGGCATCATCCTTGACCCATAATGAACATACCTACAAATTTTCACAAAGATCGGCCAAATACTTTCTGAGATATTCCATTGAAAAAAAAAGTTATGGGCCACTGCAGCCGTTAGTAACAGATATAACGGTAAAATAAAACATCAGGCATTGTCCGTGACCCATAATGAACATGCCTACACATTTTCAGAAAGATCGGCCAAGTACTTTCTGAGATAATCTATAAAGAAGAAAAACCGTTATGGGCCGTTACAGCCGTTAGTAACGGATATAACGGTAAAATAAAACATCGGGCATCATCCTTGACCCATAATGAACATACCTACAAATTTTCAGAAAGATCAGCCAAGTACTTTCTGAGATATTCCATAACGAAGAAAAACCGTTATGGGCCATTATAGCCGTTAGTGAGGGATATAACGGTAAACTAAAACATCGGGCATCATCCTTGACCCATAGTGAACATACTTGCAAACTTTCAGAAGGATCAGCCAAGTACTTTCTGAGATATTCCATAAAGAAGAAAAACCGTTATGGGCCGTTATAGCCGTTAGTAACGGATATAACGGTAAACTAAAACATCGGGCATCATCCTTGACCCATAATGAACATACCTACAAATTTTCACAAAGATCGGCTTAGTAGTTTTGTCTGGAGCGAGTGGAACACATTTTGACCACGGACGGACACACACACACACACACACACACACACACACACACACACACACACACACACACACACACACACACACACAGAGCATTTCTTCGTTCCCATTGTAAAGTACTCCCTGTTCTATAAGAACTAGGAGTACAAAAAAGAGTTAGTTAGAAAGTAGCTCACAACGGCTGGGTAGAAACCATCGTTGTTCCAAAGAAAATAAACTGAAGGGGTTGAAGGAGTATTTTGAGAGATCACAATCGATCAGCAGTTTCCAAATAGACCAGTACCCGCTCCCCAAGCTATCAAATCTACTTTCTTTATTATGGGGAGGGGGGGGGGATGGGGGGGATGAGGGGGATGGGGGGATGGGGGATGGGAGGGTGGGGGGGGGGGGTCTTTTCCTCATTAAACGTGAACGTGCCAGCCATCCAATGGAAGTGGACCACCAATCTCAGCATCTACCAGCCCTAATTCACACAGGGAATTGTACCATTACACAGGGAATTGTACCATTACACAGGGAATTGTACCATTACACAGTGTACCACTACACAGGGAATTGTACCATTACACAGGGAATTGTACCATTACACAGTGTACCATTACACAGGGAATTGTACCATTACATAGGGAATTGTACCCTTACACAGGGAATTGTACCCTTACACAGGGAATTGTACCATTACACAGTGTACCATTACACAGGGAATTGTACCATTACACAGGGAATTGTACCATTACACAGTGTACCATTACACAGGGAATTGTACCATTACATAGGGAATTGTACCCTTACACAGGGAATTGTACCCTTACACAGGGAATTGTACCATTACACAGTGTACCATTACACAGGAATTGTACCATTACATAGGGAATTGTACCCTTACACAGGGAATTGTACCCTTACACAGTGTACCACTACACAGGGAATTGTACCATTACATAGGGAATTGTACCCTTACACAGGGAATTGTACCATTACACAGTGTACCATTACACAGGGAACTGTACCATTACACAGGGAATTGTACCCTTACACAGGGAATTGTACCATTACACAGTGTACCATTACACAGGGAATTGTACCATTACACAGGGAATTGCACCATTACACTGTGTACCATTACACAGAGAA
>CM065729.1:36914254-36924254 GCA_033310375.1 Conus canariensis | reverse complement strand
GCCTGGTGTGGGTGCCCTGAGGGATTTATGAGAAGAATGAAAAGAGCCATTCTCGCCAGACGTGAATAATGTCTGTTCCCCTGTCCTTTCCTAGCCACGATTTCTCACAAACCATGGCCAGGATGTTTACCTGTGTAACGACAACAACAACAATAACAATAATGATGATGATAATGATAATGATAAAATAATGATAATGATAATAGTAATGATAATAATAATGCTTATAATAATAATCGTAATAATAATAATAATAATGATAATAACAATACTACTACGACTACTACTACTACTATTACTACTACTACTAATGATGATGATGATGATGATGATGATGATAATTACATTTACAATAAGAATATGATGATAATAATAGCAATAATTATGTTGACGATGATGATGATGATGACGATGATGATGATGATGAGATGATGATGATGATGATAACAGTGATAATAATAATAACAATAATAATGATAATAATAGTAATAATAATGGCAACAATAATGATAATGATGATGATGATGATGACGACGACGACGACGACGATAATAGATGATGATGATGATGATATGATGATGATGATGATGATGGTGATGATGATGATGATTATGATGATGATGATGATGATAACAGTGATCATCATCATCATCACCATCATCATCATCATAAGAAGAGAAGAAGAAGGAAAAATATCACTTTTTGTTGACTATTCCAGTTATGAGGGTTGAACGGATCCCTGGAACTGAGATTGTATTCTGTGGGTTTTTTTTTTTTTACAACCCATGACAGGGAGTCTGCCGGTTGCCTTAATGGACGCATGGACAGTCAGTCATCGCACAGGTACATCTGCAGCCGTCTGTTCTAATCAGTTATGACGGTTTAACGATCTGCAGATCCGTCTGTTTTTTATTACAACCCATGACAGGAAGTCTGCAGTGCCGTAATGACGCAACATCAGTCATCGCACAGGTACATCTGCAGCCGTCTGTCTCAAATCAGTCATCGCACAGGTACATCTGCAGCCGTCTGTCTCAAATCAGTCATCGCACAGGTACATCTGCAGCCGTCTGTCTCAAATCAGTCATCGCACAGGTACATCTGCAGCCGTCTGTCTCAAATCAGTCATCGCACAGGTACATCTGCAGCCGTCTGTCTCAAATCAGTCATCGCACAGGTACATATGCAGCCGTCTGTCTCAAATCAGTCATCGCACAGGTACATCTGCAGCCGTCTGTCTCAAATCAGTCATCGCACAGGTACATCTGCAGCCGTCTGTCTCAAATCAGTCATCGCACAGGTACATCTGCAGCCGTCTGTCTCTAATCAGTCATCGCACAGGTACATCTGCAGCCGTCTGTCTCAAATCAGTCATCGCACAGGTACATCTGCAGCCGTCTGTCTCAAATCAGTCATCGCACAGGTACATCTGCAGCCGTCTGTCTCTAATAAGTCATCGCACAGGTACATCTGCAGCCGTCTGTCTCAAATCAGTCATCGCACAGGTACATCTGCAGCCGTCTGTCTCAAATCAGTCATCGCACAGGTACATCTGCAGCCGTCTGTCTCAAATCAGTCATCGCACAGGTACATCTGCAGCCGTCTACCTCTAATAGTTATCGCACAGGTACATCTGCAGCCGTCTGTCTCTAATTTCGAGTGTGCTTTTGGAAGGTGTCTTTTAAAGGGTTGTGTAAATGAATGACTTGTGAGGTGACTTAAACGCGGTGACAGCCCTGATATGGCCCTTTGCAGTCGGCTGGGCTATAACCAACATTACATTACATTTCATTTCTGTCTCTCTTCTCAGTCACACAGAACTAGGTGGGGTATCTCAACCAGTGCAGTCCTTTACGCCTTCCATGTCCAGACTTTCTTGGATCTGCCGCTGTCTCCGAACCCTGAGGCATGGTTTGGGCAAGGAGTCAGAACTGTACCCTGAGGCATGGCTTGGGCAAGGAGTCAGAACTGTACCCTGAGGCATGGCTTGGGCAAGGAGTCAGAACTGTACCCTGAGGCATGACTTGGCAAGGAGTCAGAACTGTACCCTGAGGCATGGCTTGGGCAAGGAGTCAGAACTGTACCCTGAGGCATGGCTTGGGCAAGGAGTCAGAACTGTACCCTGAGGCATGGCTTGGGCAAGGAGTCAGGACTGTACCCTGAGGCATGGCTTGGGCAAGGAGTCAGAACTGTACCCTGAGGCATGACTTGGGCAAGGAGTCAGAACAGTACCCTGAGGCATGACTTGGGCAAGGAGTCAGAACTGTACCCTGAGGCATGGCTTGGGCAAGGAGTCAGAACTGTACCCAGAGGCATGACTTAGGCAAGAAGACACGGTGACTGTACCCTGAGACATGACTTAGGCAAGGAGTCAGAACTATACCCTGAGGCATGACTTGGGCAAGGAGTCAGAACTGTACCCTGAGGCATGGCTTGGGCAAGGAGTCAGAACTGTACCCTGAGGCATGGCTTGGGCAAGGAGTCAGAACTGTACCCTGAGGCATGACTTTGGCAAGAAGACACGGCGACTGTACCCTGAGACATGACTTAGGCAAGGAGACAGAACTATACCCTGAGGCATGACTTAGGCAAGGAGTCAGGACTGTACCCTGAGGCATGACTTGGGCAATGAGACAGAACTGTACCCTGAGGCATGACTTGGGCAAGGAGTCAGACCTGTACCTGGAGGCATGCTTGTGCAATGAGACAGAACTGTACCGTGAGGCATGACTTGGGCAAAGAGTCAGAACTGTACCCTGAGGCATGGTTTGGGCAAGGAGTCAGAACTGTACCCTGAGGCATGACTTGGGCAAGGAGTCAGAACTGTACCCAGAGGCATGCTTGTGCAATGAGACAGAACTGTATCCTGAGGCATGACTTAGGCAAGGAGTCAGAACTGTACTCTGAGGCATGACTTGGGCAAGGAGCAATGGCGATTGTACCCTGAGGCATGACTTGGGCAAGGAGTCATGGTGATTGTACCCTGAGGCATGACTTGGGCAAGGAGTCATGGTGATTGTACCCTGAGGCATGACTTGGGCAAGGAGTCATGGCGATTGTACCCTGAGGCATGACTTGGGCAAGGAGTCATGGTGATTGTACCCTGAGGCATGACTTGGGCAAGGAGTCATGGCGATTGTACCCTGAGGCATGACTTGGGCAAGGAGTCACAGTGACTGTATCCTGAGGCATGACATGGGCAAGCAGTCACAGTGACTGTATCTTGAGGCATGACATGGGCAACCAGTCACAGTGACTGTATCCTGATGCATGGCTTGGGCAAGGAGTCACAGTGACTGTATCCTGAGGCATGACTTGGGCAAGGAGTCACAGTGACTGTATCCTGACTGTAGGCATGACTTGAGTCCCAGGTTCATAACAAGGAATCGGATGAGAAGTGCGAGGAGAGATGTCTGTCTGTGAGTGTATGCATTAACTTGTTGCCATTCCTGGTCTTTCATTTGTGCCCTGATTTGAAGAAAAAAAAACTGCAGGGAACCGGTCAGTGCCATTTATTCCAGACCTTCTGCATGGTCACTACAGATCCGCAGTCAGAGCTCAGCGGACGAACGGCCTGTGAGCAGACTAAAGTGCGTATGAGCAGGCCATGTCAATGATTCTGTTTCCAAGATGGACTACGGTGGTTCTCCTAGGCTGCTCGTGAAGGATTTTATATTGATAATCTAACGCCCTGATTTTTCATTCCTGTGTTTGTTTTTCTTTCTTTCATCCCCTCCTCTGTCCCTCACTTTTTTCTCTTTTAAAAAAAATCTTTTTTAAATTGTTATGGTTATGAAACAGGAATTTTTAGCCTGCGCTTGTTTCCACCATCACTAATTTGTCCTCTGTATGTATGTACACACACACACACACACACACACACACACACACACACACACACACACACTATATATATATATATATATATATATATATATATATATAATAAACTAATAAATTCCAAGGATAAATACCGAGCACCATTCCAGCAACTTACAGAGCAGCTTTGTGTTGCAATGACTGCAATAAATATTGAATTATAAACATATATATATATATATATGTATGTGTGTGTGTGTGTGTGTGTGTGTGTGTGTGTGTGTGTGTGTGTGTATCTATTGATCTGTTTGTATGTCAATATGTCACTCCATGTATCTACATGTTAGTGTGTGTGTGTGTGTGTGACGAAGACGTTGAAAAAGCTGTACAGCAACTTAAGAATGGAAAGGCTTGTGGGATAGATAGAATACGAAATGAATATATAAAACAAAGCATCCCAGTTCTCAAAACAAGTTATTGTAAACTTTTCAATAAAGTTCTTGATACAGGGACCATACCAGAAGAATGGTTGATTGGACTTATTCTGCCAATATACAAAGGAAAAGGTAGTAAATTGGACTGTAACAATTATAGAGGTATAACACTTTTGAGTTGTGTTGGAAAACTGTTCACAACAATTTTGAATAACCGTTTGACAAATTTTATCGAGAATAACAACACACTTTCGGAAAATCAAACTGGTTTTCGACGAAGTCATTCTACGACAGATCATATATTTGTTTTAAAAAGTTTAATTGATATTTTCAATAGTCGTAAAAAGCAATTATTTTGTGTTTTTGTTGATTTCACAAAAGCGTTCGATTCAGTTTGGAGGCAGGGATTATGGCAAAAGCTTATCAAAGAAGGTGTAAATGGAAAGATTTTGCAAGTAATCACGAATATGTATCAGCAGATAAAATCTTGTATATTTATAAATGGAAGTCAATCTGAATATTTTGGCAGTTTTAGAGGTGTTCGTCAAGGTGAAAATCTTTCACCTTTGCTATTTTCTTTGTATTTGAATGATCTTGAACTATATCTCACAGATCGTAACTGTGCTTTCTTAAATATTGATTTAAATCTTCCTGACTCAGATTTACTAAGTTACATTAGTTTACTTTTACTTTTGTATGCTGATGATATTGTTATTATTGCAGATTCTTTTTGCGGTTTGCAGCATGCTCTTGATGTATTAAGCGAGTATTGTAGTACATGGAAGCTTAATGTTAATGTAGCAAAAACAAAGGGTGTAGTCTTTAATGGACGCAATAGCCTAAGAAAAAAACTAAAATTCAAAAACCAGTGTATAGAAATAGTACACACTTTCAAATATTTAGGTATAATTTTTAGCAGAACAGGAAATTTTTATAAATGTAAGAAGCATTTGTATGACCAAGCGCAATGTGCAATGTTTTCTTTATTAAAGATGGCAAGATTTCAAGATTTGCCTATAAACATTGTACTGGACTTATACCAGTCAATGGTACTGCCTGTGCTTTTATATGGCTGTGAAATTTGGGGATATAGTGATTTAAAGCTAATGGAAAGTTTTCAGCTTAAATTCTTTAAGCATCTTTTTCATTTAAATCGTTCTACCAAAACAGAATTGATATATGGAGAACTAGGAATGTATCCTGTGTCAGTTCAAGTACATGCACGAATGATAAAATTCTGGTCATCCTTACTTTCTCCACAAACAAACAAATATTCATCTAGATTGTATCAGGTATTATATGATTTATACAGAAATCAGGGTTTTACATCCAGGTGGTTGATGTGTATACGGGATATCCTAATAGAAACAGGATTCGACTGTGTGTGGGAGACACAAAAGTTTTCGTCTGTTCACAGTCTCTGTAGAAATGTTCGTAATTCATTAGAAGACATTTACAAACGTGCATGGAATGATGCTTTAGAATCTAGTAATAAGTGTTTATTTTACAGAAATTTTAAAACAGAGTTTCGCCGTGAAAAATATATTAAGATGTTACCTGATGTTTATATATACCCACTGATTCGGTTTCGCTGTGGCAATCATAAACTCATGATAGAAATTGGCAGACGATTTGGAATACCTCACGATGAACGATTCTGTCGGGACTGTGACCAGAATGACCTTGGTGATGAATTTCATTTTGTAATGAAATGTAACAAATATAACGACATTAGAAATCAGTTTATACCTAGAAAATTTACATATACAAAGTCCGTATTTAACTATTGTCGTTTGCTTTGTGGTAGTAAGAAAGTGTTGCTAAACTTAGCGAAGTTTTTGAAACTTAGTAAAGTTGTGTAACATTACATTCAGTATGTTAATTATAGGGAAAATTTTGATGTTTGATTTGTTTCATTTCTATTTGTTTGATTTGTTTCAAGTCCTCCATGCCCCAAAAGGGGTCGCAGGATTAAAATCTTTGAATCTTTGAATCTTTGTGTGTGTGAATTGTTAGACTGCACTTGTTTTCACCCATCAATGATTTGTCCTATCTATCTATCTATCTATCTATCTATCTATCTATCTATCTATCTATCTAACACCAGTCTGCTCCCCTCACCATGTCCTCATTAAATGAATATGTCAACCGTATGCACTCTTATGTTCGTATTTCATTGTTTTATCATTGTCTCCGCAAAAGTCTAGAATTCCACATCTCATGTCTTTTTACTTTGCAACCATGAAATCGCTGATGTGTGTGCATATGTTTATACACACTTCCTTTTTTCTAGGTGCGTACTAAGATACGCCATTTCATAATTCATGTGCTATGTGTGTATGCGCATATCTTATTGTTGTGAGCGTATATCTAATTCTTTTCTATACGCATGTGTGGGCGCACGCACTTGTGTGTGTGTGTGTGTGTGTGTGTGTGTGTGTGTGTGTGTGTGTGTGTGTGTGTGGTTGATTGTTTGTCTGGCCGCTGCAGTCTGTCGGGTGCCTGTCAGATGCATTGCACACTATTACATGATTTATTACTCCGTCTCAAGAAGTGTGTTCTGTCGTGTTGTGGACTGAACAATAAATCCGACCCTCAAACAAAAAATGGTGCGTCATCATCGAAGTGCTGCCAGTCAGTGATTAAATAGACAGAGCAAAATGTGCTGGCACTGGGAGACTTATGCTATGCATAAGACATAGGAGTGCGAAGCGTGCCCGTATTGAGTGACTATATGAGTCATTGACCAATGTGTGCCCGCATTACAGGACAATAAAACAGACAATGTAAACTGTCCGGGTATCGGTATGAACTATTATAGCAGTGACAGAACAAGTGAACACAGCGGCCATGAGGCTTGGACTGACCATACACTTCTTGTTCATTCCTTTTTTTTCCTCTATGTAATATTCTAAATCCGTTTTTGTTGTTGTTCTTGTTGTTGTTGTTGTTGTTGTTGTCGTGGTAGTGGTGGTCATTGTTATTGTTGTTGTTAATATTTCTTTCTTTCTTTCGTTCGTTTACTTGTTTGCTTTTTTATTTCATTGTGTGGAAAACATCGTTTGATTTTAAATATTTTTCCGTAGCACTAATTGTTCATTCAATTTACTCAAACTGTAATGTTCAAATGATAGTGCTGAACATTGTGACCAGATCAATGACTATATGAGTCATTGACCAATGTGTACCCGCATTACGGGCAACAATATCGCCCATTTTAATGTTTATCATTTGTATGACAAGATACCTGATGTATGCCTGTAACTGAATGAACCCCCACATACATTTTCTTGGACTTATTGAAACCAGTCGTAATTCCCAAATCACAGATGAAATGCCTGTAATTCCCAAATATATCATCACTCGTCGTGATGCTACACAACACGGTGAGACTGGCATTGCTGTATATATCTACAATAGCATATTTCAGTTTGTTTACGGAACTGATCTAGAGACCACGGAGATTGAGTGTATCTGGATTGAGACTAAATATTCGAAGTCATATATCTGGCTTGATGACTTTGTACATATGATGGATAAAATTGACGAACCCAATCGCAACAATCTGCTATTAGGTGACTTTAACTATGATCTGTTCAAACCCAAGCAGCCTGGCAATCAACTACTACATTGTTCGGCCTGCACCTAATTGTCTGCACTGCAACCGGAGTAACCCCCTCCTAGTCTACATTACTTCACCATATCTCTACACAAACAAGAAGTCTCTAGTCACTACTATAAATGTCCTTAGCTGGAAAGGTGTAAGTGACCACTCTCCTATATCATGCACATGGCTATACAAACCACCAAAATCTCAAGCCAAAGACCAGATCACCATTTACTATAGATCTTTCAAGCGCTTCAATAAAAATGTGTTTTGCCACGAGTTAAGTCTGACACGTCCCGACAATGTTTCTAATTTTTCAGATCCTACTGGAGCATTAGATGCCTTCTATGAGGCATTTCTGGCTGTGGTAGAGAAACGCGCACCACTGCGGCAAATGAGAGTCAAATCTTCGGTTCTTCCTGTTGGCTCACTCCAGAAATAACTGAGGCCATGAAAATCCGTGATAAACTCAAACATGAAAGTAAGCAGCCATTCAAGAAAAATATCGGCTGACTATCGGAAGAAATTAGAGCATAAAGACATGCTGAAAGGGAAAACAAGACAACGGAATACAAAAAGCAAAGAAACAAGGTTACTGATCTCATCAGAAACTCTAAGAAGCAATATTTTAACAGCATGTTAACGGCTAATAAAGACACAGCTTCGCTAGCTATAGCACGCAATAAATGAAACAATACATAGGTCACATAGTAGATCACCAAGCCACTATCAGTGGTAACCAAACTCTTTCAATGATCACTTCTTACATATATCCGAGTCCATTGCAAAATCGGATAAAGCACACGTCGCGGAAAACTACATTGCCCCTTCTCTCCAAACGTTCTGCAACAGCAGACTCAAAATGGATCATTCAGTAAAAATACCTCCGCTTGCTGTCCATGAAGTTAGCGCTCTCATTGCCGGCCTCAGGAATAAAAAATCAATGGGATCCGACAAAATAAATACTTTCCTCCTAAAACTTGCACTCCTGTATGTAGCTGAACCCCTAACATTTATATACAACATGTGTATAGAACAAGGCAAAGTCCCACCTGCTCTTATGTCGGCAAAAAGTATTCCAGTGCCCAAGTCAAGAGACTTCTCAGACTTGGATAATTTTAGACCGATTTCTCTTATCTCTGTGGTTTCAAAGCCACTTGAAAAACATGTCCACAAACATCTTATGCAATATCTTGAGAGCAATAAACTTTTTCACTCCTTTCAATCGGGTGTCCCTTATCAGCTTTCTAGTCAAACTACCTTAAACCGTCTCTGGAATTGATACTACTTACTTAAAAATCAACTTTATATGTCCGAGACCAGAACACAATTTCATTCTTTGAATCCTATCTGACCAACAGAACACAATTTGTCTTTAGCAGCAGCAACTTCTCATCTACAAAGAATACAAAATTTGAAGTGCTCAAGGTTCTGTTCTGGGGTCGCTTGTATTATATTTGTTTATAAATGATCTCCCATTGTCCATTTCACATCCAAGTGTCTTGTGTGACTTTTTTGCTTAATTCCAGCGCAGTGGACTTATCCACAGTCCAAAACGCTCTACAGCAAGGTTTAAACGATGTCTAGGAGTGCTGTAATTATAATTCCATGAGAGTTCATCTTAAGAAGACAAAAAGCATGGCAATCACTTCTAGACAGAAACACCAAAGAGAAACTCTAAGCTTCAGTCTGACTTTAGATGGCAACGCCATAGAACAAGCACCAAGTCATGGGAGTGATGGTGGACGAGGAACTAAAGTGGCAGTCCCACATTGAATGTATCGTTAACAAGCTGGCCCGCAGCCCGCAGAAAAGCTGCAAAGATAATTCTGCCAGATTCTTCCTTATCAACCTCCGAAAAGCAGGCTACATTAAACATACTGCCGCTGCAAACACAACTAGATTTCAACAAAGCTGTACATATTTATAAAGTACGCAATTATCTGGTCCTACAATACCTCAGTGATTTACTTACTGAGGCCTCATGTTGATATGGCTCTAACAATTATATTCTACCACGTACTCGGATCGACATGTTCAAAACTAGTTTTGCATTTTCAGGTTCAGCCTTTGGAACTCTCTTCCCCCAAATCTGAAGTTATGCCGTTCACTGCACACCTTCATAAAAGACCTTCGTAAA
>CM065729.1:36906754-36909254 GCA_033310375.1 Conus canariensis | reverse complement strand
AGTTCAAACCTTAACGTGGACTTCAAACATTAACGTGCACTTCAAATCTTAACGTGGACTTCAAACCTTAACATGGATCTCAAACCTTAACGTGGACCTCAAACCTTAACGTTGACTTAAAACCTTAACGTGGACTTCAAACCTTAATGTGTACTTCAAACTTCAACGTGAACTTCAAACATGAACGAGGACTCTAAATCTTAACGTGGACTTCAAACCGTAAAGTGGACTTTAAACATTAACGTGGACATCAAGCCTGAACGTGGACTTCAAACATGAACGTGGACCCTATTAACGTGGACTTCAAACCTTAAAGTGGACTTCAAACTTGAACGTGGACTTCAAACCTGAACGTGGACTTCAAACCTTAACGTGGACTTCAAGTCTGAACGTGGACTTCAAAGCTTAACGTGGACTTTAAACCTTAACATCACAAAGCAACTAACGGTGGAGTACCTCAATTTACAGGTGGGGTATTTGAGATTAATGGCACATAGCTGGTCCGGAAAACACCTTGTCCTTAATAACAGCTTATTCGTAACAGGTTAACGGAATAATAATCTTACGATCTACGGGAAATTTGTGTCCATTTGAGAACTGTGATTCAGAGAGAGAGAGAGAGAGAGAGAGAGAGAGGAGGCGTGGAGATGTGACTGAGGGCGTACATTCTCCAACATTGTCCAGTCCATGATGTTCTACGGCGGCAAACCTGGCCAGAGGGCGCAGAACTGTAGATGCAGCTTTGAGGCAGCCGTCAAGACCGCGAGAAGACTGTGGGTTTCATCGTGGCGACAGGATTGCAGAGGGAGGGCGATTAATTGTAATGTTGCAGTTGCATCAGGCATGTTATTCCTGACGTCCATCAATAAGCCAGTGACATGTGAGAAAGAGTGAACCTGCCCTGCCCAAACTTGAAGTCAGCCCACCTGGTGGCCACTGTGACGATTGACGGAAACGGTCCACCAGCTACCCTTGCGGACGGGAAACTTCCCCTCAAGAAACAGGGAACTCTTTTTTCACTTCTCCTGCTTTACAACCAGACACCTATCCCCGGATTGAACTGGTATGGCTACCTCACAGGCTTTGTGTTCGGAACAGTAGGTTCCAAAATGAGGTGACTGCACGCGGAAATTGAAACATTAAAAAAATAATATAAAGTAATTCCGCCGGTTCAAATGGAAAACAAATGACAAGACAAAACATGACGCGTTTCATCTCTTAGGTCTTCTTCAGGCAAGACAAAACAACATTCAAGCCAATGGAAACGATCGTGTATCTTCTTCAACGCTGACCTTGCGCCGAATTCGAGAAGAGGGGGGAGAGCGGGCCTTCTGTAGCTTACTTTCAGTTTCCCTTGGAGGTGAAAAGCTCGTATGTATACCCGGAGTTGAGTAAGAGTGTTGCTATTCGAGTCACAGGAGTGATCTGCCCTTTGTCATGTCAATGTTCGTCATTGGTTCATTTGACGTCAAACATGACGTTTGTCTTGTTGAATACTTCCATTCTAGATAACCGTACTTTCGTTGGCGCTGTCAAATCTTGTTTGATGAGGACGCATTTCTATGATTTGGGTAGCTGTTACCGTGGTAAGAAGCACGGCTGTACATTTTTTTTGCTGTCATCACTTGTTTGATTCACGATAAATGATTAATCATGCAACTTTTTATTTGCGACACTTATTTACATAGACTTCTTCTATTGTACAATATTTACTTACATTTGCTTCTTTGTTTCAAAGGAATTGTTTTTGCGTCGTCTGATTCTACTTCGCAGAAATGAACTGAAGGGTGCGATCTTGGTGGAATGTCAGTTCGTTGCAAAGTTTGGACACACACACACACACACACGCACACACACTTAAAAGCGAGTGCAAGCGCCTGTGACAAGCGCCGACGCCCACCGACTGTAATTAATACCAAGATTGGCTGTCTTGTCATGCACGACCATCTCATTAGCAACCTGATTCAAAACCACGGATGCAAATGAAGCCAAAACGCGTCATTTTCCTTGTAAAACTTGGAAGTCGCGTGTAACACCTGTTGCTGGTTGAATCCCCATCCTTCCCCCAGCCCTCCATCCCTTTCCCAACCCCCCCCACCCCCCCCCCCCCCCCCCCCTCACACAATGATCTAGCACTCGTGCACACTGCGCCTGACTCCGGTTGTTTTAACGATTTCTTTCAGATGTGTTACCTGTCGTCTGCACAACTCGTCACTCCCAAATCCTTGCGCGCAGCGAATGGCGCAAGAACATAAAAGAGTCCCCAGGTCATCCTTATTTTCACCCTCTTTCCTGTCATTGTGCATTGTCGGAATTTTTGACAATCAAATGGAAGGCTAGCATCTGCTTTTTCACTCTGGTAAGAATGTGTTGCAGCAAAGCGAAGAGTTTTTTTTTTTTTGTTTCTCGTCACACATGTAGCATTACCGCCTGATCGTGTCTGTGACCTGCCGCAGACACCGGCCGGGAACGTGACAGAAAATAGAGGTATTCAACCCCA
>CM065729.1:36859254-36904254 GCA_033310375.1 Conus canariensis | reverse complement strand
ATTTTCAGACCATTTCCGTAAGCTGTTTATGTCATCTTGTATAATTATTGTCTTTGTTTTGTTTAGAATTGTACAGCTTCATGTCATCCGCAAAAATTTTGCATGGACTAGTAACTGACTCAGGTAAATCATTTATGTACGGAGTAAAAAGTACAGGACCCAAGATGCTACCCTGGGGTATTTCGCTTGTCACGTTCTCAACAGATGAGAATTTATTCCCTACCATAACCCTTTGATCTCTATTGATAAGGAAATCTTCAATTTAATTCAGTACATTACCTGTTATTCCATGATCTCTGAGTTTATTTATATGTCGTAGATGGGGAACCGAATCAAACGCTTTGCCAAAATCTAAGTAAAGTATATCTACATCAAGCCCTTCATTTAGCATCTTTGTCAGGTCATCAATCACCTCAATAAGCTGTGACGCAAGATCTGTGTTTTGTGAAACCATGTTGATTACCTGCAAGCAAATAAAAATCTATCATTTGGTTTACTAATTAGTATCTCTGACAAAAGATTCAAATATCTTGCACACCACACACGTCGGACTCACAGGTCTATAATTACCTCGGTCAGTTTCAGTTCCTTTTTTAAATATAACCACTCCTTTTGATGTTTTCCAGTCCTGCGGCATGCAGCCTTCTTCAAAAGTTTATTAAAGAGAACACTTAAATGGATTGTTCAGTTCGTTAGCTAGTTCCTTGAGAACTCTTGTGGGGATTTAATCAGGTCCTTCCGCTTTATTTGGATTTAAATCTTTTAATTTGCTACAAATGGCCTCCAGAGTTACAAGAATCTCTGTCAAAAGCTTATGGTCAGACCATTTACCTTCCTTTATCATGACTTCAGTTGATTTTTTCTTAGTGAAAACGCTAGCAAAAAAATGAATTAAAAATTTCTGCCTTCTCTTTATCGTTAACAACCAAAGTATTTTCCCGTTTTAATGATCCAATATCAGTATTTATTTTATTTTTTGCCTGAACATATTTCCACAAGTATTTTGAGTTCTTTTTGCAGTTTTTAACCAATTTCTTTTCATACTCCCTTTTTGCGTTTCTTACGATTTTATTGCAATTGTTTCTATGTTTAACATATTTACAGTAGTCGTAGTATTTATTTTTTTTACTATATAGGAACTTTTTATACAGATGGCATTTCTTCCTAATACTTTTAAGAACTTTTTCATCAACACAGATTTAGTTTTGTCCCCATACTTCATTTTGACTTTTGGTATATTTGCATTCAAGCTGTCTTATACAATCTTCTTGATCATTTCCCAGCTCTCATTTGCATCTAGTGATGTCAAACTTTGCCAGTCAGTCACTGCCATTTCTTCTCTCATTTTTATTGTAGTTTCCTCTGCTGAGGTCGAACCTGGTTATATCTTCCTCTACACTAACTTCATCACTATAGAGAGCAAAAGAAAGGACCTTATGGTCAGTTTTCCCTATGGGGGAGTTATGTGTTATATTGAAATAATCTTTTCGTCGTTTACTAATATTAAATCATCCATTGTTGGCCTCTGCCCTTCACTTCTACGGGTTGGTGTAACAACCATCTGAATAAGAAATGCATCTCTTAGTGTTTCAATAAAGTTTAATTTTTGTTCATTTGTAGACCTTACACCATTCCAGTCAATATTTGGATGATTAAAGTCGCATACTAGACATACATTATCAAATTTTTGTAATTTAGTGTGGGTTATCAAACCATTGAGCAGTTTACTGTTTTTCTCTCTGTCAGTCTGTCTGTGTCTGTCTGTCTGTCTGTCTGTCTCTCTCTCTCACGAGCTGGTGGCCTTCACAATTAAGCCAGTGTCAGTGTAAGTGTCTCTCTCTCTCTTTCTCTCGTCGAGTTAGCTGTGTTATTTCACTTTACGTGTATAGTAGATCGCAGAAGTGCGTGAATTTATCCGCTGATCATGATCATTTCAAAAGTTGAGAAGGGTCGACAGGTCTATTTGAGGTAGTCCGGCGGATGACACAAAGGACTCTGTTCTCCGCTACATGCATCAGAACAACGTGGCCTGGACAGCAGCAGTCGAAGAGTATGGGGTTCAAATCCGGTTATATTCTTAACTGTTCGTCTTTAACTGGAGGAACGGGACTATTTCAAGCCGGCGGATGGTCTGTGCAGGAGTGAAGAGTTTGAACTGGGAGTTTAATCAATGTCTTTGGACAGTGGACGGCTTTAACTGCAGGAATGTTGCTGTGTATGCAACACCTCTCTGTTTAGTATGTTACTAGGCATGTTAAAACCTCCAAATGGGACTGCCTTTTAAACTTGAATAAAGCAGTCAAATACTAGACGAACAATTAATAGTGGGGGAAAAAACAAGCGCAGGCCAACAACTGAACTGCCTTCATAGTAATGATTTGTGGCTAAGGAGGGGGGGGGGGGGGGGGGGGGGGGGGGGGGGGGGGGGGGGGGGGAACACACCACAGTCCATAATACTGTGGTGTTCTCACCACCAAGGGTGCAAAAAAGAATCCAACAGCACCCCGAAAGCAGCCAGCGAAGAGTAGTAAATGAAACCAAACGAAAGTGTGGGGAGGAAAAAAGTTGCTGAAAAACTACAGACATTATGCGGTCGAAAGGCCTCGGAGCAGGCAATACAAATATATCTGCCTTCAAAAGGGATTGCGATGGTTCCCTTATGCAGCTAGTGAAGAGTTTTCATATCTGTAAAATATTTTCTTAATTTCATGTTCCCAGTTTCTCCATCTTCAACCCCCCCCCCCCTCCCCCCCCCCCCCTCCTTTTAAGTCCAAATCTTTGCCAAATCATTACTATGAAGGCAGTTCAGTTGTTGGCCTGCGCTTGTTTTTTTCCCCCACTATCAAATTGTTCGTCTATGTAGTTGTCTGACTTTATTCAAGTTTAAAAGGCTGTGCCAGTCTCGGATATAAGTTACTCTGTGTTAGGTTTTCTTATGGGAGCAAAAAATACCCCATTCGTTTACTGTTTATCGTTTACTGTTCCGTGCCTTATTTCATTTCGATTTTGTTTTGATTAAATTGAGGTTATTTGTATTTGTTTCTGTCCATCTGTGTGTTTGCCTTTGATCTCCCTTGCATCTTTGGGTGGATCCTCAAGCGTTGGCTCAAAGATTGTTCCCTACATTTTATACTATTTACATAATGTCTGTAGTTTTTCAGCAACGTTTTTCCTCCCCACACTTTCGTTTGGTTTCATTTACTACTCTTCGCTGACTGCTTTGGGCGTGCTATTGGATTTTTTTTTGCACCCTTGGTGGTGAGAACACCACAGTATTATGGACTGTGGTGTGTCTCTATCAGACGGCAGGAGTGCAGACACAACCAGCCGTGTCTCCCTGATGAGTTCCGACCCAGCGGACGAAAGGCCTCGGAGCAGGCAATACAAATATATCTGCCTTCAAAAGGGATTGCGATGGTTCCCTTATGCAGCTAGTGAAGAGTTTTCATATCTGTAACATATTTTCTTAATTTCATGTTCCCAGTTTCTCCATCTTCAACCCCCCCCCCCCCCCCCCCCTTAAGTCCAAATCTTTGCCAAATCATTACTATGAAGACAGTTCAGTTGTTGGCCTGCGCTTGTTTTTTCCCCCACTATTAGATTGTTCGTCTATGTATTTATCTGACTTTATTCAAGTTTAAAAGGCAGTGCCAGTCTTGAATATAAGTTGCTCTGTGTTAGGTTTTCTTATGGGAGCAAAAAATACTCCATTCGTTTACTGTTTATCGTTTACTGTTCCCTGCCTCATTTCATTTCCGATTTTGTTTTGATTAAATTGAGGTTATTTGTATTTGTTTCTGTCCGTCTGTGTGTTTGTCTTTTGATCTCCCTTGCATCTTTGGGTGGATCCTCAAGCATAGGCTCAAAGATTGTCCCCTACATTTTATACTATTTACATAATGTCTGTAGTTTTTCAGCAGCTTTTTTCCTCCCCACACTTTCGTTTGGTTTCATTTACTACTGTTCGCTGGCTGCTTTGGGGTGCTATTGGATTCTTTTTTGCACCCTTGGTGGTGAGAACACCACAGTATTATGGACTGTGCAGACAGGTCAAGAACTTTGTTGATTGTGCGAGGGTCATGGTGAGAGGTCAAGAACCTTGGTGACTGTGCGAGGGTCTTGCAGAGAGGTCAAGAGCCTCGGTGACTGTGTGAGGGTCCTGCAGAGAGGTCAAGAGCCTTGATGACTATGCGAAGGTCATGGTGAGAGGTCAAGAGCCTTGATGACTATGCGAAGGTCATGGTGAGAGATCAAGAGCCTTGGTGACTGTGCGAGGGTCATGCAGATAGGTCAAGAGGCTTGATGACTATGCGAAGGTCATGCAGAGAGGTCAAGAGCCTTGGTGACTGGGCGAGGGTCATGCACAGAGGTCAAGAGCCTTGGTGACTGTGCGAGGGTCATGCAGAGAGGTCAAGAGCCTTGGTGACTGTGCGAGGGTCATGCAGAGAGGTCAGGAGCGTTGATGACTGTGCGAGGGTCATGCAGAGAGGTCAAGAGCCTTGGTGACTGTGCGAGGGTCAAGGAGAGAAGTCAAGAGCCTTGATGACTGTGCGAGGAGCATGCAGAGAGGTCAAGAGCCTTGGTGACTGTGCGAGGGTCATGCAGAGAGGTCAAGAGCCTTGGTGACTGTGCGAGGGTCATGCAGAGAGGTCAAGAGCCTTGGTGACTGTGCGAGGGTGAAGGAGAGAGGTCAAGAGCCTTGATGACTGTGCGAGGGTGAAGGAGAGAGGTCAAGAGCCTTGATGACTGTGCGAGGGTGAAGGAGAGAGGTCAAGAGCCTTGGTGACTGTGCGAGGGTGAAGGAGAGAGGTCAAGAGCCTTGATGACTGTGCGAGGAGCATGCAGAGAGGTCAAGAGCCTTGATGACTGTGCGAGGGTGAAGGAGAGAGGTCAAGAGCCTTGGTGACTGTGCGAGGGTGAAGGAGAGAGGTCAAGAGCCTTGGTGACTGTGCGAGGGTCACGCTGAAGAACGAACCTGACATGCCACTCTACGTTAGATGTTTTCTAGCCTGCGTCCAAGCTTCAGCAGAGAGTTGGAGGGACAATGGCGTCTGCCCTCTCGTCGTCTCGAACGCTTCTTTTCGGAGAGACCTTTGCCGCTGTAAGTCACGTCGTGTCCCTTCCACTGTAGTGCGTGTGCCCCCCCCCCCCCCCCCCCCCCCCCCCCCCCCCCCCCCCCCCCCCCCGTCTTTCCTGACCAAAACCCCACTGGCTTTTGATGACCTCAAGAACACTGTGAACGGTGTTGTGTTCTTTACCTGTATTGCAGTCGGGAAAGAACGAGAAACACTGACCTTTTTTTTTTGAAGAAAAAGAGATGTGATGACAATGATGACTACATAATATTGGTGAGAAAAATCGTTTACAGACATATACATTCCAGTCAGCCGTTTTATGCCTGTATTGACTTCTGCAGTGGCATTTTGGTGTCTTTATTGAAAGGTTATCTCTTTTGGAAAACAAAAATCAGTTTCTAATTTATCCTCGTTTGGAAAACAAATCAGTTGTTTCTAGGTCCATGGTGGGTTTCATAATACCTTTAAACTAAATTTGATGTACCCTTGACATTAGGTTGCCAACCACATCAATAGTTGAGCTTAAGAGTAGTGTGTGGTTGAAACGGCAGACAGAAACACAATGCTGTTTGTCCCATTCCACCACTATGGAAAGACATCCGTCACTATGTAAGACATTCGTCTAAACGGCGCGCCTTGAGACGTTCCACTCCTCCAAAGTTGCGGGTTCGAATACTGGCTGCGCAAGTGAAAAAAAAAAGTTGGCAATAGAAGGGCATCTGGGTGTCATGACCTGGATGCAGGCCCGGCCCCCATAGAGTGTAAGGAGTTAAGAGCCGAAATACTTGTCTGAAGGGGGTTTCTTCTTCTCTGAAGACCTTCTGCTGTCAAGCTCTCCCAAGAGTTTCTCCCTACTGTTTATTTTCTCAGAAAAGCGCCTGAGCTATAAAGCAGATTTCATGCACGCTTTATTCAGCACTGTCTGGACATTACAAGGTTTTTGGTAACGGATGGAATGTGTTACATACACATGAATTTGAAATATATCTCCATTTTTAGTCTTCATGTTGATATACGTTTGTAGTACGTTATGCTTAATTTATGTTTACCTTGTTGCCCATGTATATTTATAGTTAAATTATTTTGGCTTTCTAATTCCATGGGGTGGCGCCCTGTTAAAATCTTGTTAGGAAGGACCAGATTTGTCTTGCAAACAGACAAATCCATCTGCTTTCGTCGTTTTGAATTAAAAAAAAAAAAGAATCGGTGTGTGCCTCTCAAGGTCGCTTGCACCGAACAGTATGAGACGATGGCTTTGATTGGTTGACTCGGCAGTACGTCATCCGACAGCCAAACTGATGTTCGGAAAGGTGGATGAAATGAAAAAGCCGTTGACAGTTGCGATCAGGTCACGAGCCTGGTTGATGGAAAATATACAGAGGAAGACTATTTTTATAGTTTATTGCATCATATTCTTTTTACAACTAGCCTGTGATTCTTCTTGTGAGGTTGACCGTTGACACAATCAAAACAGGTATTCTTGAAATGTGAATTTTAGTTGTTTAGTCTATTTTTAGAGCAAGTTTCTCTCTCTCTCTCTCTCTCTCTCTCTGTCTCTCCTCTCTCTCTCTCTCCTCTCTCTCTCTCTCTCTCTCTCTCTCTGTGTCTCTGTCTGTCTTATTTGATTCTGTAAGCTTACTATTTGATGTTATGTTGAATAGGGTCTGAAACTTAAGATGTTTTGTGTACAAATGACAGTACTTACTGGTCTAAAACAGAGTAACATGAGACTTCAAGGCAAGAAAAACCAGCAGGCGATGAAACTAACAAGCGAAGCGAATGTGCAAACAATAAATAATTCCCAAACTCCTTTCCCTCTCCGCTCCTCTGGTCTTCAAGTTGAAATTCACTCGGATCTGTTCACAAGAATGAGCGACTGTGCGGTTCATATGAATCAAAACGTTTGCCTGTCTCAACCGCTTGAAATCAAGTGCTTTGACAGACCCTGGCTCAGCGACTAAGCAGGTGTTGCTTTCACCTGGGTTCAGAGCGTGCTGTCCAAAGTGTGTGGGATCAAGTCATGCACCACTAAACACGTCCCATGTGACTTGCTAGGAACGCAGTACTAGAGAGTGCAGTGATAAAATCATGATTCAGCAAAGTCTTAACATCACGGTGTATCAGATGGAATGCTCAATAGCTATCAAATAAAAAAAATTAAAGGGATATCTTCATTTTTGAAATTTCTGGTTGACACCCGGTATCCGTTTATACTGTATGTATTTCTCTTACGTTTCCATCGCGTCGCCCTGTCTGTTTCCGATATTTCGGCTTTTCAGTCGTATGTTTGTTTCTTTGTTAGTTCATTATCACGCCTAACAGAGGATAAAAATTGATAACGTTGGACACCACACGCACTTGCATCGTGTTGTGTAGTACCTCTGTTCAACTATTAAGGCTTTATACTGACCTGGTTTGGAAGTGGGTGGAAAGTACTGTATTTTTCTGTATTTTCCTGGATTGTGCCTGTAGATGTGAACAGCGATATGTGGAGTTGTTTTGACTCGGCAGGCTGCCCAGAGGAGGCTCTGGAGAAGAACAACCCAACAACAGAGCTGCCAACCATCCCGCTTTCGGCGGAATTTACTGTGCTCAAACGCACATAATTCCGCTGTTCCGCTGGACGTCGAAAAATGCTGCTCGCGAAAAAAGAAAAGTTCGTTTATTCGCAGAGTTTGCACACCTGCCGTTCATATAGCCAAAGAGCTGTATGGAAAGTTACTTCCGGTTCAGTTTCTTCCGCCGCCATCATGTCGAAACGACCTGCTGGATCAAGTTACTCAGTGGTAGAAAAGAAGAAAAAGAAATTAGAACAGAAGTGCAGATTCAGGTTGCTTTCTGCTGTCATGATGGGAGTGCTGCTGATCCCAGTCAGCAATTCGACCCGTGAAAGTGTTTAGCCTTGTCAGGAAGAACCTTACAGATTTTCGTCCCTCCTTGGGTCAAGACACCACAGAGGCACTGAAGATCCTGAAGTGCAAAAAAGAGCCGAGTCATAAGATGAAGTTTAGTCACAGTGTGCTTCAAAAATGTAAAAGAGCAGCAATGTATTGGCCGAGACAGTGATTGATGAAAGTACCTTACAAAAGGATAGAAAATACTAGAATGCCAGTGGTTTAGTTTGGGTGGGATGGCATATGTATTCCTCTCGACTATAAAAAAATTCCACACAAAATATTCCACTCTAGCCTCTTCAGAGGTTGCAGCTCTGCAACAACAGCATCAGCCACAGCCAGATGCGTAGTATCATCAGGGCTTTCAAGATGCTGTTGATGTTGCGGGGGCGACTGTGATCTGTTGACCACAGAGAAGCAAAGTGGTTTTGTGAGTGTCCACGCCAGGCACACCAGACACTGCCATCATCCATACCAAAAGCTGACTTTGCTGCCCTGTACAATCTGTCACAACAGACAAGACCACACCACGGAGAATGTGCTCCCCAGGTGACCCCTCTGCGAACTAACGAGATGAGATGTGTGGGCGCTGGCCACTTAATCGATGGCAAAGCGTGGACTGATTGTCTAAGCTTGCCAGCCAAAAAGAAGAATCGGTTTCAAAGCGAAGTGATCGCAGGCGGACATTGAAACAAATTTTTTAAAGAATTTAAAGTAGATCCGTCTCTTAGGTCATTTTCAGGCAAGATAAGCAACACTCGGGACAATGAAAAATGAGAATTGAAGAAGATAAGTGATTGCTTGTTCTTCGCGTCCATTGTCATGAATGTTGTTTGTCTTGCCTCAAGAAGACCTAAGAGGTCAAAACGTGTCGTTTTTTGACTTGTATTTTATTTGTTCATACTAACTGGTGGATCTACGTTAGATTCCTAGCCTTGTTGTGACTGTTGATAACTCTTTTTTTTATTCTCCCCACCACATGGACTAACAACAGATGAGTCATTTTCGTTCTTTGTTTGTACAGTCTTAAATGTTAAATGTGATTTATTTTTTCGCCTGAAGAAGACCCAAGTGGTTGAAATGCATCGTGTCTTGTCATGTGCTTTGTTTGTCAATGTCATTGGCGGTAACTAACACCCTCTCTTTCTAAATTTTTTTTTTCTTTTTTAAATTTAAACAACCAGTAGCACGCCGTGGCTTTCGGATTTGTTTTCTGGATGTCCGTGGCCTGGTTTTGATCCGCCGTCTCTTTTTTAGGCACTACCAAATGTCTTGTCTGCGTGTTTGTACTTTTTATCTTGATTTGTAAACTGCAGTGCTCTCTGGCTCTCCCATCTGCTTCAGTACATTAAAGCTGTCCAAAACTATGCTGCTGGTCTCAGTTTTCGCTCCTCTAGATTAGATCATATATTTCTCATAATGCGTTCTCTTCACAGGCTACCTGTTCAGCGAGAGATCCCCAACAAAATTGTATCTCTATGCTGTAAATCCGCTTGATCCTCATACTCTCAGTATCTGACTGTTCTGTTGCACCAGTCTACCCCATCAGACAGCGTTCTTTGTTCTTATTCTTATCATGTCTGACTGCCACCAGTTCGTACTTACATTGTTGGTCAACGCTTCTTTGCCTTTCAAGCCGCTTGCATTTGGAATCAAAAACCATATCAACCAAAGAAATCTGCCTCCATGCTGTCCTTCAATGCAGAACTGATCTTTTTTCCCCGTCTCTTTTCTGAATAATACGCGAAATACGCGCTGTGTTTTTGGAGTGTGATGGGTTTCTCTCTCTCTCTCTCTCTCTCTCTCTCTCTCTCTCTCTCTCTCTCTCTCTCTCTCTCTCTTTGCAAGCGTTTCTTTTTTGGTTGAACGTTTTTGAGTCGTTTTTGTTTTGTGAGGTGGGGAACGGGTGGAGAGAGGGAGTGAAGAGAGTGAATTTGGTGATGGTATTCAGTTGGATGTGGCGCCAGCGTTTGGCGGCAGCACGGGTTTGTGCATTGCTTGGTTTTATTTGTTTGTTTTTGCTTATTTGTTGTTGTTTTTGTTGCGTATTTGTGTATTGTAAACGTCTAAAGCATTTATATGAATAGAAGTATTTTAAGTGCTAGTACAACGATTAAAAACTTTTCTCACACAATCAGCACAACAGCTGTACTATGTCGAGGCAGTCACTCCTGTGCGTATGTACCTCGCACATCCTCCGAGACAAGCGAACGGCGGAAAGGCAGCCAGTCACTGTCTGTGGTCTGTCCAGCTGGACTGGGCGATAGCCGTCCGCTGACACGTCACCGAGCTGTCTCCAAGGGAGTGAAGCACCCAGGTGCCCGTCACGGTTCTGGGCAGCGTGTGCTGATCAAGATAAAATTGACGGCACTCCGCTTAATTCAATAATAAATGAGAGAGGGAGAGAATCAGTCTGCATTTTAGCTACTCTCCCTTTAATGGTTCGATGCACACAAGACAGGGTTTAAGGGGGTAGAAACGAAATCTTTTCGAATAATGTACTACTTCCATTGTGTGTTGATACACCATAGATAAAATCAACCAGAATGAAAAGGAACTGCCATCAGCTGTGTCTGGCCAATAGCCTCTCGTTCTGTGCGTTCTGTAACATAGGGTTCAACGTCATCTAAATGGAAGGAACTGTTGCCTTTGGCTTTATTGACTCAATGAAGAAATGGAAAATGCTGCCTCGGGCCGTGTATTGATTTCATGAAGAAATAGAAAATGGCTACATTGGGTTAGGAATTTTTTCTTTCGCGTTCCCTGCCATGCGCATGGCCATGCTGGGTGACATGCGTAGTGTCTGGTCTTCGCCTGTGCTTGTGACGCTGCAGAGGTCTGCCCGCTGGCTTCAGCCGACACATTCCGACTTCAGGGCAGCTCACGGTTGTCTGGTTACCCCGTTAATACGGGACTAACGTTCACCAGACATTGTGGGTTTGGACTCCAAGTTTTCCTTCTCTTAGGCTATGTTGGTTCGCGGCACCTTCTTCCGCATTATCCAGTGCCCCCCCCCCCCCCCCCCCCTCAAAGCGCAAGGCTTGAAGGATCCCGAATCCACCAACCAGGGGACGCGCCTGTATGCTGTGTAGCCCCGGCACGAGAGGTTGGATATCAGTAAGAAATGAAAAGGGTTGCCTTTAGCCGTGCTTTTGATTCCGTGAAGAAAAAAAAAAAAAAAAAAAAAAGGGGGGGGGGGGGGGGGGGGGGGAGAGAAAGAAAAGGTTGCCGTTGATCGTGTTATCGATTTCGTGAAGAAATTACAAAAAAGGTTTCCTTTTGCCGTGCGATGGATTCCGTGCGGGAAAAAAATAAAATAAAAATAACGAAAATGTCTTGGGTCATGTTATCAGTTCAGTGAATAAAGTGGGAAAATTCTGTGGAAAAAAAAGAAAATGCTTTTCTGGCCGTTTCATCGATTTCTTATCCTTAATTCCACGAAGAATCGGAGGACGGCTGTCCGGGGCTGTGTTATCAGATCTGTGAATTAAATGGGAACACAGCTACCTTGGACAGTGTCATCACTTCTGTGCAGAAAAGGACAGTGCCTGTCTTAGGCTGTTTTGATCCACTCTGTGAATAAAATGAGACAACTGCCGCCTTGGGACTGTCTTGTGAGTACTGTGAATAGATCGGAGGGAAAAGTTGCCATAGGGTGTGTCATCACTTCTGTGAAGAACATGGAATGCTGCTGCTCGAGACTGTCCTGTGAACAAGGTGATGCCTGAAGCTGTATCATCACTGAGTGAATGATAAGGAAATATTGCTTTCTTGAGCAGTATTATTAATTCCGTGAAGAAATGGAATATTGCTGCCTTTGGTTGTGTTGTTTGTCTTGTGATGAAAGTGAAAACTGCTGCTTTAGGCTGTGTCAGACAGTTCCGTGGAGAATTCGGCTGCGTTAGCAAATCCAACAAGATGCGGTGTGTTATTGATCTGCGAAGAAAACGATGCGAGCTGGCTCACTGGGGCTGTGTTATTGATTTCGTGAAAATACGAGTAACCATTGCCGTAGGCTGTGTTGTTAATTTTGTTGAAAAATAAAACTGCAACCTGGTAGAGTGTTATCAACTCTGTGAAGAAATGGAAACTGCCACGTCGTGCATCGTTGCCAGTTGTGTTAAGAAACTGGAAAAAGTGACCTCATACAAACACCTGAAGTCACGGAAAACTGCCAACTCGAACTGTGTGTTATTGAATTCTGTCAAGAAATGGAATAGTATCATACGGTCCACATTGTTCAGTGGTGTTCATTCTGTGAGGAAATGGAATAGTGCGACCTTGTTCAGTGCTACTAACTCTGTGAGGATAAGAATACTGCCATCTCATCCAGTAGTAATAATTCCGTGAGGAAATGCAGTATTGTCACCCCCGTCGAGTATTCTTAATTCTGTGAGGAAGTGGAATATTGTCACCATCGTGCAATGTCATTAATTCCTAGACAAAAAGGAAAACTGTTACCTTGTGATCGATTTTGTAAAGAAATGGAAAACTTCCATCTCGTCCGTTATCGATTCCGTTGAAAAACAAAAGCAGCTACCGCTTATACTGTGTTAACAATGCTGTTAAAAATTATAAACTGCCTCCTTGCCCAGTGTAAACAACTTTATGAATAAGTGAAAAATTGCCACATCCTGTGGTGTATTAACTCCTTGGGGACATGGAATATTGTCACCTCGTTCAGTGTTATTAATTCCATAAGGACATGGAATATTGTCACCTCGTCCAGTGTTATTAATTACATGAGGACATGGAATATTGTCACCTCGTCAGTGTTATTAATTCCATGAGGACATGGAATATTGTCACCTCGTCCAGTGTCATTAATTCTATGAGGACATAGAATATTGTCACCTCGTCCATTGTTATTCGGTTAGGACATGGAACATTGTCACCTTGTCCAGTGTTGCTAATTTTCAGAGAAAATGAAACGTGCTGCCGTGTGCAGCGTTATGAATTCTGTGAAGATATGGAAGCCGTGTCCATCTCATCCCCTGCTATCAGTTCCGTGAGGAAACGGAAACTTATACCACATACAATGATGTAAGTTCTGTGAATAAAATGACGATGCCTTGTCCAATTTACCAGTTAGGTGAATAAATGGGAAATTGATGCCTCCGCAAGGTTCCCAAAGCCGTGATGACTCGGAAAGCTGCTGGTTTGAGATATTCTTTCAAAGATGAGATCAGTTGTGTCAGTGCCGAGGGAAATGGAAAAGTCCGTGCCACACGAGGTCTTGGAGTGTCATCAGTTCTGCTCATGAACAGTTAAAGTTATGCTGTGTAACCAAGAGGGGGGCAGTCAAAGTTGGGTTCAGACTGTGTGAAGACTGCTGCCATTGACTGTGTTGATAATTCTGTAGAGAAGAGGAAAACGATTCTTCGTGCAGGGCATCAGACTTAAGACTGTTGTGTAAGGCGAGCCTAAGTGGAGGGGGCTTTGAGCAAAGTGCACACAACGTAAGATGTGGAAGATTGTTACTGTGTGTGGAATGGTGTATAATTCAAAATCAAATCATAATGTACAAGAATATGCAAAACGATAGATACATCACTCACTGTCTCTGTTACTGAAACAATAGGGGTGTGGTGGAAATTCATTCGGTGATGATACGAATGAAGGTATGAAGCTTAAATAACTTAACTTCATGCTTGTCATTCATAAAATGAATACACATTTTAACAATTTATAAGGCGGGATATATATATATATATATATATATATATATATATAATATATATATATATACACCCCCCCCCACCCCCCCCGCGCAAATATGAATATCTACGTACCTTCGCTCACACAAAAATAGAAATTGAACAAATGAATCTTGTCACAATCCCTGTTCCCTCATGGATACGAAGTCTAACATTGTAAGATCTAGATTTTAGAAGAGGTTCAAAAAACGAGTGTAGGAACAAATCTTAATGAGAACAAAGATCTTGCATAATTACCAGCCGCCGTGGCGAAGTGGTTAGCGTCGCGGACTCCCGGCTGGGAGGTCGTGGGTTCGAATCCCATCAGAGTCATGTGGGTTTTCTGCCCCGATCGGCTCCTACCCAGAGTTGAGTTTGCTGCGGACTCAGTTGGGAAGACTGGGACCACACAGTCGAGTTTCATCCACTTAATGGATGCGTTTCTGAGAGTGTTGCTCAAATTTCCTGATCAGCACTGCAGGTGCCTGTATCTCTCGGGCCTGGTTGACGCCGGGATATATTATGAAAGGAAGCGTAGAGTACAGCCTTGTCATGTAGTCTCAGACCGAAATGGAAATCCGTAGCATCATCTTAATCATCCTCATTCTCATCGATCAGCATAAAAACAAAAATGTCTCAGATTCTGTGGCCCTTCATGCCCTGCTCTCATGGTGACCTCAATTTCGATGTCCTCTCCACGTCTGTGGCCTTTCTTTGGTTCCGTCGGGGTCACCGGTATCGGCGAGTCCGGGGGGCTGTCGTTGGACGGACGTGGTGGCGCCCTCCGGAGGGAGAGCTCACTCACGCCGGCTCCGCGACTAAGCAATTGTTGTCGTCAGTAGGGGGCTTAGTGGGTGGTGTCCTGCGTATGTCAGATCAGAATAGGCGCCACTGAACACCACAGAAGTGACTCGGCAGCAGTGCAGTGTCTCCTCCGGTGGGTTGCCGCATGATGACTTGACAATGACTGTTCCCTGTGGGTTGCCGGTGCCGGGGCTGCGGCGGGGCCGACCGGGCTGTTGCTGTGGACGGAGTGTCGGAATGAGCGGCGTAGGTGCACTGCCTCTGAGCTGGCAGAGGTTGGGAGAGCAAAAACAAAAACAAACAAACAAACAAAAAAAAAAAAAAAAAAAAAAAACAACAACAAACTTAATGCCAAAATCCTAGCCTGTAGTACATCCCGACAACTGTTTACTGTAACCAATACTCTACTTGGCAAATCAAAGTCCACACCTCTGCCCTCCTCAATCCCTGCAACAGAACTCCACCAGCGTTTCTCTGATTTCTTCTTTAGTAAAATAGCCACTATTCGCCATAATCTGGACTCTCATGCTGCTCCTTCCCCTACTGTTCCTGATCCTTCCTTCTCCGGCACTCAGTGGTCTGAATTCTACTCTGTATCGGTTGAAGAGGTCCGGAAAATCTTGAAGCAAGTCACTGTCAGAACATGTGAACTTGACCCTCTCCCCTCATCCCTTCTTACCTGCTGTCTTGACGATCTCCTCCCATACTTTACATCCATTATCAGTGACTCTTTGCAATCAGGTTGTTTTCCCACTCTGTTCAAATCTGCAGTTGTCGGACCTCTCCTGAAGAAGCAAAACTTAGATCCTGAAAATCTCAAGAACTACAGACCTGTCTCTAATCTTCCATTTCTTTCCAAACTGATTGAAAAAGTTTTTCTCGCCCAACTGTCTGAACATCTCTCTGTAAACAATCTCTTGTACTCAGACCAGTCAGCCTACCGGCTGGCCATAGCACCGAGACAGCGCTTCTCAAGATAGCAAACGATCTCCTCACAGCTGTTGATGGAAACAAAGTTTCTCTTCTCTCTCTCCTAGATTTGTCTGCTGCTTTTGATACAATAGATCACTCCATTCTTCTCTCAAGACTCAACACTTCTTTTGGTCTTTCTGGTTCTGTCCTTTCCTGGTTCTCTTCATATCTCTCTGATCGCACGCAAACTGTTTCAGTGAAAGGTGTTAAGTCTCCAGCAAGAGCACTTCAGTTTGGTGTCCCTCAGGGATCTGTCCTGGGACCGGTTTGTTTGTGCTGTACACCCAGCCTCTCTCGGCCACTATCAGCCAACACTCTCTCCTTCACCATAGCTTTTCAGATGACAACCAGCTATATATCTCTGCCCATCTCAGTCAGCTTCATGAAATAATCTCCTCTTCGCAAGCATGCATTACCGATGTTAAATCATGGATGGACAATAACAAACTACAACTTAACGCAGACAAAACTGAAATAATCCTCATTGCTTCGAAACACACTATTAGAACTCATTCACTCCCTAGTTCTATAAATGTTGATGGAAACGAAATAAATCCATCAGTGTCTGTTCGTAACCTCGGCGTTACACTCGACCAAACTCTCTCTTTCAAACAACATCTCTAATGTGTGCAAGTCCTGCTACCTTGAACTTCGTAGAATCAGCTCAGTTCGCCGCTTCCTTACTCAAAATGCTCTGAAGACTCTAATCTGTGCTTTTGTCCTGTCTCGGCTCGACTATTGTAACTCCCTCCTTGCCGGTTGTCCCTTAACGCTCATCTCTAAACTTCAAAAAGTTCAGAACAATGCCGCCCGTCTGATCTCCCGCTCCTCTAGATCTGATCACATATCACCAATTCTGTCATCCTTACACTGGCTCCCAATTCAGTCTCGCATTGACTTTAAAGTTCTCCTTGTTTTCAAATCACTGAATAATCTGGCTCCCTCCTACCTCTCTGACCTCCTCCATCTCTATGTTCCGTCTCGCAACTTACGCTCGTCCACCGATTCTCGTCTGCTTCGGCTTCCCTCCGCTCGCCTGAAAACTTCAGGCCAACGATCTTTCTCTTACCAGGCACCTGCTCTATGGAACAGTCTCCCTTCTTTGCGTAACACGGGCTCTTTAGAGACTTTTAAAACCTCCCTAAAGACACATCTTTTCCCTCGGACAGATTAACGATATCCATTTGCCACTGTGCGCGTGTTCCGCTGGTGTTGAACGCGCTCCTGTGTCTGTCTGCGTGTGAGAGGTGTTTTTTTTTTCCGGCGGTGTGTGTGTGTGTGTGTGTGTGTGTGTGTGTGTGTTTGCGCGTGCGCTTTGAATTAGAATTATAATTTTATCATGTTTTTTCTGTAATATGCGCTTTGGGCTCTTGCGAGGTAAAGCACTCTATAAATATCCTTTTACATTACATTTCTATGGAGCGTCTCTAATTTGAATTCACTTATCTCTGTACGTTGTTTAACAACTGACTTCAGCTGGTTCACGTTTAGACCGGATTTGAGCTGAGATCGGGCCAACCAAAATCCTTTGACAAAAGAAAATGTAACTGTAGTCAAATTTGATCACGCTGATGCGAAAAAAGCTGATCAACCTCACATCTTATCATATTCAGCTAAGGTGCATTAGGCTGTAGGAAAACAAATATCCCAACCATTGTAAGATGTTTACAGATGGCTCAGTAACAAAAACAAAATTCTTTGTAGTTCAATATCACATGATTTTATGAAAAGACGTAAAATGAAATTGCTTCTACTATTACTACTACTACAACTACTACTACTGCTACTACTACTTCTACTACTACTACAACTACTACTACTCAGCGTGCGCTTGGTTTCACGCGCACATTGCACACACACACACACACACACACACACACACACACACACACACACACACCACACACACACATGATAACTTTTACGCTCTCTCCTCTCTCTCTCTCTCTCTCTCTCTCTCTCTCTCTCTTCTTTATATATCTATCTGTCTTGTCTGAATGTATATCTGTCTATCTATCTGTCACATGCCAAACGTAGATGTCACAAAAAATAACGGCCCCACCCAGACTATCCCAGCCACCTGAGAGACAGCTAGAAACAGTGCGCACAGCAACACAACAAGCCCACGTGGAATCTACGACAGGACAATAGAGCTAAATGGTACTGAGCTCTCGGGTGCATACTGGCTTGTCACACTGAAAAGTGGCTGCGTGGTATCTCGACGCCTGAAAGAAAACTGTTCTGTCCCCCCCCCCCCCCCCCGCCTCTAGTCGGGGAGGAGAAACGCTCTGCTGATCGCAGTCAAAAGCAGATACAATTGTTCTTTTCACGTGGAGGGTCAAAAATCATATTATGTTTGTCCCCTCATTTTTCTTCTTTTTTTTGCGTTTACTGCTCGATGCTGGCTTTGATATTGCAAAGGTCTTCCAAGTACGTGCGGCTTTATTCCACGCTTATTTCCAAATATCGTATTTCAAAAAAGCAAGTGTACAATTTCCACAGCAAGCTGGAAAAAAGGTAGGACATCATTATTCTAAAAGCAAGGGAAAATCTTTTGTACTCCTTACGATTATATCGGCGCTACTTAAAAGGAATTAATGTTTGGCCTGAACTTTGCTTGAAATAAATGAGGTGAATAGTATTGACAAAATAATAGTCCATATAGCACGAATGATAAAATAGCAGTCAACATAGCACGAACGACAATATCAGAGAACAAGGACAAAGAAAGGTAAACAGGTCAACACAAGTGACACTTCACACTAACAGCGAAATACAGTAACGTGTCAACTCTCTCTCTCTCTCTCTCTCTCTCTCTCTCTCTCTCTCTCTCTCTCTGAAGCGTGTGAACAAGGCGAGGGTGAGCGAAGGTAAGGTGTGTGTGTGTGTGTGTGTGTGTGGGAGGGGGGGGGGGATTGGTGGTAAGTAGGTTGTAGAATTTGGCTTTCGAATGTGATTTTTGTTTTTGATGTTATTGTTGTCGTTGTTGATGATGTTGATGTTAATGATGTTGTATAAACAGTGACCGAAGACCGGTAGGAATTGTTAACTGATCATTGTTTATTGGACGCTATTTTTTTTTTAAACAGTGACGCAAAAAAAAGAAAAAAAATGACAGGAAATGTTAATGTTGCCGTCTGCTTTCTTTCCTTTATTTTTTGTAAACAAAAGTTGAAATGAAGTTTGAAAATAAAATGAGGCAGGGAACAGTAAACAGTAAACAATAAAGTCAAAAGTTGAAAGAAAAACGGCATTATTTTTTCAATTATTACTAATGTGTTGGGCAACTTGGCGGGGGGGGGGGGGGGGGGGGGGGGGGGGGAAGGTCATTTTCCCTTTATTTTCATTATAAACCGTAACAGAAAAAAATAGGCCTGAAATCAAGTGGTTTGAGCTTTTTACCGAAGAGCTAACTCTCTTGAGTCGAACCACTCGTGGGGCCGGATTTTACGGCACTAAAACCCTCGCTGTCCACCCAGCAGTCCATGGGCACGTGACACAGTTCAGGGAAGGTACAGGCTGTGGAGGGTGAGGGATTCGCTTCGCCTTCCTTCACGCCATGCCATCAACATGCCAGACAAGGTGGATCTGTGACAATTTTACTGGCCCCGCGGTCATTACCATACAGGACATAATTCTGTTTCATCAGAAAAACGGCAGGATTTGTTTGTTTCTATAGTGACAGAAAAAAGGCAGTAATAATCGTGTACTTGGCGTTTTTTTGTTACAAATATGTAACAAGAAAAGGGTCGGGAATTTTCCAGTTGTCACTATGTGTCAGACTGCGTTTGAACGTTATTTTATAAATAGATGAAAAGGGCAGATGGTTTCAGTTATGTGTGTGTGTGTGTGTGTGTGTGTGTGTGTGTGTGTGTGTGTGTGTGTGTGTGACACGATTTGTATTTCTGGGATATATGGCAAAAAAGGCATTGTTCCAGTATTTAGGTGTTTACTATACTACTACTGCTGCTGCTGCTGCTATTGTTTTACTTTATTTCGCTGTTTTTTTTTATTATTTGTTTATTCATTCATTCATTCATTCATCAATTCATTTTTAAAGAATGAAAAAAAAAAACACGAAAAGACTTGTTCAGGTATCACAGAGTGTGTCTAAAGAGATTTGTCTTTTTTAAACCAGCCCAGCAAAATAGGTCTCATGTCTCCATGCTTCTGTGTGTGTGTGTGTGTGTGTGTGTGTGTGTGTGTGTGTGTTGTGTTGTGTGTGTGTGTGTGTGTGTTTATTCCGTAAGGAAGATAATAGATAAACAATTATATTAACCTGGAAAAAGCATTTCTTCCCCCACCCCACCCCCACCCCTTCTAAATTCATACAAACACACACAAAAAGCGATTACTCTGTTAAGTGCAAAACAAAGGGAGTCCTACAACTTTCCCACAGAAAAGAAATGCAAGGTTTCTTTTTATCATTTTCCTTTCATCCTCATGACATGATTTTAAGAAAGTAGTAGATAGATCGTATATTACACTAACTTTGGATATTAGGGGACTTTCTCTCTCTCTCTCTCTCTCTCTCTCTCTCTTCTCTCTCTCTCTCTCTCTATTTCTCTCTCTCTCTCTCTGTCTCTCTGAGCCCATCCCTCTCTCTAGTTTGCATATAGATAGATACAGAGAAAGATATATATATATATATAGGTAGATAGATGGATAGGTAGATAGATAGATAGGTGTGTGTGTGTGTGTGTGTGAGAGAGAGAGAGAGAGAGAGAGAGAGAGAGAGAGGGAGGCCGTCTTCATATAACGTACTCTTAAATCGACATTAATTGCGTCTGATTATTTGGCCAGTGCAGTTTATTTCAAAGCTTTCCACAAAAACGAACATTTGCTGTTATCTTGTGATAATCTTTTTAATTATGCCTAAAAAGTTATTTTCCCTAAATAATTATTGCTGAATCTAAATGGTCATACCCGCTTTCACACAGTGTTTGCTTTACAAGTCTATTCCACGGGAATGTCAAAAACTGTTACATGTGAATTACCCAGAAAACTATGCAAGGAGCAGATTGTTACCTTTGATGCTGGTATACTCATACAGGGCTGGACCAGGTGAATAATTACATATTTGATTAAATCAAATACTGCATATAATCAGGTTGTTTGTTTAGATAAAGAGTTAAATTTTTCATTTAAAATTTTGAAAAATTCATCACACGCTCATAACCCAATTTCTCATACAAGGTACACTCAGGATATTTGTGTAAATAAATAGGTAAAATTTTTATTTGAAAAATTCCTCACACGCCCATAACCCAGTATCTCGCAGCCATAATCTAAAACCAGAATTATCATTCTTAAAGAAAAGAGGATCCGAAACTGCACTAACGGGAAGTTTTAGATTCCTACCTCTACGTCACAAAGTGAACATTGTATTTTGTTTCTTGATAATCATCACTTTTTTTTCATGAAAAAAATCCATTTTGATATAAAGTTACTCCAAAATACCCGAATAAGCTGACGATGTAGAAACATTCTTAACTGGTCTTTACTTAAATCCTGCGAATTGTCTCGTCCACTGAAATTGTTTTTTTTTTTTTTTTTTTTTTTTTTTTTTTGGGGGGGGGGGGGTGTTGTTTTTTGAGGGGGGGGGGGGTTTAAAAGAACCGAGTTCCAGTTTCTATATCTGACACGTCTCTGAAGCCTGGTTTAATCCATCCCCGGGAAAAAGAGAAAGAAAAAAAAAGAAACCGTATCTTCAGCCGAATTGATAACATTTGATGTGATGAACTTACTTCACACCTTAAGAATGACGTGTAAAATGTTACATTCAAACTCACACCTTAAGAATGACGTGTAAAATGTTACATTCAAACTCTAACAATTGATTGTCAAGATCTCCTAAATACTGAAAAACAGCAGTCATAGGAGATTGTCATTGTGTCTAAACCTTCTGCAGCTTCTAAAGAAATCGGAAGTGCTATCGTTGAAGAAGCACTATATTTTGTGTTCTGGTACATGTGAATAATTGAAAAGGCTGCCAGATCCAATCTCTCAAAGATAGCTTTTCCCCAATAGTTTTCAGAAAACTGTGTGTCCAGTTTCGAGGTGTCTTGGAGGACGGTTCACAGAATGTTTCAAAACTTTTTTTCCCAATACAGTAAGAACATCCAATAGTTCACAGCTGATCTGGGCAGTCACATTGGCAGATCACAACTGTTATGGACGATTGCATGACAGATTGCGATGATATATGATCATACACACGGTCTACTCCTTGTCGTGGTGTGGGAGCTTGTGCACCTCTATGACCCAGAGAGCTATGCCAGCGGGAGCTGTATGCTCCTGGTAGGGCCACCCAAGCTGGACAGGTCAAAGGGTGGAGGTCAGACTAATGTAGACCAGGGTTTGGTGGGGCTAGCACCCCTTCTTGGGCAGATGGGGCTCATTAGTCTGGGAAGACAGCCCACCTAAGAGAAGGAAAACTCTGATCTCAAACCTCCGCTGCCTTGCGGCTATACCCACTCTTAGGAAAGGCTTCGGGAGTCAACCCTGAGGAAAAATCCGGAGTCGGAGTCCCCAAGGCAGTCCGAGGCTGTATACAGCAACGTTCTGGCAACTCCTGCGACGGCACTGGAACCATGTGTATCGGCGTTTGCCTTTCCAATGGACAATTCCAGCGACGTGGAGGGGGGGGGGGGGGGGTCTGCTGCATGGGTAACAGCTTGCCCTCCATACTTACTTACCCAGGCTTTGTGCTCTGGAGAGGTCACTCCAGCTTCGCTTTGCAGCGTCGACAAAACACGGGAAGTAGCAGTCTACCGGTTATAAGTCTGCATACTCAATTGGCGTAGAGTCAGACGCCAGAGGCTGCTTCCGACGGTGGGAGAGGTCATCGCATCTCACTGGGCAGCTACCGCCCGCCTTAAGCTGGGCAGTCCCCAGCCAGTAAGGTGCTGCCCCGCCACGGTCCGTTAGCCTCACTGGGTGCGTGGGGTTTAGGGTGAAAACCGACAAGCGGATCGATAACTGTGCACCAGGCAACAAAAAAATGAAAACCTCCGCCCTGAAATTGGGTACGTGGAACGTAAGGACAATGACTCCAGGCTTTTCTGACGACCTGCAGGAAGTAAACGATGCTCGCAAGACAGCTGTCATCAACAGAGAATTGAGCAGACTGCAGATGGACATCGTCGCCCTTCAAGAAACCAGGCTCCCAGAAACAGGATCTGTGAGGGAGAGAGACTTCACCCTGTTCTGACAGGGCAAACCATCAGACGAGGTCAGAGAACACGGCGTGGGATTCGCAGTTAGAAACAGATTATTGGAGTCCATAACCCCACCAGCAGAAGGAACAGAACGAATCCTGTCTCTCCGACTCCAAACATCATCGGGACCAGTCAGTCTAATTAGTGCCTACGCACCAACTTTGGCTTCCACAGCAGAAGCAAAAGACAAGTTTTATGACTACCTCAGTGCTGCTATAAGGAGAATTCCCGACAGAGAATTACTGTTCATCGCAGGCGATTTCAACGCCAGAGTAGGTGTCGATCACAACTCCTGGCCCACTTGCTTGGGTCAATTCGGCACTGGGAAAATGAACGAGAATGGCCAGCGCCTGCTAGAGCTCTGCTGTCATCATGGGTTGTGCGTCAGTAACACCCTTTTTTCAACACGAAGCCTCAGCATCGAGTCTCCTGGAGACACCCTCGATCCAAACACTGGCATCAGCTCGATCTGATCCTCACCAGACGTGTCAACCTTTCCAGCATCAAGATCACTCGCAGCTACCAGAGCGCCGACTGTGACACTGACCACTCTTTGGTGTGCAGCAAAGTGAAGCTCCGCGCGAAGAGACTGCACAGTACGAAAAAGGAGGGCCAGCCTCGCATCGACACCAGCAAAACACGCGATCAAAGAAAAGTGGAGGAGTTCGCACGCGTGTTGGAGGATTCTCTCCCTGGCCCACCCACTGCAAATGCCCAAGACCGATGGGAACACTTCAGAGATGCTGTCTACAACGCCGCCATGTCCACCTTTGGCAAAAAGACCAGCAAGTCAGCTGACTGGTTCGAAGCCCAATTAGAAGAAATGATACCAGTCATCGAGGCCAAGAGAAATGCCCTGACCGCATACAAAACCAATCCTAGTGAGCAGAACCTCCAGGTTCTCCGTGCTGCTCGCAGCAAAGTCCAGCAGTGTGCCAGGCAATGCGCTAACGATTATTGGCTTCAGCTCTGCTCCCAGATTCAGATCGCAGCTGACACAGGCAACATTAAGGCGATGTATGACGGCATCAAGCAGGCATTGGGCCCAACACAAAAGAAAACTGCCCCTTTGAGATCAGCTACAGGGGAGGTGATTCAGGACAGAGAACAACAGATGGAGCGCTGGGTAGAACACTACACTGAGCTATATGCAAGGGAAAATGTAGTCACAGAAGATGCCCTGAATGCCATAGAGCGCCTACCAGAACTGGAAGAGCTTGACAGAGAACCAACCATAGAGGAACTCAACGAAGCCCTGGACGCTCTTGCCTCTGGCAAGGCACCAGGGAAAGATGGTATTCCCGCCGAAGTACTGAAGTGCTGTAAAGAGACACTTATCACCGAGTTGTATGAAATCCTCTGCCTCTGTTGGAGTGAAGGCGAAGTACCACAAAACATGAGGGATGCTAACGTCGTCACACTGTACAAAAACAAAGGTGACAGAAGCGATTGCAATAATTATCGTGGCATATCCCTCCTTAGTATCGTTGGGAAAGTCTTTGCACGAGTAGTACTGAAGAGGCTCCAAGTACTTGCAGAGCAAGTTTATCCTGAATCGCAGTGCGGTTTCCGTGCCAACAGATCCACTATAGATATGATCTTCTCCCTTAAACAACTTCAGGAGAAATGTAGGGAGCAAAGGCAGCCACTCTTCATTGCCTTCATAGATCTCACAAAGGCTTTCGATCTGGTCAGCAAAGATGGCCTCTTCAAGATCCTCCCCAAGATTGGATGTCCATCCAAACTTCTCAGCATCATCAGATCATTCCACGAAGACATGAAAGGCACTGTCATCTTTGACGGCTCAACATCAGCTGCCTTCAACATACGGAGCGGAGTGAAACAGGGTTGCGTCCTGGCTCCCACCCTGTTTGGAATCTTCTTTGCTGTGATGCTGAAACACGCGTTTGGTCCTGCAGCTGAAGGTATCTACCTCCGAACCAGGACAGACGGAAAGCTCTTCAACCTCTCCAGACTAAGAGCCAAGACAAAAGTCAAGCTGAAGTGCCTGCGTGACTTCCTCTTTGCAGACGACGCAGCAGTAACCGCCCACTCAGCCGAGGACCTACAGCAGCTCATGACTTGCTTCAGCAATGCCAGCCAAGACTTCGGGCTTACCATTAGCTTGAGGAAAACACAGGTCATGGGACAGGATGTTGACTCTCCCCCAGTCATCAGCATCAATGACCATGAACTGGACGTCGTCCATGACTTTGTTTATCTGGGCTCAACTATCTCAGACACCCTCTCACTTGACGCAGAGCTCAACAGGCGCATCGGCAAGGCAGCTACCACCATGACCAGACTGACAAAGAAAGCATGGAACAACAGCAAGCTGACCGAGCACACAAAGATCCAGATCTACAGAGCCTGCGTCGTGAGCACCCTCCTGTATGGCAGCGAGTCTTGGACTTTGCGTGCCCGACAAGAGCAAAAGCTCAATGCTTTTCATATGCGTAGCCTCCGACGCATTCTGAACATCACCTGGCAGGACAAGGTCCCAAACAACACTGTCCTGGAAAGAGCTGGATGCACCAGCATGTACACACTGCTGAAACAGAGACGTATGCGCTGGCTCGGCCATGTCGTGCGCATGGATGACGGACGGATCCCTAAAGACCTCCTCTATGGAGAACTTGTGCAGGGAAAACGTCCCACAGGCAGACCACAGCTGCGATTCAAAGACGTGTGCAAGAGGGACCTAAAAGCCTTGAACATCGACCAGAACAACTGGGAAGCAACAGCCCTCGAACGGTCAGCCTGGAGACAGACTGTGCAGAAAAGTCTCTCCAAGTTCGAAGAGACACTCGCTCAGCAGCACGGGGAAAAGAGAATGAGAAGAAAGGCTGCAGCCCAGGCAGACAGACCAGCGTCAGACTTCATCTGTGCCCTCTGCCACAGGGACTGTCATTCCCGTGTCGGACTGGCCAGCCACACCCGCCGCTGTACCAGAATAGACACCTAGAGCGCAACTCCATAGTCTTCCGAGACTGAAGGATGCCTACACGCATGATCATACAGACAGATGACAACAGTTATGGTTGATTACAACTGTTATGAAATGGACAGATATGCTATGACCTATCACATAGACAGACCACATCTGTTAAGGACCATCACGTTGATAGATCGCTGCTGACTAGGACAGTCACATTAATAGATTACAAATGCCGTGGCGGATGTCACTGATAGATTACATCTATAGTGGTTGACCTCTTCGACAGATTACAACGATTGTGGATGATCTCATCGATAGATGTCGTGTAGGATCTCTTTGACAGATCACAACAATCGTAAACGATGATATTGATAGATTTCAGTTATCGTGGACGATGTTAATGATTAATTAAAAACTAACGTGGACGATGTCATCAATAGATTACAGTTATTGTGTACGTTGTCACTGACAGATTACAACTATCGTGGACGACAGCTTTCATATGTTACAGTAATCGTAAACGATGTCATTTCTAGACTACAGCTATCATAGACGATATCATTGATAGATTACAGTTGTAATGGACGATGTTATGAATACTTTACAGTTGTCATGGACGATGTTATTGATAGATTACAACTGTCCTGGACGATGTTATTAATAGATTACAACTATTGTGGATGATGTTACAAATAAATCATAACTGTCGTGGACGATGTTATTGATAGATTACAACTATTGTGCACGATGTTATTAATAGATTACAACTATTCTGGACGATGCTATTGATAAATTACAACTGTCGAGGACGACGTTATTAATAGATTACACCTGTTGTGGACGATGTTATTAGATCACTACTGTTGTGGACAAAGTTATTTATGAATTACAACTGTTGTGGACGATATCATTGATCGATTACAAGTGTTGTGGACGATATTGATAGATTACAAGTGTTGTAGACGATGTTTTTAATAGATTACAACTGTTGTGGACGAACTTATTAATAGATTACAACTGTTGTGGAGGATGTTATTAATAGATAGCAGTTGTCATGGACGATGTTACTAGTAGATTAAAACTATCGTGGACGATGTTACTAATAGATTACAACTGCTGTTGATGATGTTATTGATAGATTACAACTATTGCGGACGATGTTATTTATAGCTTACAACTATCGTGGACGATGTTATTTATAGATGACATCTGTCGTGGACGATGCTATTAATAGATTACAACTGTCGTGGACGATGTCATTAATAGATTACAACTGTAGTGGACGATGTTATTACTAGATTACAACTGTCATGGACGATGTCATTAATAGATTACAACTGTTGTGGACGTTGCTAGTATTAGATTGCAACCGTCGTGGACGATGTAATTGATAGATGAAGTTGTTGTGGACGATGTTATTACTAGATTGCAGCTGTTGTGGACGATGTTATTAATAGATTACAACTGTTGTGGACGATGTTATTAATAGATTACAGCAGTTGTGGACGATGCAATTGATAGATGACAGTTGTTGTGGACGTTGGTATTAATAGATTACAGCTGTTGTGGACGATATTATTAATAGATGTCAGCTGCAGGCGATGGACGTGACTGCCCAGATCAACCGTTATTCCCCCCCTCCCCTCCCCCCCCCCCCCCCCTTTTTTTTTTTTTTTTTACACCTGAATTGATTTCAGCTGAGTGAAAGTAGGACGATATCTACTGAAAATCTGTTAAAAGACACTGGAAAAGAACGCTGAATGAAACAGATATAGATGTAAACATTTGCAAAGACGTGGTAACTGCAAAAGGTAGCAGCAGCTGACCCCAAAGCCGGAACTGAAGACACTTTGTCTTTAGTGAATGCCTGGCAGCATCGGCGAATGGTTCAGAACCATGAGTCGTACAGTCGGACGGAGAGGCCTGCTCGCTGTCACCCACACCCTCCTCATTATCTTCTTAGGTTAATGACCGACGCTAGAAGGACCACAAAGAGGTCGGTCCATATTTATGGCAGGGCAATCACTAGGTTACGTTTCTTCGTCAGCCGATATTTATGTGACCTGGCTCGTGCAGAGGAGTGGGCCAGTGTTGTGGAGCACTTGGACAGAACCGCTGAGGTGTACGGCAAGGAGATCCCTGCCGAGAACACCAAAACCAACAATCGCATGGGCATCGTGACAGAAATCAAACTAGAATGTCAGAAACCTGACACTGGTGTCAACACCTTCAAATAGGGTGAGGTCAGGTACCATTGATGAAGGTCAGGTACCATCGTAACAGGTGAAGGGTCCAAACCAGCAGTGTCACCCAGTGTGGAGTAAACAGCTGCGTCGCTCATGAAACGGAAGACCATCCGGTGTGACCAAAAAAAAAAAAATCTTCTTCACAGTGACAAACCTCACTCACGCGTGCGTTAGTAGTAACACGAAACCCAGCCCTGAAGATTTGTCTGCAAGAGTTTGAACATCTGGTGTGAAGATGACGTCACAAGTGGAAAAATCGGCCACAGATTCGGACGTGAACCCTGGGTCCTTATGACGACGACGTCCTGCTCACCGTCGCCGAGGGCTGGAAGATGGAAGAAGTGTGCGGGCACGTTTTAACATCAGCCGACCTGAGCAACAACACCTCGAAGAAGGCAGCTTCAGGGGAACGAAGAAGAATCCGGCAGAAGAGGAAGTGGGTGGACATCAGACAGGCCAGTCTTTGCCCGCTGTCAGATGACCGCAACGATCCGCAGCAGAAACTCATCAAAGGTGCCTCACCGGCTTTATAGGCAAGGCAAGGTTTCTCTTTCCTGTTTATTGAATGTATGCTTTGCATTGACGTTGCATGCTCTTGATTTTGCCATGGTTAACCGTTGATGAGCGGAGTAAATATTTCAGAAAAAAACAAGCACTGAAGATTCTGTTGCGTGCGTGTGTTTGTCCGTGTATCTATGTGTGTGTGTCTGTATATTCGTGTGTCTGTCTGTATGTCCGTTCACCTCTACACGCGCGCATGTGTGTGTGTGTGTGTGTGTGTACAAAATTAAAGGCACAGTATTTCTACCAGCCGTCGTGGCTCAATGCTTAGTGTTGCGGGTGGCAGGCGTGGTGTTATAGGTACAAATCCACCAGAAGCATATATTTTAGGCTTATTTATTTTTTGTCCTGGTTGGCACCTACCGAGAATTCTTGGGTGTGGTATACGCCGAAATGGGATGACTGATTCCACACAAGTCAAGTTCCATCAATTCAGTGGATGTCTGTCCGAGAGAGCGGCTCAAATTTCCTTTCCAACCACTCATGTTCTTGTGTGTATCTCTTGGGCCTGGTTGATGCCCTGATAAGCTGTGAAAGGAAACGTCGAGTACAGCCCTATCCCATGATGTTCGGACCAAAATGGGACTCTTTAGCATATCACCATCCTCTTTCATTGGCCGTCCAAAAAAAAAGTCTTAAATTCATTGGCTCGTCCATTCTCTTTCATCGACCGCCAAAAAAAGGACTTGAAATTCAGTGGCCCATCAGTCCTCTTTCACTGACCATCAAAAAAAAAAACAAGGTCTTAGAATGCTGTGGTTCATCATACCACGCACTCGCTGTGACCTCAATTTCAATCTTCCCATCGTGTTTATGCCTATAGTTTATTATTTGGGTCAAAAAACTTCAGTGTCAGCAAGTCTGTTGGGAGAATCACTGGATGAACATGATATCGCCGTCCGGGCGGGGGTAGTTGAGGGGGGGGGGGGGGGGGGGGGGGAGGACGTTTATTCACGTTTGCTCCATTGTCGTTGCAAAGCTCCATTGTCGTCAGTTAGGGGACCTACCATATGGTATCCTGCCAATGTTGGATCACAACAGACCTCACGGAACACAACCGAAGTGACTCAGCAGCCAGTGCAGGGGCTTTTCTGGTGGGTTGTTTCACGACAACCAGTGCTTTCCGCTGTGAGAAGAGTAGTAATGGTGTAGCAGTGTGTTGGGTAACAATGAGCGGTAAGAGAGTAATTCCATTGATAAGGAACTGGACAGTTGAGACATCTGCAACAGAAAATAACTGCCCCTTTGTTAATCTGAATTTGGTCATGTGAAGAGGATGTACTTTAAACATAAGATCTTTTTCTGTCTCAACTTATTTGCTCCTATCCTCATCCTTCCTACGTTTACTCCAGCTCCCCCCCCCCGGCCCCCTCCCCCTGCCTACCACCCCCCCCCCCCCCCCCCAAACCCGGGCATGATGGGCTACAGAATCTGAAACTATTTATTTTAGATGTTTAGCGAGGGAAGAGGTGATGAAGATAATGTTGCAAAGCTCCATTCTGATCTTAGACTTTAAAAAAAAATGATTTTTTAATGACTTATGAGTTGACTTCAACGCGGTGACAGCCCTGATATGGCCCTTTGCGGTCGGCTGGGCTTTGCGGTCGGCTGGGCTATAAGCAACATTAGCTTACATGAAAGGGTTATTGTACCCGAGGCTTGATTTCATAATATATGCATGTGTCGATCAGGTTCGAGCGATACAGATACCTGCAGCATTGGGCAGGAAATCTGGGCGATATTCTTGGAGATGCACGTGTTTCAGCCCACAGCACGTTCACCTCTGCATAGGAGCCGGCCCGCGCGGAAAAATCCTAAAATAAATACCCAGCTGGGATTTGAACCGACGACCTCTTAGCACAAAAGCCCACGACGCTAACTTGTGCAACACGACAGCTGGTTATATAACTATTCTGTCTGTCTGTCAATCCTTTTCACCTTCCCCTCCAATCTTCCTACCCTACACCATCTCTCTCTCTTCTCTCTCTTCTCTCTCCTCTCTCTCTCTCTCTCTCTCTTTATTTAAAAAAGGAAATCCAAATGATCCAAGCAACTACAGAGGCATATCTTTATGTGACACAAGTAGCAAGATTTATAGCACTATAATAAACAACCGTCTACAGGAATGGATAGAAGAGCAAAACCTTACAGGTGAACATCAAGCAGGATTTAAAAAAGGTTATTCCACTATCGATCATATGTTCACGCTGGTAGCCTTAATACAAAAACAATTTTGTATGAATCGTAAACTTTATGTAGCTTTCATTGATTTTGAGAAAGCTTTTGACTCTATAGAAAGAAATTTACTGTGGCCTATTCTTTTAAAAAATGGAATAAAAGGTAAGCTTTTTCGGTGTATTAATAGCATGTACATAAACGTCAAAAGTAGAATTCGATCTGGAGATAACAGATTACATCAACTGTACACGGGGAGTGAAACAAGGTGATGTTACCATTCCTGTATTGTTTTCACTATTCATTAATGAACTGGCATTAGAAGTAATCAGGTGTGGGAGACATGGTGCAAGGTTCACATATGATTTTTCTGAATTATTCATTTTGTTATTGGCTGATGATGTAGTTCTATTGTCTGAAACCGTTGTTGGGTTACAGACGCAGTTTAATAGTCTACACCGCGCAGCCTCAGAACTTCATTTGAATGTAAACATGACCAAAAGCAATATAGTGGTGTTTAGAAAAGGTGGATATTTGGCCAACAGAGAAAGGTGGGCTTATAATGGGATCCTAATACCTGTGGTGAATATATACAAATACTTAGGAATCTATTTTTCTACTAGACTGAGTTTTACTGCAGCATGCCGGAATCTTGTGAGCAGAGCCAAAAGGGCTTTATTATGTGTTTTGCAAAATTTGTACAAATTGAAGAATAATTCTCTTGATCTTTATCTGAAGGTATTTGATGCCCAAATTCAACCGATTGTTCAATATGGTGCAGAGATATGGGGTCTTGAAAATGCAGCTCTTTATCCTGAAAAATGACACATGTTCGCACTTAAAAGGTTTTTAGGAGTGGAAATGAGAACACCAAATGACCTCATTTATGGGGAGACGAACAGATATCCTATATATATCAATTCAGTTGTGCAGTGTATGAGATACTGGTTAAAATTAACACGACTAGAAGAGAGTAGATTACCACGGAAAGCCTACAGAATGTTATTTGATTTAGATGCACAGAATAAAAGAAATTGGGTCTCAAATGTTAGATGCAAATTATATGCGTATGGTTTTGGTTATGTATGGGAGAACCAAGGTGTTGAAGAAATACGTCAATTTTTGTATCATTTTAAAGACAGATTGATATTGTGTAGGTGGCAAGAATGGGATTTCCATGTGAATAACAGTGAACGGTTTAAAGTGTATAGAACATTTTGTTCTGTAAACGATGATAAAATCTATTTGAAGTTGAATTTAGACAGGCATTTAAAATTTGTATTGACAAGGTTTAGACTTGGCGTGTCTGAAATTGCGTGTCACTACTATCGTTATAGATTACATACAGAAAAAGATTTGATTTGTCCATTGTGTAGAAATGCCAAGGAAGATGAAGTTCACTTTCTTTTATGCTGTCCTGCATTAACTAATTTACGAAAACAGTAGATACCTTTGAAATTCTATAAGTATCTAAGCCAGTTTCGATTGAGTTTACTGTTGGCATCTAAGAATGAAAACATTGTCAGAAAATTATCAGTATTCTTATATAAAGCGTTTAAAATACGATCTGCTGCTATATCTTAAGATCTTAAAATACATAATAAGCATTTATGACTGTGTGTGTATAGATACTAAGGAAATGTTGCAATGTTCGAGAATTGAAAAGTGTACCCCTTCAAGAGGGGCAATGGCCTATGCTTTAGTAAATTATCCGAATCCGAATCCGAATCTCTCTCTTGTGTCCTATACGCTGTCTTTAAAAAAAAATTTTTTTTTTAGTTCAAACCTCTTGTTGCTAACAGAAAAACAAATGAGCAAACTTGTTTTTCAGTTAGCAATTTATTCAGTTCTTTGTCGACTTGACAGAGCATCAATGCTTACTGTCTTCCCTGTTAATTATGTCAAGAAAATTCTGTGCTCTTTTGCAGACTACTGCTACTACCACCACCACTACTGCTTATATCACTACATACACCACATCTACTATTACTACTACTGCTACTACAACTACCACCACCACCACCACCTCAACTACTAGTACTAGTACTACTACTGCTACTACTGATGGTGATGATAATTAACATGATCATCTTACTAACGATGATGACAGCGAAGATGGTGGTGGTGGTGGTAATGACAGATGATAATGATGATAATGACAATGTTAATCTAACAATGTTTTTCCATACTATGACAGCTTCAAGTTCAAAGCCGCGTGAAGGCCAACGCCGAAGTGCAGAAGCCCACAATGCAGTGCAGGTGCACGTGCTGTCCGCAGCGCTTCCTAGTGGTGTTCCTGGGGTTTCTGGGTCTGATGCTGTCCCTGGGGTTCCGCACGGAGTTTTCTCTGGTGATGACTCACATTGCCAAGACCAACTTCTCCGACCACAGCACCAAGCCTGCCAGAGACTTCTTCATTTCGGTGAGCTGTGCTTCTTTCTTCTGTCTCTTGTTCTTTTGAAAAGGTGAAGAAGCTGCGTGGTGCATTAGATGTCATGTACCACTCACAGTGAAAGATATTCTTATAGAGTGTTTGGGACTTGCACGATGTGAGACATAAACACTTTTACAGCCGACTCCATGAAAACCTTCTTCAGAGATGTCCCCACCTGATGTGATCCTTGAATGTCTGAAAGAGACCAACGTTTTTCATCTGATCTAAGATCTTACAGAAGAAAGATTTTTTTGGACGAAAGTTCTGGTGTATTCAGTTGTATTTTTAAGAGTTGTGTGGATTTTTTTTTAGTGACATGTGAGTTGACTTTAAAGCAATGACAGCCCTGATATGGGCCTTTGCTTTCGGCTGGGCTATAAGCAACATTCTCTCTCTCTCTCTCTCTCTCTCTCTCTCTCTCTCTCTCTCTCTCTCTCTCTCTCTCTCTCTCTGTTTTGTTGTTCTTAATGTTCTTTCTTCCCTTCCTCCTCGTCATCCTCCTCGTTCTCGTCCTCCTCCTCCTTCCCCTCCCACTTCCCCTCCTCTTCCTCCTCCTTCTTCTCCCTTTCTTTTTCTGCTCCTTTGTTTTCTTCTTCTTCTTCTCCTCCTCCTACTTTCTTTTTTTTTTTTTAAATCCTTCTTTTTGAATCTGTATTTTTTGTTGATAGCGCTCTTCTTCGTCTTCTTCCTTTCCCTCTTTCGTTCTCCCCCCCCCCCCCCTTTTTTTTTTTTTTTTGCCTTCGTCTTCTACTTTCTTTATTCGTTTTCTTCTTAATTCCCCTGTTTGTTGTCACCTTTCTTTTCATTTACTTTTTTATTTCTCCTTTTTTTTTCGTCTTCTTCGTTTTCATCCTCTTCTAGTTTTATTTTTCCATCGTCTTTTATCTGCGCTGGGGATGTCAGTAATTTTGCTATCATTTGATAGTTTGTGCACATGTAGATATTATCTTCATTTTTCCTTTTTTGTAGGTTGGTACCTTTTACCTGTTGTGGTGACAGTTTTGAAAGGGCCCTTGTTGTCGGCTGGGCTAAAAAAATTAAAGTAAACTAACTAAATTCATCGTCGCACTTCCCCCTTTTGTTTTTCTTTCTTTTCTGGCTATTGCCTTGCTCCCTCTCCCCATACTCATTCCTTCAAGTTATATCCTTACTTTCCTTGTTGTGCTACGTGAACTCTTGCGTGTCTCAGAGCTACCAACCATCCCGTTTTCGGCGGAATTTATTAAGCTCAAACGCACGTCATTACGCTATTGTGCGTGATGTCGAAAAATTCTGCTCGCGGAAAAATAAAAGGTTGTTCATTCCCAGGGTTGGTACATCTGCCATAGTATGGCCAAAGTGCTGTTTGGAAACTTACTTCCGGTTCAGCTTCTTCCGCCGCCATCACGTCGAAACGACCTGCTGGACCAATCATATCTGAGGAAGAAAGTTATAAAAACAAACTAGAACAGAAGTGCAGATTCAGGCTGCTTTCTGCTGTCATGATGGGAGTGCTTCTGATCCCAGTTAACAATTCGGCCTGTGAAAGTGTTCAGCCTTGTCAGGAAGAACCTATCAGATTGTCGTACCTCCTTGAGTCAAGACACTACAGAGACACTGATGGTTCTGAAGTGCAAAAGTGAGTCAAGTCAAAAGAAGAAGCTTAGAGACAGTGTGCTTTAAAAATGTAAAAGAACAACAATGTATCGGCTGAGATAATGATTCCATGCAAGCACTTGACAAAAGAAAAGAAAATGTCTCGAATGCCATTGTTTTGTTTTGGGTGTGATAGCATTATTCCCCTCAGCTGTCAGAAATTCCTCTGTTTCAATATATCCCTCTCAAGTCTCTTCAGAGGTTGACAGGTGTGCTGTCTTGTATGTCACCTTTCCCTTCCTTTCTTATCAGCGCAGCGTCCAAATTCCATTCAGGTCACCCGATTCTTCGCAGGTCCACTGCAGGGCAGTTTTCTTCCTACTCTCTCTCTCTCTCTCTCTCTTCTCTCTCTCTCTCTCTCTCTCTCTCTGCCTTCTTTTCTTTCTTTTTTTCTTTCCTCTTGTTCTATCTTGCTGTCTGTATTTCTTTCGTCCTCTTTCTTTCTCACTTTCTGTCTTTCTTTCTGTCTTTTACTTCTTCCTTCCATTCTGTTTTTATTCGCATACACAAAGTGAATGTGACACTACACCAAACAATAGATCATAAATAAACCCTGACGCTTTGTATCAAACGCCAAAACAGTAAAAGTCCACCTGAGAATGTCCATTTATAATAGAACATACCGACATGCATGGTGCGTGAAAGCTGTGGTTACTTGGATAAAAAAAAAAGGTTGGGAAAGAAAGAGAAGGATGGAGGCCCTACCTTAAAAAGAAAAAAAAAAAGGGAACAAAAAAAGAACTTTTTTATGTGGAAAATAGGAGGTTGAAGGACGAAAAAGAAAAGAAAAGAAAAGAAAAAACCTGCGGTTCCCCAGATCTATTTCACACTCACGTTCTTGCTTCCCAAAGTAATCAAAATACGACTAGACGACTACTGTACTACTGTACATAAAACGCATTTCGTCCATTTCCCGTCGTAATTAGTTGCAGTGCCCAGTACAGTCAGTACTTTCTTGACACTCCTGCTACGACTAGCTCTTGCTATACGTCAGTGCAATTGTTCTTATTGTCGTGATACGCCCGTTATCGGGTTTCCCGGCACGGTTTGTTTTGTTTTGTTTTTTACCTCGCCGGCAGGGCCAGGCCAGCATGCCGGATGTCGTTTGCCGTTCCACACGAAGGTGTAGAACTGAGCATTCCCACTGCCCCTCCCCTCCCCTTGCCCCTCCCCCCCCCCCCTCCCGCACCACCACCACCGCTGCATGTCTTTGTCAGCGCAGATTACGCTGGGCTGTTCCTTCGACTGCATCGTCAATGAACTAACGGCCCTGTTGTTTAGTACCGATCGTGAAAGAGTTGACCTAGTTTTAGCGAATGCCATGACCTGACTCGCTCCGTGTATTCTCTATAAATAAAGCGTGTTCTTCGCTCTGTCCGTCTTCATGTTCCGTACAAAAGTCCACAGTTTTCAATCGAGCTTCTTTACAGTTTGCGTGATGGCTCCTTGATATTCTAGGGCAGATCAGAAGTCAGTCATTTTTGTGGTAAATGACAGCGTTGGTCGAGCTATTAAAGGAGGCCTGTTGACAGTGGGAAAGCGGGTAACCCGGGATGCAAGACCTCAAGGCGAAAGCTTGGCCATGTCTGGAGTTGTACTGTCTTCACCTGACAGCGGAACAGCAATGAGTAAGGCCGCGGGTGCACATGACAGTTGCTTGACGGTGGCGTTTTTCGCTGACAGGCTCTGCAGTCATGACAGAGGGGCTGGTAGATTCATTGAAACGCTCCCGTGGTGGTTCTGTCGTGTCCCATCCAGTAGCCATTACACAATGGCATCTGCCAGGCAGTCACTATGTCTCTTGACGTCATAATGGAATGTCCTGTGCGCGCCTGCACCCTATGTGAACACAGCACAGGCTTCCAAAGGTGGTGGAGGATTATTTCCAGTTGGTGTGTTCAGCAGTTGAGGATAGTACTTCTCTGGGTCCTACCTGCACTTTTGTTTGTATCTCTTGCTTTCTTGAAGCAGAGCCATGTCGGGATTTGAAGCAGATCTAAAAAAGAAAGGGGGGGAGCGAGGGTGGGAAACAGGGTGAAGGGGAGGGGGTGGAAGAGGAAGGGATAGCAAAAAAGGGAAAAGGGGATGATGGAGGGGTGTGGAGGACAGCTACTGTACATAACTAAAACAAAAAAGTCACAAAAGAAATGTGAAGATTGAACAACCTACTCAGTGGCTGAGCTCGCCGTTTATAATTCACTACGCCTTTATAGTACAAACGACTTAATGTTGTCTTTAAAGGCTAAAAGTTAAAAAACACTTTTTTTTCTGATTATGTCCCTCCATTCCCATGCATAATGACATCCTGTGACTGGTGGACAGAATGATGGGAGTTCTCACTCCCTCTTTCCCCACTGCAGAAAGAAGAGTAATAAAAGTATGGATTGAGCATACTGGAGGAGATGTATTGTCTGCGACAGTGCGGATACCCGATCTTTGTTGGTCGATATTTGTGCTAACTTGGTACGCCTCTTTCAGACCTTGCTTTGCAAGGGGGCGCTACTTACGTCTACGTCCTAACCAGTTGCTGTGTCTGGTATACGTTTATTCATCACCGTTCCCTTGCAGAACACCATTCGGGCCCAGAACAGCCTCAGTCACACAATGCCCCTATACAATCTTGTTCACAACAGACCATCGGTGTGACCCGTGAGATGAGAAAAGGTACATAGCTTTGGGTGCCGATTGAACATCCTCCTCATTTCCATCAGTCGCTCTTTTGGGTCGTTTCCCACTGTAATCATATTCTCTCTTTTCGTCTTGTGACGCAGGGTATGTTTGACGCATGTGAGTCCCTTACGCTAACAGCTGACCGTAAGCTAACAGCAATGCACACTCCCTTGTGGATGTAGCCTACTCATTCTTTCCCACAGCCGCGCGCAGGGCACGTGTTGTCCGTCACACCAGGTCCAGTCAGCGCGCCTTCAGCAGCATTCCCACGCACTGGAAGATACAGTGTATTGCCGGCGTGCGCTCTCTCTCTCTCTCTCTCTCTCTCTCTCTCTCTCTCTCTCTCTCTCTCTCTCTCTAAGTGACAAAGGAGTGTGTGGACAGAACCACTAATATGGTTCTCACCGAACGCACATAAAGCAGAGGCATGTATGCATTCATTGATCAGATAGGGGAGGGTGCATTGTTGTGTTTCATTACAGAAATTGTGTCTTTTAAAACATCCTTTCATTGCTGTGGATCATGCATAAAGTACAATTCACACATTTGTCATTAATCGACAGATGTGCCGAAAATAGACGCAAAATGCTTTTGTTTGGGATTGTTGTAAAGATACGTTGCTGCTGTTAGCGTAGGGGAGGGGGGGGGCACAGACGCATCTTTTATTCTGTGCTGACCGTTGGCAGTGTCCAATATACGGGGGGTCTGAGGACTGGCAGGTGGACTGGACCCAGGAGCGGATACAGCTGTTCCACACGGCCTACTTTGCTGGATACCTGCTGACCCAAGTGCCGGGGGGCATCCTGGCTGCCAGATTCCCCCCAAAACGGTGAGACAGTGTGTGTGTGTGTGCGTGTGTGTGTGCGCGCGCGCGTGTGTGTGTGTGTGTGTGTGTGTGTGTGTGTGTGTGTGCAGTTGCGGATAGGAAGAAGAGAGATCTTTCAAAATCGTTTTAGGCCGTTGGTATGGATGACACGTTACACATAGCATGCACCTTCCCCGAAGTTGGAGTATGGCTGCCTTAATGGCGGGATAAAAAAAACGGTCATACACACAAAACTCCACTCCCTTTGTCGGGTAGGTGGGATTAATCCGTGCCTGTCTATACAGGGAGTGTCGGCAGGAGTATCAGCCTACGTACGCAGAAAAAAACAGCATAGAATGACGATAATGGTAAATTCACATATAACCAACTTAAAATGATGATAATGATAATGGTACAATCAGCTTAAAATAATGATAATGCTAATAATGATAAAATCAGCTTAACAATGATAATGATACAGTCAGTTTGAACTGCACCATTTCTAGAAGTCAAGTAAACAAAAAACGCATGAACAATTAAAACACAAATTGAAACATAATGTAAAATGTACTCCTAACATTACAACACAACACGCAATATAACCTGTTACATTATATTGCTTTATGCTTAATCTTTTTCCCATATTTGAGACATTTGGCCACAACATTTTCAGAAACAATTTTTATCACGTTTCTTATACGCATAACTTCGGTTTCATATTCAGACCTAATGTTCCATTATTCATAAAGCACGTCAAACCACAAGAACCTGTTGTCAAAGCAATCGTCAAAGGTGAATATGGCTTGCCAGTTATATTGTCACTCAACTTCTGCTGTTAACATTTATTTATGATTGATTTTTTTCCTGACGGTTTGAAATGTGGCTTGCAATAAACAGGCCCATAGATTTTTATTAATGGATCATGTTTTATTTCAAGACAGTTCACAAATTACAGATAAGGACTACAAAACGAGAAGACAATATTAACAACCACGAAACATAATCATCATGATCAATGATCATAATCATCCACATCGTCATTATATCCATTAATGGGCATTATACACGCGTTACTTTGTCAAATCAAATACATATATAAGCATAGTAATAACCACAAAGGACAAACATACAGCAAAAAAGAAGCAAAAACTAAAGTGTAATAACTAAAAACAGAATGACTGAAACAAGCAATTGTATTAATCATACAATGAAAACAAAACAAGTGGCAGTTACCATATCATTTGGAAGCCTTGAAAAATTACTGTATTAGTCCAATAAAAAGAATATGGGAGCCACTGTGTAAGAACTTTGTGAGTGACATGTGAAGATAACCAGCATACTTTTCTGTTTCATACCTAGCTTTCAATTACACAACGACAAGCTTGAAATAACGGTGAATCCTTGTCATATTTACACTTGTAAATATAGAATTTGGCATGTAACAGAATTAAATCAAAAGTTTTATCTAATCTAAAATTATTGTCATTGCCAAACAGGACAATATTTTGATCAGCAATAGCTTCATATCTTTGCATTTTCTCTTTACTGTATTTTGAAATTCTTGCCAGAAAGTTTGCACATGAGGACATTGCCAAAATGGATGGTGAATATTTTCTTTTTATCTCTTGCAAAAGGAGCATTTTTCTGAATCTTCAGCACCCGTGTTTTGCAAAACAATATTAGGTCCCAGTATTCTCTGAATAACTCTAACCTGAAATCATCTTAACTGAAGATCTTTTGTCTGTCGGATTTTCTGAAAATTTTTAGCCCACATAACATCCTTTGGTAATCTTTCATTCCATTTGTGGCAAAAAGTTGGCTCTAGGGTGTCTTGATTCAGTAAATCGTAATAAGGTGAGGCACCCCTTGAAACTGAACACGTCACAGTCATCAGTTTACTTGACTCACCTTCTTCAGAATATTTCATTTTTATTCCAAATTCTCTTGAATACTTTTTCACAGCACTGATATAACCGTTATATGTCACAAAATCTGTATTGATGTTATATTTACTAACAAAGGCCTGGAAACTCTAATAGATTCCGTACGCAGAATACACTATTTTCGATCCAATTTTAAAAAACTAAATCTGCCCCCAATCCTCAAATTTGTGTTGCAAAACAAAGGCTCTGAACGGAGTTCTTCTGCAGTTTTGACACAAATAATCGTACCATTTTTTTTTATACGCTTTGAATACATCTCTCCAGAAGTTCTTTTCTTTATCATGCCCAGACAAATTGATCAGCACCTAATTTAGAAATAATTTCTGCTTTGTAATATGATGAAAAAGTACTTACGATTACTTGATAAAAGTTTACGAATCCAGTACATGTATTTGTTTCCATAATATACTTGGTATTCCTATGTCCCCATGCTGAATACTTTTCACAGAAGTTTTCCGGTTAATTTTGTCTCTTTTTGAATTTCATCAATGATGTAGTCAGGTGGGTTCGGCAATAACATCCATAGATGAGTTAGTTTTGGTAAGATCATGGATTTAAGGACTGCTACTCTCCCGAGCGGTGTTGTCTGCCTCTTTAGCCAAGTTTTATACAATGTTCTTATTTCTGCAAACTTTTCTTCGAGATTCATAATTTCGCATTTCTTTAAGTCACTCGTAAACCAGATTCCCCAAATTTGGAATTGAGGAGGGTTCCATTTTATATCTAAATGTGGCATATACTTTACGGGCGAGTTTCGTTTACATCCTAACCATATTGCATTTGTTTTTTTTCCCCTGCATTTAGTAAAAGTCCAGACACTCTTCCAAATTTTTCAACTGTCATGATCGATTCTTCGAATGATTTTCGATCACCTTCTTGTAGTAGCTCAGTATCGTCTGCATACTGTGATATTTTGTTCTCAGTATGACTTATTTCGATTCCTTTTATGTCTTCATTTGTCTTATCATATTGGCTGAAATTTCAACACAAGTAACAAATAAAGACGGTGAGATTGGATCGCCTTGTTGGCACTCTCTCTCAACTGGGAACCAGCCAGCTAGTTTCCCATTCACTGAAACACATGGCTTAATATTTGTGTAGAATATTTTTTTAATCCATTGACAGAACTTTGGACCAAAGCCAAAGGCATGTAAAACTTTAAACATGAAATCGCAGCTTACACTATCAAAAGCTTTTTCAAAGTCTAAGCATAAAAGTATCCCTGTTTTTGTGTGTGTGTGTTTTTTTTTAGATGTAATAATATAAGCAAGTACATCATAAATAAGACGAATGTTATCCCCCAGATATCTATTGGGGATAAATCCAGTTCGGTCCTCACTGATGATAGAGGGAAGCACACATTTTAGTCGATTGGCTATACATGTAGATCTACACAATATTCAAAAGCGAAACTGTTCTTCAATTTTTCATTCGGTCTTTGGGCTTGTCGCCCTTCGGAATGCATGCAATAATGCCTTCTTTTTGCGTTGAAGATAGTTCACTCTTATCGTATCCATCATTAAGAGCTCTTTCGACGCATGGATCAAGTTGCAGCCATTTTTTTGTTTTGTTTTGATAAATTCTGCCGTGAAGCCGTCGCTGCCAGGACTTTTCATATTATGCACATGTTGAAGAGCAAAACCGGCTTCTTCCGAAGTAATTTTGCCCTGCAAAGAAGTTACCTGATTTTCGGTTAATGTTGGTAAACTGTCTACTAGACTTAGAATTTCACAGGATTCGAAATTCCTTTTAGAATACAATTTTTGATCAAACTTATTACCTTCTTGGGCAATTCCATCACCATCGCTTGAAGTGGATCCATTATCCAGCGTAAGTTTCATAATATTTTTGTAAACGTGATTCAGCTTTTCAAGTTCACAAAAATAACATTTACGTCATGGGATTTTCAAGTATAGTATTGCGTTGCCGACCGGCGAACTGTTAATCCACTGTCATCCATTGCAAAAGGCCTAAACAAACACTCTTGTCTTATTATTTATCGTTTCACACATACACAGAAGCAAGAGCGCGCGCGTGCACACACCACACACACACACACACACACACACACACACACACACACACACACACACACACGGACTTGCATAAACAGGCCCATAGATTATTTAGGTATGGGGTTTGTGCACGGAAACTCGATCACCCTGTTGACAGCCATGCATAAATGTTAATAAATGTGATGCCTTTTTAACCACTTTGGCGTCAGTAGCATTTGAAGGATCCGAAAGATGTTTTTGAGCACTGTAAATGTTTATAATGTGTCTGGAATGTTTAATAATTTTTTCTCAGTGAACATTGAAATTTAGAGACACTGGTCAGCATGACTATATGTAATTTCTTTTTCTTCTGTTACGTTTGGAGCGAGAGATGTTTCGTTAATACTGTCTCTCTCTCTCTCTCTCTCTCTCTCTCTCTCTCTCTCTCTCTCTCTCTCTCTCGTGTATGTGTTTTGTCATGAAAAACAAATGGTAGGGGAGGAAGAAGGTAGGTTAAACTGCTACTTGTTTCATGCAAATGCAAAATATAACAAAGAAATGGTGGGTAAAGAGGGTAGGTTATACTGATATTTAATAATAATAATAATAATAATGTATAATACTTATATAGCGCATTTCTTGTTACACAACTCAATGCGCTTACATCCACCATTTGCACTTATTCATCAACACTCGTTTACACAACGGGCTGCCTACCTGGGTAGTGCCGACTGAAGAGCTGCCAGCTGGCGCTTCATTCAGTCGTTTCCCGTGTCATCCAGTCAATATCGTTCACTCAGTTTCTTTACTTCCTTCATTCTTTTTTTTTTTTTTTTCCATTTCTTACGCAGGGTGCATGCTGTGTGTAACGTGTCATCCATACCAACGGCCAAACTGGCCTACTCTTCCGAAAGTTGGTGATGGGATTTTACGTGTGTGCAAGATATTATGCGTGCGTTCACACACGGAACCTCGGTTTATAGTCTCATTCGAAGGACTGTATGGGAAATGGAGTCAGAACTAATGTTAACTCCGAGGGAAAAATCCCCCTGTACCGAAACGCCCCGGCAGAGATTCGAACCCGCAACCCCGTGATCACCAAGATTACGAGTCAGGCGCTCTACCAACTGAGCTATTCCGGCTATATTTACTTATACCGTTCATGCACACGCACACACATTGAGAAATAGTGCCCCTCCCACCCACCCTCTCTGTGTCTCTGTCTCTCTCCGTCTCTCTCTCTCTCTCTCTCTCTCTCTCTCTCTCTCTCTCTCTCTCTCTCTCTCTCTCTCTCCATTTAGCCGCTTTATCCGAACACCTCGTTTTCCCCCAAAACGGGATATGGAGGAGTGTGTGAAAGCGAGTCGTAGCGCAATGCCCCACTGTCGTACTGGGTTCACGTTGCTAATGGATTTGACGCACCAGGTGGCGGCACACACAGCTGCAATTCCCTTTGCAAGACGACACCTGGCTCTCTTCGTGGAGAAATGGCGGCGAGACAGAGAGGGAAAAATCGAAAGTTCACATTGGTGGGGTTTGGTGGGGTAGGGATGGGGGTCCGGTTTCACTCCCCTGTTTTTAAACGGTCACCATACAAACAGACTCGCTGCCGATCGATGTCCCTCCATGGCAACGTGGTTTACTCTGTGTTAGTGCTGATTCAGACCCACAGGGCGGACACAACCACCGCCACTACTCCAATCCCTGCCCCTTGTCTCTCTCTCTTTTTCTCCTCCCACGCCTTCTTCTTCTTCTTCTTCTTCTTCTTCTCTCTCTCTCTCTCTCTCTCTCTCTCTCTCTCTCTCTCTCTCTCTCTCTCTCTCTGTCTCCCCCACTTCCCCTCCTTCTTCTTCTCCTTCTTCTCCTCCTCATTCTCCTCTTTCTTCTCTTCTTTTTCTTCTTCTTCTTCCTCTCTCTCTCCCTGTTTTTGTTTTATCCGGGTATGATTGGACAGCCGTCATAGCTGACATGGCCAGTGTTAACGACCAATCTGTTGCCCCTGCCCAATTTGTCGCCCGGCGACAGATTGGTCTTCAAACCAAGACCAGTCTGTCGCCCAGGTGACAGACTGGTCTTCAAGACCAGGACCAATCTGTCGCCCGGCGACAGATTGGGCTTGGGTGTTGCATATTTTGATTGGATAGATCTTATAGGGAAGACATCATGATTGAAGAGGGAATATTTGAGCGGATAGAAAAACACAGCGTCACAGCGAACTACTTTTGAAGTTGGAGTGTTTCTACTCCTGTGGCGGGGTAATAAAGAATCGCGGCCCCTGTAACTCCAGGGTATTGGGGCCAATTTTTCTCTCTCTCTCTCTCTCTCTCTCTCTCTCTCTCTCTCTCTCTCTCTCGGTTCCTAGTAATACCAATGCTGCAACAAAGCCCAGTTAATTGAAATTCCTTGAGACTGATCCTTGACTTGCTCAGTTAATTTCAATTTGTTAGGTTTATTTTGAGTTTGTTTTAGATTGGGCAAAAATTTAGATTAACTCAACACGCAGATAATTTTAAATTCGGATAATTAAAAGCCCATAGGTGGTTCAAAGGCTCTTTCAATTAACTGGGTTTTACTGTACTTGGTCAGTTCAGTGGTGTTCATGATCTCTTTGATACAGAATCTATACAACCTATTTTGACCTACATCATATTAAGAGGAGACGTACATATTAAAAATATGTATAGATAGATACTGCATCAAAGTGACCACAGGTCATCTACGTCATGAAAGGTAGGGAAAAAAAATGCTCATCACTCAACAATATGCAATCGAATAGAGAAAACATGGAATTTACATCACAATGAAAACTGGTCATTCTTGCTGATTACCGGTCACCTGCGTTGTAAGGAGCAGAGAAACGCCCATACCACAACAATATTCTGTCAAACATTTTTTTTAAATATGGAATTGGCATCAAACTGATCACTGGTCATTGTCA